>OX384039.1:16404639-16659639 GCA_947534325.1 Agonum fuliginosum
ACGCATTTTCTCTTAAACACCTATTCTACATTCCAGCCCAAATTTTCTTTATCTAATTTCTTGATTCAGAGTTGAACAAATCAAAAAGTTATCGGCGATCTGCGATCGGCGTAGTACATGTTTTGTGCCAAACTGTACGTCGGGTTATAGAAGTAACGAAGAAAAAGTATCTTTATTCAAGGCACCAAATAACATATACCATAGAAATCTTTGGATATCAAAAATACCGCGCATTAACCGGGAACTTCAGTCGCATATTATGTGAAAAACATTTTTAAGAACATAGGTATTATACGATTCAGGATGATTGGAAATGTAAGGATATAAAAATGTATACTATTGTGTTGTTTTTCAATTATGCATTGTATTTACAGACTAAAATAGATTCTGATTACCCAAAATTAAAACTTGGAGCTGTGCCGACAATTTTTCCAAAAAAAACATCTACTGATTCCAACGATACTCACCCTGCTAAACGACGCAAAGTAGAAAGTATGCGATTGTAATTTAAACGTAGTTAATTTTAATTTAATGTTGTTTTATAAATATTGTAGGAGTTTCTGAAATCGAGACTCAGACTCCATTAATTTTTATTTTAGATTCTTTTGAAACTCTACTCAACTTTGCCATCAGCTACTATTATAACATCTACTGAAACAACTGCGCTCAGACCATCAACATCTTCAACTCCATCATTTTTAGAAAACCCATCCAAGAATTCAGCAAAGAATTAATTTTCGAAGATATTTCAGCACAAAATTTAAATATACAAATCAATTGTAATAAAAAAATTGTCTACGCAAGTATTTTTCTTAAAGAAAGAAATTCATTCAACGATTTTACAGTCATTAAATGATATTAACGAGTTAATATGGTAATTTAAGTTTAAATACTATAATATGATAAATATTTCTCAATTATTTATTTTGCAGTTATGCAGATAATAAAGAAGTATGTATTGGTGGTCCTAAAATTGAACAATTTAGTGCGGAATCTTGAAACTTCTCTATGTCTGTTGTGGATACTGATTTCAGTCGATGGAGAAGGTGTTCATTTGTTGTCAATGGTGAAATGGTGCTTTGAATAAAGATACTTTTTCTTTGTTACTTCTATAACCCGACGTAGAGTTTGGCACAAAACATGTACTACGCCGATAACTTTTTGATTTGTTCAACTCTGAATCAAGAAATTAGATAAAGAAAATTTGTATAACAGTTATACCTACCTAAGTACAAACTTATATAATAATGATTACTTACTTTGTAATATAAACTGGTCCCCAAATAATGAACAATTAGTATATTTTTTAATTACAATATTTCATTTGACAGATATGACAGATAATTAGCATATTTTGTATATATATGCAACCCGCCATACATGTGGAAAAAGTTGGGCCGCTTTTCACAGCACGTTTGTAGGGAAGTGCACTCACCGTATTTGTATTTTACATCGTGCTTTTTAGTGATAAAATTATGTAGATACCTATATTTTAGTTTGACATATACAAAATTGCCTATACTTGCTTTATGGCTACACTGGGCTAACTACATGATTAATTTACTATACCTATACGCAGGGTGTAGATGATTTAAATCATTTGATTAATAACATTATTCAATTATGATTAAAATCTGAAGATTTGTAAAAATCATTGATTTAAAAATCTATTTTTTTTAATATGGAGATAAAATAATTGCAGAAAAAGAAGACTAAACTAAACATAGCATACAAAAATTTATTCAATCATTATTTATAATTATTTTTAATTTAAAAAAAAAACAAATCTTGACAATTTTTTTCCGTGTCAAGTCTATTTCTTACATTTGAGTGAACTAGGCCAAAATAAGACAATATTTTTATTATTTCAACAATCAATAAATGCAGATGATACTACATAAAGCATATCTAACACTTTTAATATCAATAATATCTTAGTGTGGTTGCCATCGTTGAAGTGCTGAAATTTCATTAAAAATTTGTTCCACAAACATAGTTTTTCGGAATAATTTTGACTTCAATTAAAGATACTCATGTTCGAAATCATTTAATTTTTTGGTAGGTCTAATTTGATTTATTCCTCATAGTAGTATTTATCAATAAATAAGGGCTCGTTGGATGTAGATTTTAATTCTAAACATTTTCTGTATTTACATTTTTGATCTAAATTAATTAATAAAAACTGGGAGTGAAATTAACATTTTATTACTCGGTAAAACAGCCGATATAAATGTTAAAACGTAAGTTCGTGAATTCGCGGGAGCATGTACGATTAATTTGTTAATATTTTTGTTGAACCGTAACCGAACCTAAAACCAAGTGACCTATTCGAATTCTTGGCGACCGGTAGCCTAGTCGCTAAGTCAATGAAGTCAAATTTTGAGTCAAAATCTTGGGAAACTAAATTTTTTATGTTGCTATAAAATTATGTTGGTACTCATTATTAATTTACCTCCCGCCTCAAATTCTATAAGGGAGGTATTGTGATGGGTCAAAATTTTCGAGTGTGAGTTTTTATTGGATAAGCACGTTTTAGCATCCATAGAATACGAATCAAGTATTTTCGAAATGATGTCTGTGCGTGCGTGGGTATGTATATCTGATGTCAGGTTTTTCGGGTTCTATAACTCAAAAAGTTACAATCATTTA
The DNA here is from genome assembly GCA_947534325.1 of Agonum fuliginosum. Lineage (NCBI taxonomy): Eukaryota > Metazoa > Arthropoda > Insecta > Coleoptera > Carabidae > Agonum > Agonum fuliginosum. Next base: position 16,407,289 of record OX384039.1, read on the forward strand.
ACAACCAAATTTTATAGGTATATTTATAACGTTTTAATATAATTCTTAAGAACCCAGTTATTTTTTGGAAGCAATCTCCAAACCCGAAGTAGGTAGTACCTACTTTTTTTAAATATTTTGAGAAATAATTAATTTATCGCAATATTTTTTATTTCAAATGAAGGGTTATACAGTGTGATCAAAACCAAGTGATAATCAAGTGACCTGGGTAGTGCTCAATTTTTACTCCACGGAAAAAATTATTAGCATTAGCTGTCAATCCAGTGGCATGTATTTTCATGTCAAAATGTCATTTTATTTGTAAGTTGTAAATGTGTTTATATTAAGTTTACCACCCGAAATGGTTTTAACATGCGAACACTGTAAGTTTATTATCGAAGCATATATTCGATCAGGGGTACTTAAATACTTACTAAAATAAAATTATTATTATCCTAATTTGCACGCCCATGAACTTGGATATCAAACTTTTCTTCCTTGAAATCAAATTTTGATGTCATTTAGGAAAATTGCGGGTCACGTGACTATCAGATTGTTTTGATCACTCTGTATATTATCTACAATTTTTAGCATTTTATAAATTGTCCTGTCATAGTAGGTACTTTAGAAATTAAAATATTAATTATAATTTAGAGTATGAAACTTCAGTAGGTATCTTGTTGTCCATGAATAATGATTGTTTAACAATTGTTACTACGAAAACTATAGCACCATGCTATTTAATCGCGATTAAATTGAAGCTAGCTTTTTTAAACAAAGTTTTAACTATGAATTCATGAAATAACATATACCCCTCGTGCTAAAGAATTTAATCTATAAATTTGACATGTCTGGCTTATTCAAAAAAATTTGCATTATAATTTCAGATAAAATCCCTGCGATTTCATGATTTTTTCAATTTATTATTACGTACTCAAACACTTTTTAAGCAAAGACATGTCAAATTTATCGATTAAATTATGATATGATTAAACACAGTTAACCGAAAAAATTCTAAAACTTCACTTTTTTTTCTCACACAAAAACTTTGAATATCAGCTCAACCAAGTTAAAAGTTTTTAAAATAATGTATCTAATAGAAAAATGTCCAAGGAATCCAATACAGGAAACTGGAACTCAATATCTTCATTTGTTCAGAAATTATAGTTTCTATGTTAAAATTGAAAATAATATGTTATGTTTTATAGAGAAATGTATGTTGTATCAAATGCTTCAAACTGGAAGTCGTTTTTTCTATCCGTTCGCTAGTTACTGCCGTTTTTGTGTCAGGAAACAAAGTTAAGGCATGATTTAATTAGCTTCGTTCTATCAAAATATATTTTCTCGTTTTTCTCGTAAACTTATTAGTTCTATGTATGTATTTTTTTTTCAATATGGCGGCTCGAGCATACTTTCTGCTGCTCGGGCCTCATAGGAATCTTGAATGTTACATATTTTGTTATAATTTTACAAATTTTCAGAAGTCTCTTACTTTTTACCTTCCGCTTACCTGTAAAGGAAGGTATTGGAATCATGCAAAAAATCGGGTAGTGAGTTTTTAGTGGATGAGCACGAATTAGAGTCCTTACAACTCATTTTTGATAGTTTCCCGATGATGTCTGTATGTATGTGTGTGTGTGTGTATGTGTGTGGTCCGGGCCGATGCCGTCTGTTGGATAACTCAAATACGAATTACCCAAAAATTTTGATATTTGGTATTTTACAATTGTATACGAATAGGAAGAGCTCATTAGATTTTGATACAAATATCTTCACCGGAAGTGATATTTTTGAAGATTGAAAAGATTAAGTGTCAAAAATTTCTATAAATTTGGATAAATATAGTATTTATTTGTAATAAGAATAAGAGGAAAAGTTATTTGCAATTTACGTTATAAAAAAATTGTCTTTATCTGGTAGCATTAAAGAACTGCAGTAAAATTAAAAAAATAAATTTATCAAATAAAACATTGAAATCTTGTAATCCATGTTCGGTTGATTTTTGTTTCTGCATAAAAAATATTGACAGATGAGACGGGTGACAAGTTGGCATACTAGCGTTATATAAGTCATACGTAAGCTATTAAATGTAGTAACTGAACGGAGGATTGCTTCAACACAGAAGAGTTTTCGTGTGAATGAATCTTTTGATTCAGGTGATACTAATTTCTGTGTTTGAATATTTTAGATTTTTATTTGTATATTTTAAATGGGCACCAGATTGTACGTATACATTTCTGTTTAAAGTCTAGATATGGCGGAAGGTTGTGTGATGGCCACGTCAGATTTTTTTGTTTATTTAGAGAATTTTGTAGCATTTTGCCTGGACTATGAACTACAAATAAATATCGCTCCAAGTCTCTGAATTTTAATAATAATTAATGATGGCATGATGTGTCTTATTATATTACCTATACTTATGATATGATTAGTCTTTATTCAACGCCAAATAAATAAACTAATACGGTAGTTTCCGGTCGTAACAATACTATACATAGTTACATTTATCATAACATCGAGGTGGATGAAATTTACGATCACATCACAATACTCTTCTCCAATTATTATCAAACCTTTATTTCTACGATAAATGTAATTTATCTATAAAATTATAAAAAGACAATAATTTTTATATTTATGTTTTTTAAAACCATAATATTTTAACTACGTGCAATATTTACTTACAATGAATGAGTAAGGAAAATGATTACCTACTTTAATAATTGATAATATCTTGTTAACAATAAAAAAAATTCAAATATAAATCTAAAAACAATCAATTTTTGAACTTATATTATCAAAACAATAACTTAAATTGATTAAAATGTTACGACATTATATCTTTTCCTGTAATGAATGAAGGTTAGGAGAAAGATATAGAAACGGTGGTTTGGTTTCCAGTGTCCATCTGATATTTATTAGTTCATTTTATTTCTGATAGAACGCACGTCATTAACTACAAATGATCATTGGCGGATCCAGGGGGGGGGGCGATCGCCCCCCCCCCCTTGGCGGTTGGTAAATTTTAATTTTATTATTTAATTATACCTACACTAAATATAATTTTAATAAAATAACAATTGAAAAATATATTATTTTGTAATTATAGCAGTGGCGGATCCAAGGGGAGGGCTATCACCCCCCTTTGAGAGAATTTGATCTTTAAAAGTTTAAGAAATCGTTGACAAATTTAAAATAAAGAAATTTCCCAACTTTCATTTCATTTATTTTTTTAATTTGTTATTTATTTTAATTTTTACTCGTGAAAAGGGTAAAATATATATAATTTCCGTTTTATAGATAAACTTACTTTTAATGAAACAGCCATTGACCTTGAACCATACAAAATTTTCGCCTGCGGCGCTATTTTTCCTTTCTTTTCCAAAAAACAGCATCGAAAATTAATTTTAATTAGAATTCGCCCCCTTCTTGGAGATTTTCTAGATCCGCCCCTGCAAAAGATAAGTACTATATCTCCTACTCCTATCTCTGTCCTACATTGTGTTTGCATCACTTACAAAAACAAATACGTTTGTACATTTATTCGAAAATTGAGTGATGACGTGCGTTCAACTAGAATAAAATAATACTAATAACAATTGATTCGTTGTTTATTTGACGTTTAAGAATTACTCTTAATACTTCACTGAGAGAAATGGATATTAAAAATTGCATATTTAACATTGATATTTTTAGTATAAATATGTAAATATTTAATATTACAAAATATATATTTAAAACTATTATAAAAATATATTGATGGTTAATATTCGCATATATTTAAATAATATATATTTAAGTTTAAAAACTGTATATTAAGCATAACTATACGTATATTTAATAAACTTATTCAAATATACGCATATATTTCAATAACTATTATTTAATATCTAAGGAAATTTAATAACTCTCATTTAATATCTACGGATATTTAATAATATCTTACATGTATAACTAAATATACTGCATATTAGAACAAAATACACTGTATATTGCGCGGATCAACCATGCAACATGCAGGTTCGAACAGGCTATTGTAGTTGTGGCGTTGTCTCAGACAGACATTAGTGTTTATCAATAGAAAAGACAATACTCAATATTGTTTACCTGAGGCGTTGTGGAGATATTTATGCAGATATTTGAGTTGTGCTCCTGTGCAGTTTATTAAAAAACTTTTTTGTGAATTTTGTTTGGTTTTGTCCTCGGGTTTTGTCCTCGGGTTTTGTTTTCCTTATTTTTATTTTATTTTTTTGACGCAATGTTGTTTTTGTTTTATACATATATTTTATTTTTTTTATAATACTTGTTAAAGATAATAAATATGTTGATATTAATTAAAGCAGTTTAAAAAAAATTAAAACCTACCTAACGTAATAAAATATCTAATATATAAGTTTTCTACCGTAAATATCTGATATATTTGTGCCTAAAATATTTATTTAATAAATCGAAATATCTAGGATATTAGCGATGACAATATATTATTTTACATTTTAAAATCTAAATATATTTAAAATTATTATACTATATATTTGCTCGTATTATATAATAGTTTCAGCTTTTTAATATCCTTAGATAATTATTTCTAATATCTTGTGTTTGTGTCACTTTTTTAAGCATAAAATATATTTAGGCTAATTATATATATATATATATATATATATATATATATATATATATATATATATATATATATATGTATATATATATATATATATATATATATATATATATATATATATATTTAACGTAAATATACATTTCTCTCGGTGTTCTGTCATTTTACTTTGTAAAGTAAAGCTACGTTTCCACCTCTTAACATAGTCACATTTTTTGTTTTTTGAACATAACCTGGAGAGTTTGACATACGAAAATATGGCTGAGCGTTTCCAGCTACTATTTTAGTCTTAAGCCGCGTACACACTTGAGCACGAATGCGAATGAGGCAAGCCGAGGCCGCACGAGGCAGCCAGTGTGTACGTTGTTCCGAGGCGAGGCAAACAAGCTCGTGCTGTTCGCCGCACAGCCTCGGACCGAGCCATCTGCTGTCGGTCTATCAAAGGAATTCGTGCTCAGTGTGGACGCGTTTTTAAGACATTCTTGTATGTACGCATTTCTTCAGCATTCTTGTATTTATAAGTTAAAATGGAGTGGAGCCAAGAGTTATGTTTACAACTGAATATAGAAAACAGGAAGTGTTATGGAACCCTTGTGATTCTTTAAGGTGCGTATTCATCTGAGCACGAACGCGAACGAGGCAAGGCGAGGCCGAACGGATGCCTCGTTTGTAAATTTCTTTGGTAGAATATGCGAACGTACGACGACTGGCGAGGCAACGAACGAGGCACCGATCCATCCCATACATGCAGACGCTGAACGTCCACATCTGATCAAATTTTTGTTTGAAGTACCGACCTCCATCGGATGGCATCCGAACTGCCTCGGACCGTGCGTCGCACAACCGAATGCTGTTTGCCGCGCCTCGGTGACACGTCCACATACGTATGAAGCCGCGTATTCATCTGAGCACGAACGGGAACGAGGCAAGACGAGGACGAACGGATGCCTCGTTTGTAAATTTGTTTGGTATAGAATATGCGAACGTACGACGTCTGGCGAGGCAACGAACGAGGCACCGATCCATCCCATACATGCAGAAGCTGAACGAACAAATGCCGTCCACATCTGAACAAATTTTTCTTTGAAGTACCGACTTCCATCGGATGGCATCCGAACTGCCTCGGACCGTGCGTCGCACAGCCGAATGTTGTTTGCCGCGCCTCGGTGACACGTCCACATACGTATGATCGTTCGGCCTCGCCTTGCCTCGTTCCCGTTCGTGCTCAGATGAATACGCGCCTTTAGTCGTAGCGCATAAACACAAAAGCATGTGAACTTCAAGCTTTGGACATAATTTTTCGTCGTTGTTCGGTTGGAAAGAGATAGATGCATATTATTTGGCAGCTGTCATTAGTTTTGTTAGTATTTTTGAGGGTTGGTTTCATAAAAATATAGACCATATAGAACAAGAAAAGTTATTCGTGCATTTGTAAAAAAAGAAGAATTGCTGGTATTAAATAAATACTGAAATAACATCAAAATGTCAAGTTGAATTAATAATTTTTTAATATTATTTTTCTTTGATTTTATAAGTAACTAGATACTATACTTGGTATAGTAAACTAAACGGAAAATTATATTATAATTATAGTAGTAATTATTATTTGTATTCATTATTATAAAATTATTAAAAACACCTCTAAGCTTTTTTATAAAATTGTACTATCAATTTAGGTGAACAAACATTTTATTTACAAAAACTAAAACTATGCTTATGTTATGAGCTGGAAATGGTCTGAGTAAAACTAACACAAAAACCAAAAACAAAGACTAATATTGGGATTCTATGCAGTTCTATAACTTCTATAAGCGTATCTATAGTAACTTATAGACCAATCTTAAAAAATGCTATTCTGGGCAAACCTACCCAGCAAACACAGTTAGATAACTATTATGTGGCATACATAAAACACGTACACCATTCATGTCTACTGCCATATGGCATGCAACATATATGGAGCTTGCATGCGCTTTCCTATGTCAGCCATTCTCACCATGTATGCCACATGGGAGTTACGTTTGAAAGACAACGGTACTGCTATATGGCCACGGCAGGTTACCGCCATATGGCATATAGAAATGGCAGATATATTTCTGTATTACGTACTATATAAAATGTAGCAAAATTATTTTATTTATATTTAAAAAACACATGTTTAAGCAACATTTTATAACTAAAAGTTGAATCCATCGAGAATCCATAGAACCGGAGAGAGATACAAATGTTAATTTGATATTTGCTGGATCGTGCTGGATTTGAACCATGGACCTGGACATTCGGGACGATGTTTCTATATGCTGCAAACCGCTCGGCTAATCTGACATATCGTATAGCTTATATGAAATATCAATTTAAAGTGTACAGTATAGTAGTGTAAATAATACTTAATAATTTAAAACTAATACTTTTAATAATATTGTGAATAATATGATTTTAACGAGCCCAGAGTGCTGAAACAAAATCCATAGCACAAGTATACATTTCAAAAAGACAAATGCTTATGCGAACAAAAACTTCTATTTAAATACATTATTTTTTGTTGTAGTGGCTAATGGCTATGGATGTGAAGGTATTTTGATATTTCATAGAATCGAATTACTTAGTTGTTTGTTGGTGTCAAACTCATACATATTTTGGATGTGTATATAATAATCTAGTTTCATATTCACAGCTACTGAATTAAAGTTGATTATATTTTCAATAAACTAGTTATCTCTTAAAATGTGATTCATATCTAAAAAAATAATAATGAACAATTAGGCGGAGTAATATATCATTTTATAACGAAACTGAATACACAAATATTAACATAAGTACTACAATCCATTTAAAGAAATCTACATTTCTCAGCTTGCATAATATTAATGGTTAATTTAGTGCATCCAGTAAAACAAATAAACTAAAATAGAATGCTTTAAGTACGAAATACGCAGACATGCCAAGCTAGAACTCCAAGCATCTGTCAACAGAAAGTGACAAAGTGAGGTTATCTCTTGATCGATAAGATAGATTTCTTAAGCCTAGTTCACACGAGGAAAGTTTTTCTTAATATATTTCTTTTTTCTATTTATTATATTAAAGATCACTACCTTTAATATATTTTATAGAAATAATTAGTTTCTATAAAATATAACCGGCATTAACAGTTTCTTTTATAATGCTCCTAGCACTTGTTTTACTTGCATGAAACTTTTTACGTAAATCTTTCCTAGTGTGAACAGACCATTTGAGCTTATTTTATTTAAATACAAATTATTATTTTAAAATTTTGTAAAATGGTATATTTTCTCAGGTGTCAGTTATTATTTGTGGTTTGTAAATAATTTGCTTCAAAATAAAATTTGTTTAAATGAAGGCAAAAATGAATCTAAAGAAATCTTAGTATGTTGACCAATGAGATGAAAGTATTCATTGAATGTTGGATTGGATGTACATTGAACAGGTGATTCGTTTCCATTTCCATCTTACTATGAACTGTCAGTAAATATGAGATTATTTATTCTAATTTCTCTCATTTTTCAAATTATTATTCATGTCTGTAAAGTGATGTCATGGAGATATGGCTACAAAAAGTTATAATCAGATGGCAGTGCCATGTGGCAAGTATGTAAGATATAAGTTCTAATGCCATGTGACTTCTGATCCATTAACTATTACGTGCCTGCCATATAAATGTTGGTTTCATGTCTGTAAAGTTATGTCATGGAGATATGGTTACAAAATTTTACATTCATATGGCAGTGCCATGTGGCGAGTATGTAAAATATGCCATGCGATAACTGATCCGTATCTGTTACGTACCTGCCACATATATATTGGTTTTATGTCTATAGTGTTATGTCATGGCGATATGGTTTCAAAATGTGTCATCCATATGGCAATTTTATGCATCATTTATGCAATATTTAGGTTCGTCAACGATGTTCTCTAAATATTACATAATAGTTACGTATATGTCAACACTGTGTTTGCTGGGTAAAGCTTACAGATTTCTATAAATGTCTTATAGATTTCTATAAATTTATAGACAGCTACTGACTCACCATAAGTCGTTATGAAAATATTGGCATGTATCTGAAATATTGAAAAATGAATCAAACTAGCAAATTTTACAATTTCAAACCAATTATCAAATGAACATTATTGCTGAGAAGTATATGTGTATAGAATGTGTTATATTTTATTTAAAATTTGCTTCATAGTTTATAAAAATGTCATCATGATTGGAAATCGCTTGGAAATAATACAGTCAAATTTAGGAGTTCTACTGAATTCATTCAATATGAATGACAATGATTATTTTAAACATAGTTTGATTAATTAAAATATCTGATAAAATATTATCAGTAGTAGTAGTTTACAAGGTTCTTTCCACTGTTATCAATTTTCTTATACAAAATGACCCAATTTTGCTCATTTAACCGATCTCGTAGCTCTTCAAATAAAAAAGTTACCAATGGTGAGCAAGCTTATAAAAACACCCTAGATAAAATTGTTTTTGTGAACTTATTCAGTATTGTTTATTATATATTATAACAACAATTTTTTTTAATGAGAACATAATATATTTATTTTTACAACTTTGAAAAGCACATATTTTTCTGAATTCATAAATGTACCAATATATTGTGTATATTTCAATTTTAAGTGAACAGAACTTGAAAAAGGGGAAGAAAAGATGACAAATTTTCCCAAAGGAATTACTTTCTTATAGAATTTATTTTAATTCCTTACCTACCTATTACAATATTTTAAGATTTTTGAATTGATTTTTTGGTAATAAATTAAATCAAAAAATTCAGAAAAATATTATTTTTACGAAACTGTAAAAATAAATATAGGTTCCCATTTAAAAAATTAAAAGAATTGCATAAAAAAGAGTGTATCTACCTACCTAGCAAAATTTTTTTCCGGTTAATTCGTATTTGAGTTATCCGACCTCCATCCCGGCAAATTATACTGAAATATGTAAGTTCCATAATTTTGGTACATATTGTAAACATCACACATTTAATATGTATGATATACGAAGTTTTAAATATTATTTAAATATTACTTTTTTGTACTTATTATATTAATTTATATGTCTGCAATATTTTTGATGTAACAGTATAATAATACCTATAGGTACCTATTATACTACTTTTTGTTATCTCAACATAAACATACTAATTATGAATTAGTTTAGTATGTTCAATATTATTTATTATCAGTGTGATGGTGTTACCCCAGCAAACACATAGACGATATAAATATTTTAGCTTTTAGTCATACGAGTACTATTTATTAAGAAATAGATGCACTAGCACTATACAATCGAATATCTAATGTAATAGCATGTGAAGAAAATATTCATCAAATTTAAATAATTGGTTTTTAAGCAATATAAACAAAGTAATCTAAGAATACCTACCCAATGGGTATTTTTTTAAATTAGCTGTTTTTATTAATAACATACGGCGGGCATTATTTTTAAAATTCAAGTATGAGTTTTTTATTATTTTGCATTAATATTTAACATGAGTAACGTATACGATTTTAATAAATTTGTATTCATTGTTGATAAAATTGTTAACATTTTATTAATATTGTTATTATGGCTAAAAATTCGCCTGATTTTAAATTCCAGTTTAGTTCAGACGTCAACGTGTGGCAATGGCAGTCCAAAGGTCCCGGGTTCAATTCCAGCAGTCACCCAATTTAAAAAATCTGACGTGGCCATCACACAACCTTCCGCCATATCTAGACTTTAAACAGAAATGTATACGTGCAATCCGGTGCCCATTTAAAATATACAAATAAAAATATCAAATATTCAAACACAGAAATTTGCATCACCTGAATAAAAAGATTCATTCACAGGAAAACTCTGCTGTGTTGAAGCCATCCTCCGTTCAATTACTACATTTAATATCTTACTTAGGACTTATATAGCGCTAGTATGCCAACTTGTCACCCGTCTCACCTGTCAATATTTTTTACGCAGAAACAAAAATCAACCGATCATGGATTACAAGATATCAACGATTTATTTGATAAATTTATTTTTTAAATTTTACTGCAGTTCTTTAATGCTACCAGATAAAGACAATTTTTTTATAACGTAAGTTGCAAATAACTTTTCCTCTTATTCTCATTACAAATAAATACTATATTTTTCCAAATTTATATACAATTTTGACAATTAACCTTTTCAATCTTCAAAAAATATCACTTCCGATGAAGATATTTGTACCAAAATCTAGGGAGCTCTTCCAATTTATATACAAATGTTAAATACCAAATATCAAAATTTTCGGGTAATTCGTATTTGAGTTATGCGACTAACAACCCTTGACCACACACACACACACACACACACATACACACACACATACACACAGACATCATCGTGAAACTATCAAAAATGAGTTGTAAGGACCCTAATTCGTGCTCATCCACTAAAATTTCACCACCCGATTTTTTGCATGATTCCAATACCTTCCTTTACAGGTAAGCGGAAGGTAAAAATCTGACGTGGACACCACATGACTTCCTTGTACGCCTTGTTTGTTCATACTTTTCTTAATAACTAAAATGTAGAATAATATAAAAAATTCTTTTAACTTATTATACTAGTATACCTACTCACAAATATATTTTAGTCATTTTATTTAAACTGCAGAAGAAGATATAAACGATATTTTACTATTGTCACTGCTACTGTCACTGTCTCACTGTCATGTCATAATCATTTAAATTTTACGTAGTAACAAATGTTAATCGATCATGGACTACAAGATACCGAAATACTAAATTATAAGTATATACTTTAATTATTCTTAAATGATAGAAGATACAGAAAAATTTATAAAATACCGATTGTAGATAATAATCACATAATCTTTCATTTAAAATTTAAAAAATTGCCTAAAATTAATTATTTATAAATTTTTTTAAAAATTTACTACTTCCGGTTTGTAGATTGAAACCAAAAATAGGAGGTGCACAACTAGATGCTATAACTAGTCCGGCGGTTATAGGAATGAACTATGCATTTTGTGATTAAAGCATGAAAATTTGCACACATATCAATGAAACCATTCTCTTTCGTATAAGAAGTGGTGCCAAAGTGGTGCGTGCTGCAGACGGCCGCCATTTTGAAAAAATGGTTGCCATTTTTAGTTTTTTGCATTTATCTCATGAACGATCAGTATTACGAGAAATCTTATTTAATGAAAATTGTAGAGCACAAAATTCTCTATAAAACGGTATATCTATTTTTTATGTAGGTGGTACAGCTTTCGAGAAAATCGTGAAAATATATATGAGCAATATCTAGCCATTTCAGGTTAGACCGCAATTTTGCCTTTTCAAACAAAAACAGCTGTTATTTTTGAATTAATCAAGATATCGACTTCCGGTCTTCAACATGAGATAAATGCAAAAAACTAAAAATGGCAACCATTTTTTCAAAATGGCGGCCGTCTGCAGCACGCACCACGTTGGCACCACTTCTTATATGAAAGAGAATGGTTGCATTGATATGTGTGCAAATTTTCATGCTTTAATCATAAAATGCATAGTTGATATGAAATTTGTCCTATAACCGCCGGACTAAACAGTCCTAAATACAAAATTTCAACTTTCTACGTCTAACCGTATTTGAGTTATGCGACACACATACGTCCGTACGTACGCACGTACGTACAGACGTCACGACGAAACTAGTCATAATGGATTCAGAAAAGGTCAAAACGGATATTTCCATCAAAATCTGAAAACCGAAATTTTTCGCGATTACAATACTTCCTTATTACTCCGTACAAGGAAGTAAAAATCAACAAATAGTGTAATTGAATCGAATCGAATGAAAGCATGGTAGTAAATTGCAATAAAAAACTACCTTCTGAAATGCATTTTTATACGTAAAGCTTTATAATCAAATTTAATTTAATTTTTTAAATATATTGCAATGAAATATTTCAATAATATTAATTTATGTACATAACAACCATACCTATTTCAAATTTCTGGCTGATATGTTAAAGTTACATGTCATCAATATGTTATAAACTTATTTATGTTATGTATACGATACAATGTTTCATGGCGGACATTCCGCCTTACATGTAACTTACAAGTATATTACATAACATATTACTTTTGAAACCTAAAGAACGCGTGTTTCATGTTTTAAATGTATATGTTATATTACTGTGTTTGCTGGGACACACACATACATACATACATGCATACATACATATATACATACATACATATATACATACATACATACATACATACATACATACATCAACTATCAAAAATGTGTTGTAATGTCGTAAGGACCCTAATTCGTGCTCATCCACTTAAACTCACAACCTGATTTTTAGCATGTTGCCAATACCTCCCTTACAGGTAAGCGGGAGGTAAAAAGCAAAATAAAAAATTATTACAATAGGAGTGCCGTGAATTTTGTTTAATAATTTCAGTGTGCTGAAAGACAAAAAAGTTTGAGAATCACTGCAATACACAGATGTAAAAATGGTCAACGAAAAACCAGGTATAGGTACATATTCAGAAAAAAATTTCCTATTAGAAAATAATGCTTCAAATAGGTATTACGCATTACGACATAGGCGTGTTAAATAATTAAATAATGTTTATAAACAATTCCAACATTGTTTAAATAATATACTATGATTTTCACCGCGCAGGGTTGCCTATATTAAATAGAACTACGATTTAATAATTAAAACAACTTCTCCCTGTAACACTAACCATTGCTAAAAATCTAAAAATAATCAGAATAAACAATTACTCGCATTACAATACGCGCCCCACCAAAAATACGCAACAATCGGCTGGTCGGAGATAGCCGAAGGTGACCGACTTTCAAATAAACTACGAGTTCTTGTTGGAGATCATTTTCATTCAAAACTTAGTGCGGCTAGCGCGGACTCTTCGAAAAAAGTGATAGTGACAAATAAGTTAGTGAATTAAGTAATAACACGTATAGTCGAAATTAATAGTTAGTGAATTCACACAATGGCTCAACTTATTACTGTGCGCTTGTCTCGGGACGGGGGCAACCCTTGGGGTTTCCGCCTTCAGGGAGGAAAAGATTTCGGCACCCCACTTGTCATCCAAAAGGTAAATTCCCCTAAAATATCCCCAAATTCAACCACCGCGCGTAAAACTCCAATTTTTCTGGAAAATGTCTGAGGTTATGTAACAAAATCATATTGGTGAAGGTGCCAAATTGTCTAAGACATTAACAGGCTAAAGTTAGTGACATTTTAACATAAGACGACAATAGATCTGCTAAATTTAAGAACGAATAAGACGTACTTAAATGTTTGCCACACTATCGGATTAATTTTAGATTGGATCTTGATTATGTTACACATTTTAAATGTCAAGTTTCTTGCTAAAGTTTTGTAAGACAGGTAGTAGGACATTACGAATATCGGTAAAAATAAACGTGAAAAATAAAATGACGGTCAGCTGATATATGCGAGGAGATAACAGGGTTTTATTTTCGAATTATCTGAACTTCTGAGCGATTAGTGTATTTTTGCGCCGGTAATAGTTTCGGTTTTAGTGCATTGTTAAAATTAATTATTTGATGACGACGTTGTTTTTGGATGCTTTACATTCTTGGATCATATTTCATTCGTGATATTTGTTGCTTAGGAAAGAAAATTCATTTTAAGTTTTACGACTTTTTTAAAGTCGTTTTTTTAAACCATTATTTGACATGATAGGATTTCGATAACAACTTATTATTTTAAAATTTTATTTTTGTATCGTGAATAAACTAATTATAATTTTATAATTTCAAAATGTCAATTAATTGTATATCGTATTTTATAGTAGATTATCAATATCTTATCATATCATGTTATGTATTATTTTATGTAGGTAGGAATTAAATAAAATTAAACACACAAGCAAAAAGTTTATTCTTGTGACTTACTTTTTAAATAATTAAAAAGTAAAATACATATTTCCTATGAAATGTAAGAAATTAATCAAATTTTAATTGCATGAATTTATGATTATTGAAACATAACATTCTTATTTTATTGATGTAAGTTTTATGAAGTTATTAATCGCATATTGCAAACTATTTATATTTTGAACTCCAACTGAACTCTTTTTTAGACAGAATCAAATTATGTTAACTTAAGATATCTTTTGCGTCTATTATAACTATTATTTGTTAAAGGTGGATAGCGGACTGTGATTCTGACAATTTAGGTTCGAATTTAGTCAAGTAGGTACACATTTCATTTTAATTGCACAAAATCGAATGTATTGTTCTCTCTACTAACATCATAAAGTACCAGCGAGATGACGGCTTATAACCACATACACGATAATATAAATAATAATGTACCGATGACTCAGTGTGTGAGGCTGCGACACCCTAATTTGGTTAGAGCGTGATAGACGTAATATAATGTAGATTTTTATTATATATTAAGTTGAACAGCTAAAGTAGTTGTTAATGTTAACAATAATATAGTAGACCAGAATATTGTTTTATTCTCGGTTTTATTTTTTTAGTTGAAATTATAAATGTTTACTTTTTGGTGCTATGATACCTATTTAATCAAAAATTTTATACCCACAGTTTTTTTGTTAACTGATACACTTTTTTGTAAAGTAGATATTAAATAATAAAGACTATGTATTGTTTAAAACCGAAAAGTAGGTAAATATCATATTTTATGTGTTATTTTTCTCTAACAGAAAAATGTATAAGGTGCCTAATAATAAAAAATATTTATCATCACCAATCACCATAAAATAGCTTCTTACCATAAATATTTCCTCAGTTAAATTTTTACATCTCATTTGTAATAAAAGCTAACGGATGTACTTGTTCTTACTGCTAGTGATGCCGTGAGACGAGACGAGACGAGAAATAGTCAATTCTCGTCTCATCACAAATTTTCTAGACGAGAATTTTTAGTATTCTCGTCTCGGTCATTTTTCAGCTGTTCATTTATCGTCTCAAGGTACTCGATTCTCGTCTCGTCTCAAATTTCTCGACAAAAAATTAGAGCCACCTAACGATTTTTGCAAGAACTATTAGATTTCGCGTCATGCCCATGTCACACATTCATGTAATACTTGTACAGAGTGATCGGAGTGATCAAAACAAACTGACAGTCACGTGACCCGCAATTTTCTTAAATGCTATTAAAACTAGACTTCTAGGAAGAAAAGTTTGATTTCCAAGTTCATGGGTGTGCGACTTAGGATAATAAAGATTTTTTATTTTAGTAATTTTATTAAACTCAACAATATTTTCTAAATGAATAATTAAATAAGTTACAATAGCCACCGTTTCGGAATTATAATTAGTGATGACCACCGAAAACCGCCAATATTTAAAAATAAAACTTGTGTGCAGCGCTCCATCTGTCGGTAGTAGTGAGTAGAAAAAACATCGAAACCTCAAATTTAATGATCAGACTACAACTACAACTTGAATGTATTTGATTATAGTTTTATTCGTTACAAAAAACATTGTACAAACCTCTTGCGGGAAGACACCATCCCAGCATTCGCGTAAATGAAACCATCGCTTCGCTCGTGTTTAAAAAAACCGCTCATGTGGGATCAAAATCTTCCCGCATTTGGTTCGTAAATAACTATTCACTATTCTTGATTGTTCTTTTAATAATGTAGCTCCTGATGATGACGTATGTGACGTCGAAACTAGTCGACTGAGAAATAAAATATTGTTGAGTGCATCCCAGTAATTTTTCTTCATTCCTGATTAAAAAAAGATATTTTTAAGTAAAAATTTCGAGAATTCTCGAGTTCTCGAGAGTATTTCTCGTCTCAAAATTATGAATTCTCGTCTCGCCCCGAAAATCCGAGACGAGAAATTTAATTTACGAGAAATCTCGTCTCGGCGGCATCACTACTTACTGCCCGAAATTTACGATTTCGCTTTTAAATAAAACATCAGTTAACTGTAAAAGAGACATGTATTGTATCAAGTGTTGAACATGATTTCTTTGTACGATTAGAGAAGAACACTTGAACACTAACTTGTCTGCTCAATATGTGCGCGTGTGAGTGTGAAGTACGTGCGATGAGTCAAATATTTCATTTTGTTTTGTTTCAAATGCGAAATTAGAAATGGGGCAGTGTGTTAAGGAGAAGCAGTTTTTTGAAGAAAAGATATATTTTAGATTCCAATTAGAGGTGGGCACGGAACGTAAAATTTTCGGGTCATGTCGTGTCACGGCGCGATCCGCGTGAGCGTGAGTGATTTTGAAAATTTTGATTGAGCACGGGAGTGAGCGTGAGTGATATGTAATGTATCATGCGTGATCGGGCGTGAGGGAAATTTTTTCGGGTGTGAGTAAAAATCACGTCACGACATAATAAATAATTTGTAAAATATCAACACAAAACAAATGATCGACAAGTGATAATTGCGGGGTATTATTGCTACTTACTACTTAGCGCTCAAGTACACAGGCAGCGCACATATTTGTCGAAAAAATTGCAGCAAAAATTGTTTAATTTGCGGAGCTAAAGTAAATTATCATATATAATACCATTAGTGACTATGATTTTGCCGGCAAAGTGTTTATTTTCTAAAGCAACAAGCAGGAGTGACCAGACGGCAAAAATTACCAAAAAATCATTGTCACGTATGGTATTCGGCTTGACAATTTCTCGAATTGGTATTTAGTACCTTTTCTTCCAGAAATATTAGTTTATAAATTATTACTGAAATGTCAAAATAAAGTCAACTGACATAATATCTATAGCAACGCTTCGTGGAGTGAAAATTGTCAGTGTAATTTTCACTAGTGAAAATTGTCAGTATAATTCGTCTGTGATTGGTTCAATTCAGCAAAATACTGTGTTTTGATTGACTGAAAAACTATGAGTGGAATTGTCATTGTAAAATTTCATAAAAAAGACCCGAACGTGATCCGCCGTGCGTGGCTATAAAAACAAATTCGTGAGCGTGAGTGATCGTGAGTCAAACTTAAAATGACGTGGGTGATTGGGTTATTCCGTTTTCAATTTCGTGAGCGTGCGTGATCGTGCACAAAAAGATACTCATGCGCCCAGCTCTAATTCTAATGAGTAATAATTTGTGAAAATTGTTAATTTTGAAACCAATTTTAGATTATGGTAAGCTTATTAAATAAATAATGAGTAAGTAATTAAAAAATTATGGCATGACCAAAATTAATCGAAAATTTTAATTTGAATGTTCCTATAATTTTATTTTCAAATATAACTTACATCATTTGATAAAACATTCATGATGAATGAGTTATAGTAAAGGTTGTAAATTGTAAAAGTAACCCTTACTATGTTATTTATTGTCAAATTTCATTTTTTATCTGTGGAAAGATCAGAAGAGATATTGTAATTGTTATACGCAAACCAGAAGAAGTACTTTAACTACTTAAAAGGCGATAAGGCGATAATGGTTTCTTTAAAATAGAGCTATTTGTGAATTTCGTGGAAGAAAAAAGTAATTTGTCCCTTGCCGTTATATAAGTACACGAAATAAGTTGTAGAAGATAATTTTTAAATTGTAGCTTTATTTGAAATTAAAGTAAATTAATAGCTGTTTTACGCTTTTTAATTTAATTTAGAGTTTACAACATTAAATTAGGCTATCTGGGTTTTTGTGATACGTATACCTACCTATAAAAAATATCTTGTTCTATAAATTCGTTTCACATCTCGGATAATGATGTGTACAAAACCATGCCCATATCAAATTAATTTGTTTTATTCTTGTAGCTGTAGTTATTATTATTCAAGTCCACCATAAATTTAATTTATTAGTTCGTAGAGAATTACGATTATGAAATTTGGTTAATTTCGCTGTCTAGCCAGAACCATAAATTTCTATTTCCGCTACAGCACCGAATATTCGAACTCAGATGTTCAGAGATCAAGATAATATATTATTGTCAGGAGACAGGATACTCAGTCCACTCCAATGCCAATTCAATAAATTCGAACGGCAGCCAAATGTTACAGAAAAATATTCAAGAGGTAAACATCTTTTGCGTATGACCTCTTACACTTCAGAACGCCTATAAGTTCGAATGTTATAAGTAGCCCCAGATCAGATATGAATTTCTATAGTTTTTGTCAAGATCAATTGTAATTGTTGTTATGGTCGGTACGGGTCGGTAGGTACTAACTTATTATTGGTTAAGTGGATTTTAATGACTAGACATTACTGAAAACTATTAGAAATTAGTAAATAAAGTATGCGTAAATAAATTAGTAAATGCCTAAAGCGAGTGTTTATGTTTTAAAGTTTTTAAATGTGATTCAGTGACATAAGTTCAGAAACTGTTAGCAATATTCTAATATAAGATAGGTACCTACTTATAATTTATTACAAACTATTAATAAACGTATACAATTAATTTTTTTTGTAGATTTTCGGATTGAATAACACCAACTTTCTGTTAATTCTCTCTGTATAACTTAATCGTTTCTCTTTATAATAATAATTTATTGTTAATAACTATACCTACCAAAATTCCTGACAAAGAAAATATATCTACAAATAATGTTCGATGAGCATTTTTATTTCTTCTTCGGTGCTAGTTTGATTGAAAAAAAATTGTAGCAACTAGTTACACATTTACAGGTTAGGTTCAGTTATAGTACTATATATTGGACAGCAGACCTATCCGCCATCTTGGAGCCCAACGTCATTTCAATACTGTCAAGAAATTTGGTTCTAATATTTTATTTTTTTTTTCTAATTATCAAAATTATTTAATTTAAACCTAAAAATGTATACTCTTAAGCTTGGGGAAATAAATATTTTTCTAAAATAGAAAAAATTGTTCATCATTTATGTCATCTGATTTCAATATCGGGCAAATACACTTGTGTTAAAATTGCATATAATTATATTTTTTATTCAATCCAATTCACTTACATAAATTTCTAAAGTCGAATATGAGGTTATTAGCTAAATAGACTGGTACTTTTTCAATATATTTGTGTGAAATCAGATAATACATTTCATTTTTATAAGTATAAATTGAAAGAGGTTAAAATAAAACAACAATTACATTATTATATTATTTTTTTGTTTTATTGTGAACAGATTTAGAACTATAGATTGCGTTTTTTTTTCTTGTACATAATTGAGTTGATTTAATTCCCAGGCCTCGTATAATAGCGTAGTGCTCCAATAAATGTTGTAAGACACTGCAGCACGGAGGAAATATAGTTCTATATTTATCTTGTACATACTTAATAATGCTGTTAAAAGATACATCGTTTTTTAATAATCGAGACATATTTTCTTGTACATTGTGTTCTGTCTCTTCTAACATTTTATAAGTAATATTAGATATATTCTTCAGACCCCCTAAGTCCAGACATTTAGTTAATATTGTCTCTTCTGTATCAAATGATTTGTTATTATTTACCAGAAATTCCATACAATCTTTACAAACTTGTTTATGTGTTAATAAATGATTAACACAACTTCCTGCAATGTAGTGAATATTTACTTTATCACCTACTGTAAACGTTATTTTGGAGTGAGTCGGGGGAAAAGTTTCATTTTTCTTATTTATATCTAAAAATGATAAAAATTAATAGCAGGGATCGAAACGCACAAAAAAATGTTCAGGTTCGGTTCACGGTTTATTATTCATAAAATATAAGGAAATTATTTTTAATATTCGTTCCAGTTTTAGAGTAAAATTTTAATAAGTTTCTAATTTTAAAAAAATAAAGTACAATTTTTATAAAAATTTAATAAAACTGTGACGAATAAACGTTAAATTTCAATTAATGTTTTAAACCGTTCCGAACCAGTTCTCAACCATCGGTTCGGCTCTGGTTATGGGTTTGCCAAAATATTTTTTAACGGTTCGGTTTGGTTCGCGGTTCGATAAAATAGCAGTTAGTTCCGGTTCGGTTCGATTCCCTGATTTATAGGTTACTGCATCGATAAAAATTTAAAATTACCAAGATGAGAATAATCCAAAAGGTGAAGGTCGCTATCTGTACAATAATTTGTATTTTTTATGTCAGACATAAATTGTGATACACATATAAGTTTTATTACTCTCAGTGCACTATATGCGCTAGGTTTCATGCCGGCTTTTTTTCTGATTTGTGAAAATATGTTTTCTAAAGCATCCTGAGATAATCGCGAGCCCAAAATAAAGCTATATCCATTTTCAAAACATTTTTTGGATATCTCCAGGAATGAAGTAGTTGTCAAAATTGTCCCCGTATTTAAAGGTTTCCATCCTTTGTCGATGATAATTTTTTGTATAATTGATATGAAATAATTTAGAAACATCTCTTTCTTTTGCACATTTTTTGATGTTATAGAAGTTACTCGTCTTCTAGAATTTATAATTTCAAACCACTGTCGAAGCAACCTTAAAAACCATGCTGTAGTTAATGCTGCTGCTGGTAAGGTTTTCTGTATAACAGCTGTCTCCAAAGCAGCAGCAGTTTTAATTGATATATATATATATATATATATATATATATATATCGCATGGCATAGCCTACATTCATTTTTGAAAAATGACTTGGTGCAATAATTTCATCTGTGATGTGATGTAATAATCGTAATTGTTTTCCATTGTCAATTTCTTTATTCCAAAGATCTGATATATATTTTCCATCAATTACGTTGGTCGGTAAATTGTTTTCAATGACAATCTCCATTGGAATGTAAATTTTAGATTTTTGTATAGCAGCTTTCCAGTTTTTAAGCAGATGAGGACCATCTGCAATGGCATAAATATCTTCATTTAGTTCCGTTTTAAAATTAGTAACGCGTTGATCTCTTGTCACACTTACTCCCAATGAAGCCCATAAAGCCTTATTGTTACTTCCCATGTCTGAACAAACGCTTCTAACTTTTAAACCTACAGAAGCAGCAGCTTCAATGACTTGTAAAATCAAAGTCTTCATATCATTTCCATTAGTTGAGGGGCCAGTAACATGACAAGCAATTATCTGTTTCCACGGAGTGTTTAATCCCCGAAGTGCAACAACGGTTAAATGAGTTCCTCTTTTACTAGTATCACCTAATGTTACTTGTCCGATAAAAGCCTTTTTTGATTTATCAAAATCTACATCACCCGATATTTCCATCTCATCAACCATAACAGAACAATCTTTCTCAATTTCTGTCATGGTTTCAACTTTTTTTGCCAATAAATCAATAATAGAATGTAACAATCCAAACTGAAGTTTAACAGACGAAATTCTTCTGTTGAGAGTACTGTATGAAGGCGCAGGATATCCTGTTTCACGTAAATAATTGTAGCCATTTTTGCCTAATGCAAATCTTAACTTTAGACTTTTCACTACTCCCTCAGAACTCCAACTTTTAATACATTTTTTCTCTGTTGAAAGTGTGTCGAATTGGTCAGGAGTTAAACATTTACCAATAGCTTCATTTTTTAGTTTTAGCTCATTTTCCAATGTCGAAATTTTTCTTTTCAAATCAGAAATTTCATTAATTAGATCCTAAAACAAAAATATGCGGGGTTGGAAATTGATTGACTATTTGCAACAAATATTTGATATGCCAAGTTGAGGAATTACAATCAAATTAAAATTAAACATAAATAGGTAGTAACTTACATTATTAGTTTCAACCGAATTATCTTCACATTTCGATAAAGACTCAACCTGTGAGAATAAACTTGAATCATCAAACATATTTATTGCAGGTAATGAAAGTTTGGAATTTGTTGAATCGGGTGGAAGATTCAATACATCACATTTGAGACGTTTCGAAACATTAGAACTGTTTGAATTATTTTCCTCTCTGGGCCTCTAAAAAAATATGTAAATAGAATCTAGATCATTCGTAAAATATTCAGATTACTTTGTATAAACTCTTTCTAGAGATATCGACTAATGCAGGTGGGTTGGAAACATTAAATATGGTAGGGACAGCAAACGGTAATAAACGTTTTTTTCCATCGGCTCGCTTATTTTCAAACTGATTATCTTGAAAATGATTCTAAAACAAAATAAAAAAGCATCAAATGACTAATTCCTTTCAAGAATTTGTTGATAAATTATTAATCCAGAATGTTAATTTATAAGAAACTCACGGTGCACAAACGATCATTTTGAGTTGGATCCCAGTTTTTTCGTCTACAGTTTATTATCCATCTTTTCCTTCTTTCAGCATCTGCAGGAAACCTAAATATCATATAAAAATGTTAAACTATATTAAAAATTAAAAACTATTAAATTAACGAAGATTTTGAGACAAATATAACACTTACAGAGAAAATAAAAAATTTAAGGTTATATTATAGTTTCATTAAATTTTATACTTAATAATAATAAAAAATGCTTACCTAACAAATTTAAATCCATTTCGAGAGTGGTTTGAACAATTTAATGCAGCACAACCTGTCATTTATATTAATAAATCTTAAATAAAGCGAAAAGACCAAGTCAGTTGTATGCTACATCTGAAGTGAAAAAACAGCTGTGGGCTCCAAAATGGCGGACGAGTCAGCTATCCTTTATCTAGTGCTGTAGGTTCAGTTATAAACAATTTAATTTGAATCAGTGAAACTTATAATTAAAACGAACCAATGATGTACCTGCCTACTATCTACATCTACAACATTTGATTTCCGGATGGATTTTAAAATTTATAATAAATGTAGAATTTATGTATTTTTTCAAACTAAAACTGTACGAGCAATTTTAAGTTGTAATATTTGGTCATACCATTAACAATAGGTATTTATTAAAATAAATCTTTTGGTTTTAAGTTCTGTAATACCTACCTATGTTAACAAATGATTTATTTTAATAATACTGAGTTCTGATACTTATTTTCAAATATTAATTTAAATAAAAAAAAATTACCTATAGGTACTTTTTTCTTCCACACGTTGCCTTCTTGCAGGAAGTATTTACATTTTAAACATATACGTTTATTGTTTAAAAAGATCAATATGACTGCCAAATTCAAGAAATTCATTATGTATATTTATATTTTTTGGAAAAATTTTCCTTTTGTAATTTTGGATTAATTTTTCTCTTCAGTCAGATAGGATCCGATATTATGTTCGCACGACTAGGACATGAGGACATGACTGAATTCCATTCTAAATGTAGTCTTGAATGCTTGAAGTTTACTGTGGACGGTGAAGTTATTTCACTTGAAGAGTGATATATTGGCTGCCGTGCAAAATGTTTTTTCGCGTGGGAGTTTTTATAAAAGCCGGTTTTACACGTTCGAAAATGTACGACTCAGTGAAGAGTAGTCATCCTTCTGGAACAGATGCTTTTTAGGAAGAATTCTTAGTACACTGATTTTTTAGATAAGACAAATGATGCCATTTAGTTCAAAATGTGAAGTAGTACTTGGAACTTAGAACTCCATTTAATTAAAATTTATTGCATTTAAAAAATAGATTGATCTTTCTTCGGAGTCCGGATATAAATATAGTGCTGAATTTCTTTAATCAAAGACGAGTAATAAATTGGAAGGGAATAATGGAATCAAAAAGAATTTTACTATTATTTATTTGTTCTATGATTTTGTAATATAAGAATTAGTAAGTTGCAATATTCAAAATAATAGAAACTGTTTTAAATACTTAGCTAGTATTATTTTTATATTTTAAAACTTGGCCTAAGCTTATTTCATATTATTAAAATTGAAAGTAGAATAAATTGCCAATACATTTAATTTGAAAATATCATCACTTTTCATCTCATTTTCTCATTTCAAACTGTATTTTAATTCATTCAAAAATATGTGCATCCGTAGGTGTAGGTCTGTAGGTACACTAATTACATTCCTATTTCATATAAACTTAAAGTTCTTTCATTACCTATATCTACCAGTGGTGCGCAGATTTTTTAAATAGCGGATCAATAATAAAATTTCTTTTTCCCAAAGGGCCATCTAGGTAAAATAGCAAAAATTTTGTATTCGAAATTGTAAAAATAAGTGGACGGGTATGCCAAACCAAAACATTTTATTACACAAATAATAGCAAAAATAATATTTATTGTATAATTCATAACATAGAAATAAGTACAATAACAAAATATACTGACACATATTTTTAAATTTAAATTTACATTCTTTTCGAAGCTAAAATGACAAATATCAGGAATGATGTTAGTGGTCGCAAGTAGCAACAGATTTTTTAAATTGTCATCTGTTAATCGGGACGTTTGTTTATTTTTTATCATATTTATGGAAGAAAACGACGGTACAGTGAGTAAGATCAGTGCACACATACATGTGCCGCAATAAGTAATAGTAAAAAAATTAAATTTAATTAGTTCAATCAAAATTAAACATGGATAAAAAATGCTCCCTTATAAACATAAAAATAATAAGAAAACTTTTAAAATCCTGATTTTTCAATTTCATAAACTTGCGCACCACTGACCTATGCCTACAGTAACCAAAATTAAAAATATACAAATGATAATTTAGTCTAATCCCCTGTATAGACTATTTCAGTTTTAGAATATTCTTCAAGCTTAAGAGTACACTGACTAGATAAAAATGTTTGATTTGTAAAGATTTCCTGTTGAGAAAATGATGGCAGTTAGTTTGTAATGTATAAAGTAGGTACATGATTTAAATTTTTGTTTTGACTTATAGTAATAAAAATAATTTACGTCTACTAAGAACTTATAGCTAATATTAGCTTGTTTATTATTCGATTTAGAACTACATATGTAAAATTGAATATGAAATTCTGAGATTGTCGTTGACTGCATAAAACATATATTGCCTACATTAAGTACTTTTTACTATTGATATAAAAATATTTGATCTTTACTTATATAAAAT
Source organism: Agonum fuliginosum (assembly GCA_947534325.1). Lineage (NCBI taxonomy): Eukaryota > Metazoa > Arthropoda > Insecta > Coleoptera > Carabidae > Agonum > Agonum fuliginosum. The sequence goes on from OX384039.1 coordinate 16,432,734, forward strand.
ATAAATATCGATAATAGTACCTACCTATAATTGATCTTATAAAATTCTAATTTGTATTAAATGCGATTTAAGATTCCGTTTCAGTGTGATAATTTATATTTGAAATTAACTAATATTGATATCATTTAAGTTCCAAAACCTGTATAATTAAAATAAATGCCAAGCAAAATGGATAAATATTTAAACTATTCCTTTATTCATGTTTTGTTTTCTGTCGAAGTTCCGGTTCGGTTCTAAACTTTGATTGTATGACGAACCGATAACATAACATTACAGAGGATTTCGATCAACTTAGTGCAGTTGTATTCTATCTAACAAAAAATCAGTAATAATTATAATTCACGACCGTTTATAAAGCCAGGCTGCGTCTGTTATTTTGCTGATTATTATTGATTTTGTATTATCAGTTACAAAACTAGAGATCAATAATCTGATACGTACCTAGGTATTGCAAACATTTATTCAACTATTATACAAACGTCCGTATGTTGTCCTTCTGTTGTCATTTTCACCGTGTACGAAACAGCGATATTTTAATCTATTTATTAATCCTTAATAGCATCTGAAATCCATGTAGGTACTCTTAGCTCATTTTCACAGCTTATATAAATGTGCTAAAATTTGCTTCGCAACGAGCAAAATTGACTTAATGTGCTAATTGTAGTAAATGGTTGAGTCAACCAGAATTGAAGAAAATTTGCGTATTTGGACAGATTTATTTTTAAATTTTATATGAATAAATTTTATTATGAAATCTTTTTTAAATTTCCTATTTTGAGAATAGTCTTATACATAGTATATATTTGGTAGGTTTAGGAATAGGTATAGCGTGACGTTTTGTAAATGTGTATTTCTATTCTATTTCTATTAAATAACATTTCCTGCGCTAAAATAAAAAATTTAAAAACTATTTAAATACATTTTTATCTTAACAGGAAAAGTTACATACATTTAAATTTCTGTTCTCATAACCTCAACTGATATACCACAATTATTATCAGTTTTACAGTTTTATTATCAGAAAGCAAAAACTATAAAATATAATTCGCATTTTGCGTAAAGTGTGCAGTTTGTTTACGTTATAGTGTATACCGGAACTGTATAATTGCAGTTCAGCTCATTTGAAAACAATGCCTGAAATTACCGTAGCCATAATTAAATCTAAGACGCGCGTTGTATATTTTAATTTTAACATTTTAGCTCCACTGTTGTAAAGACAAATGAGATTTTATCGAAGTTTGATTACCGCGTGTTCCAGTTTTTGTGATATATTTAAATTTAATGTGTAGTTATTCTGAATGAGATCAAACCATGTTAATGTTTAATGATAAAACAGTAGCGTTACGTAGCCTAAGTAATTAATTTTTTTCCACGAAAGTGCGAATTCACATGTTTTCGAATATTAAAATTAATGGTGAAAGTAGGTTTTTGAAACATTGAGTGTTGAAAATAATATCCACATTATTTATTTAAAAAAAAATACTATCGAGTATAATATCAAATTAAAGCTCTCGGGAAAAAATTCTAGTAGAAGAATAAAAATAACATTTAAACGATGGTGCAATTATTGTTTTTTACGTGTTATTCAAATTACTTATGCCGGTGTAGGTATGAACTTAAATCCTTCAGGGAAAAAGAAAGCTTTATTTAAATTTTGCTGAATGAAGTATAAAAGTAAAGCTTTTACAAAAGTAAGGTAATCAAACTTAAAGTCGGGGAAGTACTGCGTGGCCTCAGCAGATTTTTATGTATTTTGGTAGGTATTATTGTTTTAAGCTGTGGCACCAAACCTACCTGATTTCTTTTTCTTCAATTTGCTATTATATATTTTTTTAAAATTCGTTATTTTGAATATTTTCCATTTTCGTAGAAAAAATTGTATGTAAAATACTTGCGGAAAGGGTCGTTGAAAAACTTGTATGATATAGGAGAACTCGCTGTCGCTCGTGCTCCAACTGTAATGCAAGTTTTTGAGTGAAACCCTTTCCACGTTTCCACACTTGTATTACAATATAAATTTGCACTTTTATAGAAATAGTAGAACGGCCGTAAGTGACATGTCATATAGTAGTGCATGTGAATTAATGAAAATGCAAGTAAATATAAAGTATAGTGTGTCTTTTATTTCTTCAATGTTTTTACCTTCCGCTTACCTGTAAAGAAAGGTATTGGAATCATGCTAAAAATCGGGTAGGTAGTGAGTTTTTAGTGGATGAGCACGATAATTGATAATTTTGCGATGATGTCTGTATGTATGTATGTATGTATGTATGTATGTATGTATGTACCTATGTATGTATGTATGTATGTGTGTGTATGAATGTCCGCAGTTTCTTAACCACACGACGCAACACGACTAGACAATAATAGATATTTTATCACATTTATACCAATAATAATATGGAACCAAAATATTTCGACACATTTTTGTACATTTCGTTAAATTTTGCTAATGATATGAAGTATTCTGTATTAAATTAGATGTATAGGATTAGGTGAAATATTGTTATGGGTAACATGGCAACATAGTTATTAGCCGGACGTATTTTATTTATAAAAAACTTTTTTTCCATGTTAAACTGCTATTATGTTATATTTTAGAAGAAAAAGTTAATTTTCCGTAATTTGCAGACAATGTACTCTGGCACTTTTTTGGAAACCGAATTGTCAGTTATTTTGTTTGTTATTTGTCATTCTATAAAATATGGATCATTTCAGAAAGTTTAGGTTTGTTATAAGTGAAATTGCAAAGTTGAATTTTGTGTATTTGCTATATTATAGAAGGATAAGTTGCATGAAATAAAATATTAACAAAAAAAACAGTATGTATATTTTTTTTTAAATGTTAAATCGTATTATGCTTCGGTATATCTTTCAAGAATCTGATTCTTCTTAGCTGCCCTGCAAGTCATTATGATTTATACTTCTCGCCGTATTAAAACAGGTCCTTGGTTGTCATTTTGGTTACTTCTCATTTACGTTTTTCAAATACATTTTGTGGTCACTGGTTTGTTTATTATTTTTAGTAACTTTTCAAATTTACTATTTTTTTACTATAAAATTGACAAGTGGACAATTCTGCAGTTTTCCCGAACATTTTTTGGTTAAAAGATCAATTTCTGTTCATTTAATGTTATTTACACCTTTTTAGCAGTGAAGGGAACCTTAAGTAATTTAAGAAACAAAACTAAAAATGAAAAAAACTGATTTATAAAGAATATATTGTTTACAGTAGGTAACGAATAGAATAATCACAGTTCACAGACGAAACAATCATTTATCGAAAATAGAGATTTGATCTTTGATATTTAACTACTTATCTACTTCTATTGTGGCTTAAATTTTGTGAATTAAATAGCACACCACTATTGAAATATAACAATACAGAACTTAATCCCAATCAATTATTTAAAGGTTCATTATATTTATTTACTATTGGTGCATGTGCAACTTCTTGTCAAATAATAATATGAACTAGACTCCAGGGCAAGTGCCCACCTGGATGATATTTTTGTATATAAATAATTATTTGCATGTGTGAAAGAACTGTAATATCTCGTTTGTTCTACGCCACTGGCAGTGCGGATAAATCTTGCATCAAATACAATAAACCAAGACTGGTTGTAGAGATTCTAGATTACTCTGTGTTTTATCTAGTAGCAGTTGTACGCTGTAGTGTAGAATAATTTAATCACGTTTGATTTATTGCTTATTGTTTTTACATTACTTACAACTTACAAGAGTACTAGTGCAAGATTACGTATAGAATATTTTAACAATAAGTGGTTTTTGATTTATGACGACTTTTAAGCACGGTGAAAAATTGAGATTTATTATTTTTTATTTGTGTTTTACACTGTAAATGCATAATATGGAGGTGGAGTCGGTACTGACGTGTAAGTATCTAGTACATTATTTTTTATTTTATGCAAGTAACTTATCAAGATAACCTATGCGTGTAATTTATTAGTTACGTTATTATTATTATCATAATTATGTAAAGTTTTAATTTTTTGTAGTACCAGTGCAATTTCAATGGTAGTAGTATTTATATTTACTTCTAATGATTTTACCATACATATTACTATGATCATTTTATGTAAACTTAAGACAATAAATAGCAATATTATTTCCTTTAAACTTATTTACTTATTCCTTTTATGATATACGTCATTACAGGTACAGACTATTACTTTACGAAAATTTTTGTGTATACAAAACGAAGTATAGGGACCTTCGATGATTCGATTGACATAGAGGTACGAGCCTCTTTCTCCATATAGTTGTTAATTACAATTATTTAAATCGTAAAATTATATATCAATATTGATTATAAACGAAATTTTGATATAGGTATTATAAACTAGAGTTTCGATATTATTTTATATTTCTGTTTAATGCTATTTATTTATTAGATGTATCATTAACATATTTGACAGATAAGGTATTTAATGGGTCATTATCACCTGTGTAATTAATGCACATTTAATTATCCAACAAATGAACTCTTCCGATAACAAGAACATATTATTCACAGGAAGTAAACATAATAACGCATTCTTACATCATATCTCCTTAAAGGCATGCACAAATAAGTAAATAACTAGTAATTTAAACTCGCAATTAGCATTAAGAAACAATATGATTCATAGATTTCGTCGCATGCACTCATAATAATTTATTCCTCTACATGTCTCACATTTGTGACCAAATGACCCTCGACCTTTCCTACAATTAGTTATTGAGGCTGGTTGATCGTTCTATTAGCAAATCGTGCAAAGGAATTTGTAACTTAATACGCATGTAATTAATCATTTCTATAGGGATTTTTATTGTTAAGGTTGCCGTTCTGCTAATAACTGTGAGTTAATGTGGCGCCAACGCTTTTATAGGTTATGATTTTTTATGTGTTGTAAAAATGGTGTAATTAAAAGTTTAGATGTTAATTAACCGTTTGTGAGTTTTAATGAAGTGATAAATGCCATGTTAGTGACTTGATTTCGTAGTTTGGTAATTGTAGGATGATTTAGCTTTAGCTTGACAATAAAGTATTAGTTGGGTTTGGGTATAGAAGTTTTATGAAAATGCAATGGATGCACAACATTCAAAAAATTTAATGAATAGGTTAAAATATAATTATTGTATAAATTGAGTTACCTACTAGTTGGAATAGGAACCAGTGGGGAATTTTCCAGATATAGGTAGAAGTACCGAAGTACCTAACCTACCAAAATGTTGAACAAAAGCAAAACAATATTTTCATAAATCTTGATAAAAATCTCATGTAAATCATCCTTGGTATTTTTTTTATGTATGTACGTTATTATGGCATGTACCTTCTGTCGCTATTCGGGAAGTTTATTCTTTCTACGTGTTACTGGCATTTTTTTTTTCTTCTCTCGTAAATAACCCAATAATGATCGTATTTGGTACATTTCGTAGTCGTAACATAAGTATTACTGATAATAATAATTTAAGATTATTCCTTTTTTTTGTTTTTATAGCTATACTATAACCAAATTTTTAAGTATAAATAAGTTCTTATGTACCTATCATGTCTAGAAATTATTATTACTAAGTTAAGTACTATCTATATTTGATCCGATAAAATCAACCTAGACCCAATATATGGCACATTTTCATTACAACTACATTCTCAGATATTCCAAACTTCTATATGCTTATGCAATTATTTTCAAATTATGTAGCTGTAGCGCTTCAGAAGTTGAATCTGTTTCAACGCCAAAAATAAATATCCGTAGAATGTTGCATCCAGTCTAACTAATGTCAGAACTAGGATGTTTCCCAATTATTCTAATTTGTTATACTGGAATGCTTGCTTTTTGAATTTGGGTCAAAGAATCGCCCACTTTTGCCCCTGAAATCCCAGATCTGCTCCAGATAAATATTTTAAATAATTTAGCACCAGCAATGCTAATAGCTTCATTATAAAATTCTTCGTATTCATACATTATTTATCTGGGCAACCAGCAGAATGCTATGCAACCATCATTCAACTGTTACATTTTTTCAATTGTTTAAACAGACTTGCATATTTAGTTTTTATAAATCGTATAGTACCTATCTAATGTAGGTATAAATTTTAATTGTAAATTTGTCACTTATGAATAATATGTGCATAGACATTAAACATCATTTAAGGTAAATAGTAAATACAGATTAATGACCGTTACCTAAATATGTACTTACCTGAAACAGAATAAATATCTTTATTTTATTTCCATTTAATTAATTAAATTGACAAATGCGTTAAGGTTTATAACATAGTTTCTATTTATAAAATTCGTCCTAAGAATTTGCCCAATTTTTCACAAAAACTAGTCATAATTTAAAAATGAGTTTGAAAAATTTGTTTACAACTAGCCTACTTACCCCTACTAATAATAATAAATTATATTTTTGCATCTTATTTAATTTTTCCTTAAAAATAGCATTTTTTGAAATCATGCTTAATAGTACCTACCTAATAAAAAGAGTATCATTTATACCTAGATTAAACTTTTATTTTCTGCATAAAATAAACATAAATATAAAAATAATTTCGATTTTGATTTTACAGATTAAAATTTAAGAAAAATTCGTAAAAATAAATAAAATATTCAGTTACGAATAATCTTAAATTTACCACCAATAAAAATGACTGAATTTGTAGACATATGAAAATGTTAAATTGATTGTAATTATGAATAAAAAAGTGGCTTTTGAAACAATTTTGTTATAAAACTACCTACCTGGGCAAAATTTTGAAACTAAAGTAAAATGAGTTTATCATTTATAATTATTAGTAATTTTATTATTATTATTTTTAATACGTAGGTATACTTTTAGAATTTTTTACCTCATCAAAATTTTGTCACGCCTGTGTTGTCAAGCTGAGAAAGAATTCATCAAGTATGAAATAAACAAAGTCGCAGAATGAACCCAAACGAAACCACAAGAACAAAGTGAAAATTATTATTGTTTGGGTGCGGTTCGCGAACAAGACGAAAAAAACTCTCTAAGTAAGATTTTTTACCCGCCTAACCTTGAGAAGAATGCATCGAGCACCGACTGCACAGCTCTTGCAAAATAAAAACAACGATGCGACGATGCGAGGCCATCATACAAATTTTCCATTAATTTTGCTTTTTTCCAATAGATTTAATTAGAAATTGTTTTAATATACGAGTATGAGGCGCCGTAAATAGTCAAATGTGTCTATATTTGTTGGTATTAATTATGCACCAAACGGCGCCTGATATTAATATAGGAATTTTATTTATTGTAATGTTTATCAAATCATCAACCAAGTTTTTACGACGTTAAATGCATACTGAATATTTATTAACTTCCACGGCCTACTCGAGTATCGTATAAGTTGCTCTGTAAATAAAGGTAGGTTGACCTAAGTAACACCTCTAGGTTCTGCTCGTAGACACTTTCACTGTCTAGTAATTGATGGTGATATAATAGTTTTCAATTGTTGTAAAATGTAATTTGTACGTATCGCAGAATTATCGATATACGCCTTTGTCATTTACCTCAGTAAGTTTAAAAAATCTGACGTGGACACCACATGACTTCCTTGTACGCCTTGTGTGTTCATACTTTTCTTAATAACTAAAATGTAAAATAATATTAAAAATTCTTTTAACTTATTATACTAGTATACTCACAAATATATTTTAGTCATTTGATTTAAACTGCAGAAGAACATATAAAGCATATTTTACTATTGTCACTGTCATGTCATAATCATTTAAATTTTACGTAGTAACAAATGTTAATCGATCATGGACTACAAGATACCGAAATACTATAAATTATAAATATATACTTTAATTATTTTTAAAAGATAGCAGATACAAAAATATTTATAAAATACCGATTGTAGGTAATAATCACATAATCTTTCATTTAAAATAAAAAAAATTGTCTAAAATTAAATATTTATCGAAATATTTTTAAAAAGTACTACTTCCGGTTTGTAGACTGAAACCAAAAATAGGAGGTGCACAACTAGATGCTATAACAGTCCTAAATACAAAATTTCAACTTTCTACGTCTAACCGTATTTGAGTTATGCGACACACATACGTCCGTACGTACGTACGTACGTACGTACGTACGTACGTACAGACGTCACGTCGAAACTAGTCATAATGGATTCAGAAAAGGTCAAAACGGATATTTCCGTCAAAATCTGAGAACCGAAATTTTTCGCGATTACAATACTTCCTTACTTCGTACAAGGAAGTAAAAATACCTTATTCAATTTCTTATGCAATTTATAAGTATTTTGAAAGAATTCTTGATTTCTAAATTTCTATTATTCATCTGAATAAAGACCTCGAAGTCGAAACTTCAATAACAATTTAAAACTAAGGATTAATTTTAAAATCCGGTCTTTTAATAGCCTAACATTTCTGTTGTTGAAAATGTCATCAATTCAATACAGCGAATAATTTGGTCAAATATTAGTATTATAATTAAACTGCAAACTGTGAATCCGATATAACAACACAAGAAGAAATTAATACACTTTCATCCGAAGATTATTAGGTAAGGTAATCCTAATCCCTTATCTTCTAAAAATTCATAGCTCCGATGTCCAACAGAGAGGCAAGCAACTACATTACCTCTGGTGACTTACATTTTGGATATTATAAGATTTGTATATTTGTACCTAATCGTTATTTTTTTAAATAATTAACTTTTCTCCATTATAAAGCATGCAAAATATTCTTTTAATAAATTAATCATTTATATATGTGTCTATAACAAAATAAAATTTCTAACTTGTTATTTATGATGTATTTGACATCATGCGATACTTAATTATTAATAATTATTATCTGTATAATTATTATATTATTATTATTTTTATTATTATTTATTTTCATTGCTTCAAATTTCCTTGATATTTTTTTGGTTATTTCTCAGTAATTTACGCTAATTTAAAATAGTTTTCAGTAATTTATATTTTTGAATTACTCGGTAATTTATATGGTAATCAAAATCGATAAATTACCAGCTGTAAATTACCAAAAAAAAAATTACCGTTATTTTACATCCCTGCTACTGAAACGGATTTTAGCAAAAATAGATATTTTTAAAAATTCGCAAAATGAGGGCAGTGTACATGAGGCGTATATTTAGTGCCACCGGTTTGATATTACATTTTATTAGTAAATTGATCGATGATGTTTTTTTCTGCCGAAATCGTCATTTTTATTGATAAGTTGTAATTTCATAATATTCAAAAATATATTTATTTTCTTAGTCTTTATTTAAATTTAATGATTACGTTATACTAAATAAAATTTTAATGTGCAACTATTTAATATGCCATGTAATTAAATAAATTTATTGACCCATAATTTTCCAAGCAAGCAGGTAATTTATAAATTACCAGTGTGATTTTCATTAGAAGAAGGATCTAGCTGTGAAATTATTCTTACAAAATAAATTAGTGTTTACTGTTGACTGATCAACTCTTTCTGACTCAAGGCTTCTTCTGCTACATCAAAAACAGAAACGCACTAACGAACGAATGAACTGTATTGTATCAAATCGATGTAAATATTATACAAAGACTAAGGAAAATTATCGGTTTCCATATATAATTTGTAATTTTGGCATTAACCACTTTTTAAATATAGATAGGTATAAATTATTATAAAGATAATGATTTTGTTTTTGCTAAATTGTTGAAGAATTATTTAAGAAAGGAAACCCATATTTAAATAATAAAAATATTTTTGTTGCATTTTATAATGATTAAATATTCGGAAATACAAAAGCAAATTTATTTAATTACCCTTGGCTGTACCTATTTTTCATCATAAAGAATGTATGTATATCGTTAACTTAATAAAAATAATATTTACCTACTCTTTATCGGTGTACCTGTCTTGACCAGAAATATTTTATTTTAGTTTATATTTTCAGATTGCAATCCGTTGGTATTGTATTGTTAATTTGCACATTGGTCTATTTTAAATATATATATATATATATATATATATATATATATATATATATATATATATATATATATATACCTACAAGCAAGGACGCAAAAATATGAATTTAAAATTCTATAAATATGTTGCTTCATTGTTTAAGTTCTATTATTCCTGAAATTATATTTTAGTATCCTAAAATTTAATTTTATATGCTTAATAATTGTTTATTGGATTAACAAATAAAAATACTCGTATAATTCAACCTAGTTATGGCGGTCTAAAACTATGGTATTTTTCGTGCATTTTTAAATGGTGCGTTTTTTTGCCGAGTGTAACATATATGTATTAGCAATTCTAATATTACTATTATACCTGTTTACGTGCGCAACGGTAATGTAAAATAGATATAAATAGAGTGTTAATGAATGAATCGATCATTTTAATAGTTGCGTGCGCTATGCGGCAGAACGATTAAACTTCGAGTAATTAGTTACGCCTACGCGAATTTTATCATTTTAAATTGGAATTAAAACCTTCAAAGCTTTTCAACATTCTCAGTTTTTTTCTCTATTTTTTATGGCGGATTAGCCTGATTAGGTATTATATTTAACGATATTTTTTGTTGTTGCGAAACATGAACATAACTTAAGATTGTTGTCAGATGAACGTTTATCTCTGTTCATCAATCTGCTTTGTAGATATTTTATGCTTAGATTAATCTTTTGTTGGTGAAATTCAATTTAAAAGTTGGCCAAAGATATAAATAAGAATATTGTTGATATTTATGGATCATTAATGATAAACTTTGTTTCATTTTACTGATATATTACAGATTTGAAAATATATTGATTGTAAACTTTCTGACACTAATTTAAACTTTCGAAATATTAAAATATCGATTAATTTTATTGATAAAATCACAATTTATTTTAAAATAGAAATGGAGATTTGTGATCATGAAATTATTGCTTAATGCTATAAATAAAAATATCTTCGTATTTTGCAATAAATAGTCAATATTGGTTAATAAATAAAGTCAATAAAACTAAATTTTACTACCTAATAAAATCTTAATTATGCGATTTCTTATCACTGTTTGTTTTGCTTCTTTTTATTGTATTTCACCGTTTCTGCAATATGACATATTCTTACTTTTTTCTACGAAAGTGCGAATTCACTTATATTAAAATTGATGCTAAAAGTAGGCTTCTGAAATATTAGGTGCAGAAAAGAACAAGAACAAGAAAAGAACATTTTTCATGAATTAAACACTTTATTTGTTGTAATCTGTTTATATATTATGTTATTTATAAAAAAAAATTATAAACACTATATTCAAATAGTCACTTGTTATGTACTAATTAATAAATACACAGTTAAATGGACTTTCAAACAAGAGACACTAAAATATTCACTACCCTTATTTTGCGATTTTTGAAAAAAATCTTTTTTATCTATAATAAGTATATTAAATTATATATTCTATTAAAGTTTCGTGCAGAGGTATAGAAACACCCAGTATATTTGTTTTTAAAAATTCATTAATCTGAAATATTTCACACTTTCGTAGAAAAAATAATTATGTAACTTACATACGGTAAGGGTTATTGAATAACTCTTATATAAGAAGTTGCTATCGCTCGTGCTCCAACTGCAACTTTAATAATAGTAATGAAGCACTTTCCACACTTGTATTACAAAAAATATACCTACTATTAAATTATTTATGATTTAAAATCTTTATAGAACTTATTTTTATGTTTTTTTATGTGTACATTTTTACCTCCTGCTTACCTGTACGGGAGGTATTGGAGTCATGCAAAAAATCGGGTTGTGACGTTGTGAGTTTTAAGTGGATGAGCACGAATTAGTTTCCTTACAACTCATTTCTGATAGTTTCTCGATGATGTATTTGTGTATGTATGTGTGTGTATGTGTGTGATCAGGGCCATTTCTGGAGGACCGGATAACTCAAATACGAATTACCCACTATTTTTGATACTTGCGGTATTTTACATTTGTATACGAATTGGAAGAGCTCATTAGATTTTGGTACAAATATCTTCACCGGAAGTGATATTTTTTGAAGATTGAAAAGATTAATTGTCAAAAATTTCTATAAATTTGGATAAATAATATAGTATTTATTTGTAATAAGAATAAGGGAAAACGTTATTTGCAAGTTACGTATTAAAAATTTGTCTTTATCTGGTAGCATTAAAGAACTGTTTTAAAAACAAATTTATCAAATAAAACGTTGAAATTATGTATTGTACGTTACATTTATTTTTATAAGTCTAGATATGGCGAAAGGTTCTGTGCTAGCCACATCAGATTTTTGATTTTCCGAAAGTTAATTTTTTTTGCATATACATGTTACTTCCAACATAAAAAGTATAGTATTAGGTTCTCGTTCAATTGATTTTGATTGACTGTGAAATTCCAAATTTTGCATTTTTCTTGATCTATTTTTGACAGATGATGTGAATAATAGTATTTTTTTGTAAATTTGTATACCTCCAAGCTGTTTGAACCAATCAACGTCAACATCTTAAAATTTAAACATTGACTAAAAGATAATCTTAAAACGTGTTTAGTAGGTACTTATCATTTAAAATTCACTACCGAAATTTTAGATTTTAGCATAATTATTACAATGCCTATATTATTATTACTAGATATGAGTGGTAGATGGTAAAAATGTTAGTAGGTACTTATAACCAGAGTGCGAATTATATGCAGGAAAATATGATTAAAATATGCATGCAATATGCATTGAAATAAGGCCAAAATATGCACAACATATGCTCAAAATTTGCAAATATGCAACATAATTTTATTCATTTTTACTAATAATTTATTTTTATAAATCAGAAAAAAACTACACAATTTGTCAACAATGCACAAGAATATTATATAAAATAAACAAAACAACGTATAACTTCTGGAATACGACATGTGTACCTTACCTACCTTTAAAATAAATGTAAAAATTACTGTACGTGGTATCAAATTTGAGCTATTATAAATTTTATACATTTCAAATTATAAAAAAACATTTGTAAAATAAATACCAATATGCACAATAATACAATATATGCATAAATGCATATAATCCGCACTTTTCTTATCACATAAAATATGTAGAAATTTTCAAATCTAATGCATATCTTTGAATTTCAAATTAATGAAGCTCTGATGTTATCAATTATACATTTTCATTATATGAATGATTTTTGTTTATGTTTGAAGCACACGTCTCAGTAAGAAAGCAGCACAGTGCGCACGGCAATGCTCTGCAAACATTCGCCCGCGGCGAGTGGCGAGTGTGCAAGAAGTGTGGCGGTGGCTATTTATATCAACCGCTGGTATCACACCGTCCACTACTAAATCCTACTAGTCAGTGCACAGACTCACAGACACACCAAGCACCAGATCTACAGTCTGTCGCGGTCTCTGCAGAGCTTCTACGCCAAAATATAAATACATTTTTATTATAGCACCCAGCGCTGGTATTTTTACTCGCACTCATATCGATAACCTAATTACAGCAGGATTTGTAATACAGATTTTGTAACTGGAAAAAGAACATAATATATACAGACAGACTAAAGAGGAACTAGTATTAGATTGATTATTTTGAATACGGATTGAAATGCAAATCTTTTGCTCACATGCTTGAACATAGTAATTTATTGTTTGATAGATCGACTGATAGATATTAAAATGGATAATTTGAAATGACAAAATGTGCTGTGGTCCACACTCGGCCTTTCCATGTTCAAGTTCGGTGTGTTTTCAACATAAAAACATTCTTGAATGTATTTTTGACACTTTTGCACAATACTTATATGTATTTACTCGATAACTCGATAGGATTAAGCAAAGTTTGGAAAAATCAGGTACCTACCTAACAATAAAGTGGATATGACTGAAATTTAAAATAAGAATTAGAACTTAGAACAATGTTTTAACGAAAAGTTTTGTACCTAAATATTGTTAGAATTGATTTTTTATTCAAAATTTTTTGATAAAAATGTGGTAGTAAATCCATGGGTGGTCACAACTCAAAATATGACTCTAATTAATATACAACATTTATTACAAGTCGTAGAATTTGCATAAAAATTAAAATTCATAGGTAACCGTTGAAATAACGAAGATAATTGAATTTAAAGTTGTCTCTAATACGCGCTAAAATGCATTGCGTATAAGGAGGTTAGCAGTAGTTTTACTAAGCGATTTGAAAATATATCACAACAACCCAACACATGTTTGGAAATCGAATATGTTATTCTTTAATATCTGAGGTATTTATCAAACAAATAAAAACTAAGTATGTGTCACCGCAATAATTTTTGAGAAACCGCACTTAGAAGGTTCCAGTCTCAAAAAAAATTATGTTTTTGACGTCGTAATAGTGAATTTCAATGTAAATTTTAAATCAATCTTTTTTATTTCAAAGAATACCTATTATTTGTATTTTACATCCAAATCTACGATTTTAAATGAATTCTCATCATTTGACTGCATTAGCATTCACACCTACTACTTGACTTGATTTTCAAGATACTTGACTTGACTTGAAATCAAGTCAAGTTCAAATCAAGTAATAGAATTTGAAAGTCAAGTCAAGTCAAGTAGTAGGTAATACTTAAACTTCAAGAAGAAGAAAAATCAAGTAATTCTTCAAAACTGCATTGCATATATCAAATTATTAGGTATCAATATACAACAAAGGGATCTGGCAATATAGACTATTATTTACAAAACAAAATTAAAATCTATTTTTGACATAAATAATAATCCATAATGAAGAAAATAATAAAAATACAGCGTTTGTGGTACGGTAGATACAATAATACAAAATCGTTCAATTGACTCGGGGCTATCGTTTTAATTAATAATTCGACTGAATTGCGCATGTTTTTAACAAAATTGTTTGTTATCAAATAATATCAAGTAGCTTGAAATTACTTGATATCAACTCAAGTAGTAACGATAGAAAATCAAGTCAAGTAATGAATTTTTAAAAAGTTTGATTTTCAAGTCAAGTACAGTAATTCACAAAAAGTCAAACTAGGTACTTGACTTGAAGAATCTCTACTCACACCGAAATCACGCACGCCTATGATCGACGGATTACCTACCCTAATGGATGCTATCAGTAAAGTTATGGTACCTATTAATTATGGCAAGACGTCTGAGATTAAGCTCGAATAATGCATTTTTTAAAAGTACAGTACCTATAGGTAATTAGGTAGTGACATAAAATTTCGGAAAATATATTATGTTTTTGGAAATATATTGGGAAACATTTCCGGAAATTTTCGGATACACTGACTGGAAATATTAAATTTAATTACGTATCATTTCCTGGTTGACTTTTTAAAAATGTTGCAAATGGTTCTGAATCGAAATAATGATCACTTTGTCTTCCTCCACTATGAATTTCGTCTTGTTTGGATAGACTAGTTAGGCTAAGAATCATCCACATTTTTTTCTTCAGTATATTAATAGTAATATACTCAAGTACTGTTATTTCAAAAATTCCTATTTTAGTAATAATAAAAGTGTTCCGTCTATGTTTCCTATTTTCCAGCAATAAGAACTATTTATTTATGGCATAAAAATTGACCTTCATCTTTCAAATTTTAGTAATTTAAATCGTAAACATATTTTAGGCAAATTTAACAGGTAGTATGCAGATTTTGCTGGCATTTAAAGAATTTCCGGACTTTCTAGTAAATGGTAGGGTTACTTCTTTACCCCATAATTTTAAAGAATTTAAAATGTGTATCCAATGTTTTTATCAATTAATGTTGTATTTGTACAAAAACATTTAATGTTTTGTTGAACTGTTAAATAAATATATAAGAAATAAAATCATTAACTTCTGAATCATGTCAAATATAATAAAATTTAATAGGTGTTCAGTTCTAACACCTGGTCAAAACCAATTACTTATAGTACAAGTATCTTGTTTGAAAGATACTATCAGTAACATTCATCAAGTAGGTATACCTACAATAGTACCTACACTCGTTAATTGCAATTAGTATTATTTACTTGCAGAGTAGTATTTCGCAGTTTAGGCAATTATACTTATAATAATTAATTATAACAAATATGACACAAAACTTATTGGTCTAATTCGGGGCAACTCTTTCATTAAACAATATTTTTTGGTATATATGCTTTGTTGTATTCATTACTAACATATCAGAACAGGTTCATGGTTTGTTGGTATAAGGTATAATGATGTTTTAGTGTTTGCTTTCTTGATAATACATACATACATAAAATCACGCCATTTTCCTAAAATAGAGTTGGCATGAACTTCTTAAAATAAAAACTCATACATCTGAATACGAATCTTTACAAATATTCAACATTTACCCATAATCGATCGACGCCTTTTTTATATTTTTTTATTTGGAGCGCGAAACTATTTTTAATCAATTAAAACGAAAAACAGTGTGCCTACAATTCTAAATTTTGTCAGACAACATTGAAGTCTTGAAAACTCGACATACAATATTCATTTTGCCTCTCGCTTGAGATATTGCACTACTAAGAGATGGCGCTGTTCACCTTTGTAAAATTCTGAACATCGATGCACTTTACTTTGGCTTCCATAAGCATAACCGAGCATAACATTGCAGTGTGTATTATTTTGTTGTATTGTTGTAGTTTTGGTAGTAAATTTGTTTTTATTTTTAGTACATTATTCAGCAAGTGGTTGTTAGGTTATATACATAGTTTAGATTTTGCTTAGTATAGTATTAAATAATAGTTGTATATTAACGTCAATATTAGTTCCACTAACATTTATATTCATTTTAGTTTATATTTAATGTAGCTATTAATTCTGTTATCTTTCTAGTTTAGTTGTGTACAAAATATCTAGAATGACTCTTATCAATTAAAGTATGCCATAAATAGTAAGTCAATTTATATTAACTTAAAAAGTATCAAACCTTTAATAACCAAATTTTATACTTAAGATTTTAATAAGGATCTTAACATCGGATAAGATTTTTATAGAAATCCACAAACCAGAAATAGTATTTTTGAAGCTTGATTTAGTTTACATTTAGGTACAGATAAAATTTAATTATAAATAATAACGGTGATTGGTGATTATCCTTATTGCCTTGTTTTAGAATACCTACTTAATTACATGTCAATATCCCTAAAGAAAGAAATAATTAATGACAGAAATAACATAAAACCAGATAAAACTATATTTTTAAATTCTATAATATATCATCATCATTGAATTTTCTGAGAAGGTATTTGATTGTTTTCATTCTATTTGTTGCATGTGCTGTTGTTTACCAATAGTAAAAAATAATTAGTGTTAACGATGGAAATCCTAAATTTCTGTTTGTTGGTCTTTTTCTTTACTTATGTTTTATCTAATTTCATGTTTTTCATGTTTCCAATGATAAATAGCTACTTTACAGTTTTATTATATTGCTGCACATTTTCACAAATATTCCATAAAAATATCACAATATCTTACATTTTTGGTTTATTGAAAGAACATTCAATTAGTAAATTCATTAATTAATTACAATATTTCAAATATATTAGTAGGTACCTAGTTCATAATAGGCGCGTGAAATATGTATTGTATGTAGGTATGTATTTCATAATAGAATTAAGGATATTTAGTAAACTAAGTTATTTATGTATATAATTTTAAATCATTTGATACAGTATGTAATAATATGTAGGTAGGTATATCAGTATAGGTACAATTTATTAGCGCAGTAATACAAATCAAATAAATTGTAAATAGGTATTTATAAATGCAGGTTAAAAAGCTAATTATTTATTTACGTCATAATGTAGAAAGTTGTGACTATAAACCGTTTAAGAGTTCGCTAATTAAAATTCTAGTGTTATCCTTCAAGACTTTATAAGATCTTCTCTTCACTTTTTATTTACATTCGGTGATTCACTGAATACACTATCCTACTTGTGTGCTAGAAGTAGAAGTGTAATCTGAAATCTGTTTACTTGCGGTTAAAAATAGGGATATAACTGTTATGCAAATATAAGAAGTTATTAGAAAAGAGGCCTTCAAATTTAGATTTAGCCTCATCTAAATCTATCGAGGAAAATTTATATTTCACTACCTATAATTTAAATCGATTATTGATTAGTATGCGAGTATAAATATACTTATAGGACTCTAAGTATTATAATGTCTACAATGCCAAACCCTAAAATTGCACAATTCGTTTTTACCTTCCGCTTACCTGTAAAGGAAGGTATTGGAATCATGCAAAAAATCGGGTGGTGAATTTTTAGTGGATGAGCACGAATTAGGGTCCTTACAACTCATTTTTGATAGTTTCACGATGATGTCTGTGTGTATGTGTGTGTGTATGTGTGTGTGTGTGTGTGTGGTCAAGGGTTGTTAGTCGCATAACTCAAATACGAATTACCCGAAAATTTTGATATTTGGTATTTAACATTTGTATATAAATTGGAAGAGCTCCCTAGATTTTGGTACAAATATCTTCATCGAAAGTGATATTTTTTGAAGATTGAAAAGGTTAATTGTCAAAATTGTATATAAATTTGGAAAAATATAGTATTTATTTTTATTTGTAATGAGAATAAGAGGAAAAGTTATTTGCAACTTACGTTATAAAAAAATTGTCTTTATCTGGTAGCATTAAAGAACTGCAGTAAAATTTAAAAAATGAATTTATCAAATAAAACGTTGATATCTTGTAATCCATGATCGGTTGATTTTTGTTTCTGCGTAAAAAATATTGACAGGTGAGACGGGTGACAAGTTGGCATACTAGCGCTATATATAAGTCCTAAGTAAGATATTAAATGTAGTAATTGAACGGAGGATGGCTTCAACACAGCAGAGTTTTCCTGTGAATGAATCTTTTTATTCAGGTGATGCAAATTTCTGTGTTTGAATATTTGAGATTTTTATTTGTATATTTTATATGGGCACCGGATTGCACGTATACATTTCTGTTTAAAGTCTAGATATGGCGGAAGGTTGTGTGATGGCCACGTCAGATTTTTTATGTAATTGCAAGCTAAACTAGAAATAAAAGAAAGGAAGTGTCTATTGGCACAAAAAAAAAACGCGAAAAACGCGGAAAAACGCAAAAAAACGCGATACGCGAAATACAGTGTTGCCGATTATTTTTTGACATAAACTAATTAATACTAACAAAACCCTAATTGAGTACAACAGAACTCCGTTTTTTTGACATAAACTAATTAATACTAACAAAACCCTAATTGAGTCCAACAGAACTCCGTTTGTTTCACATAAACTAATTAATACTAACAAAACCCTTCTTGAGTCCAACAGAACTCCGTTTTTTAACATAAACTCGGCAACACTGTATTTCGCGTATCGCGTTTTTCCGCGTTTCGCGTTTTTTTGTGTGCCAATAGACACTTTCTAAAAGAAATACAATTATTTTATTTTAATATTTGGGATACTTAACCCTTCAGCAGAATTTTGTATCTTCATTCCTATAACATTATGTTATAATGTTAAGCCTCGTTCCCAGCTATTTCATTAATGCGTAGTGGATAGTGCATAATACATTAAACACAAGCGTTATGCGTAGTGTTTAGAAAGAAGTTTTAGGACCATTCCCAGCGAATGTTTTAATGCATAAATCGATAGTGATGATATCTATCGGACACAATGATACATGAATAGTTTTGTAGAATATCGACTTATCGACACTACGTCATTTTGTTTTTGAACTTTGTTTGAAAAGCATAGGCAGATATTTGTTTCGTGTTTTGTTTGATTGTTTGATTGATAAAAACTGATTGACATTTAGTCTAATATAAATAAAAAATAAGACTTCGTCACAAAGCCTCATTTCTCTGATTAAATTATCCCAATCACCTTGCAATCGCCTTGCAATAAACGTTTTTGATTGATAGGGTGAACCCACCATCTACGCTTGCGACGCTTTTTATTTATTGCAGAAGACTGCATAATAAAAACGGAAGCTGTCGTAGCAACTGCTATTCTTCTACGTCTTATGACCTCATATACAGCATTCACTGTATTTTCAATATTCATTTTTCTATTAGCTCTTTCACTATCACTCAAACAAATGCAGGTTAGATGTTAGAATTCTGCTATTCTGACAGTTCGACGTAGAAAGACAAGGCAACTATATATCATTTATATCTCTATCTCACAATAACGCTTACGCATAGTGTCTAAAAGCTTGAACCTTGCAAGCATTTGCGCTAGTGTACTACGCTTGTGCACTACGCACAACTCTTGAACAGACGTGGGAATGCTTCAGCGAGAGTCCATCGTACAAACTTTTATGCATTATCTACTAGCTACTACGCGCTATCCACTACGCGTTAAAACGATAGCTGGGAATGAGGCTTTAGTTCGTTAAAATTAAAACGGTAATCGTGAAACATTAAAGTTTACTCAAAATAAATTTATTTCATTTTTTAAATTCAACTTATTTATGAGTTAAGGTGCTAAGGGTTAATTATTGTGAAATGATTTATTTAAAAAATGATTGAACTGAAAATGAAAAGGTAATTGTAAATAAAAATTCATTCGAAAAATGCGGAAAAATGTTCAATTGATATAATGAAGAATTAATGATTAAAAAAGTTCTTGCATTACTGAATGAAACTTATCTACTCTAATAGTTTTTACATTACATGTACCTAGGATGTAGGTACCTACTAATTGTAACAAACACGAGAACAAACATAACTAACTAATTTTACAACTATGCTATTTTAAAAACAACTAAAATCTAAAATTATGTTCAAATGTACTAAAATATCTTCACATATACCTGACTCACTGCAGAAAATGATTTCTCCTAATGACATCATTACTCCTGCGAATTTCTTCAAAATAACCCTGAGCACATACTACTTGTTGTCGCTTCCAAGAAGAAGAATAAATAACCTGTGATGTCACACGACGTCTATGACGTTGCACCTATATCTTCATAGTACTATGTCAACTTTTAGATTCTTACTATTATTTAAGAGGGGTCACCGGTATGGTATAGGTACTTCATTCATTATTATGAAATAACTACTTTAATTTCAAAGATTATGCTTTTAATGTAATATCGAAGACGACTTAAATTATTGAATTATTGATCGCTGATTTGGTATTACGATTGCTAAATTATTTTACAAAATACTGAAAAACAAATTTTGTAAATAAAGTTTAATAAAAATTAAGGTAAATAATGTTTAAAATATTAAAGGATATGTGTAGATTATATTAGAGAATAATAGTATTTTATTCAATAAGAGTTTAAGAAAAGGTATTAGAGTGATCATTCGAGTGAATAATTACCATATTGAATACGGGTAGAACACTACACTGCCCAACTATGGAGAAAGGCAGTATATGCAAAAACACAAAATGGCAGATAATACGCATTTACTTTAAACGTTTATGGCAATAACCGTTAAAACTACCCTCTTGTAAAATTATATGTATCTTGTCTAAAATTTAATTTAAAAGTAATTGGAATCTTTAAAATTAAACAATTGATTACTTTTGTTATGTTTAATGCATATACTGCCTTTTTAACAAGTAAAGTTTCTAAAAAAATATACTTTCGAAAAGCAGTAAATGACAATTACTGTTATTTACCATTTATTGCGAAATTACTGATTTATATTTTTGTTAGGACTTCGGTATTTAAATTATCATAAAACAAAGAACAATTAATTTATTTTTTATTTTGGCAGATATCTAATTTATGTTTTAATATTCTGACATAATAAAAACCGATAAAAGCAGTAGCTACAATATTTGCAAGTTAGTAAAAAGGAAGAAGGCAGTAACTGAAATTTAACGTGTACACATACTGCTTTTATGTGTAAAATCGTGCATTTACTGCTTTTTTAGTTGTAATGTACGTGTATTTCTTAAAGGCAGTATATGATTTTCCTTTATATTTCCAATGTTTCTTAATTTTACTGCTTTTTTGTGTTGTATTAAGGTGTAAAATTGCCACACCATTCAAAAAATGTAAAAACATGATTTTTCATTTTTTTGTAGTTACTGCCTTTCTCCATAGTTGGGCAGTACACTTTATCTACAATAATTATATTGAATAATTGATTCATTTTATAAGAAAAATTTGAAAGTACAGCGCTGCCAGAATTTTTTTGTAATTATTTATGTTCTACATTCTGTAGCAAAGGATATTCTGTTTAGATGTACCTTAGATTTATTGGGCAAAAAGCATTATTTAAAAAGTTATATTGTAAAAAAGCAGGTTGAGTAATATTTTAAAAGTCATGAATGAGTAAATATCTAAACTTAAAATAATATGTGGTAGTGGTAGGTACTATTTATACTGGTAGTTAAATTAATTTAGATATTTTAAAATATATTTATAGAAATAAGCTTTAAATTAAAATGCAACAAACAACTCATTTTTTTCTAATCGGCTATAATACAGTATACTTAAAGTTTAAT
This sequence comes from Agonum fuliginosum, assembly GCA_947534325.1. Taxonomy (NCBI): domain Eukaryota; kingdom Metazoa; phylum Arthropoda; class Insecta; order Coleoptera; family Carabidae; genus Agonum; species Agonum fuliginosum. The sequence continues at coordinate 16,455,201 of OX384039.1, forward strand.
TGTTATTCATTTTGTATAATCTCATTCCGATATTTTCAGTTATATTGTCAAAAAAGTCGAAAATATAATGATTTCGTAGTAACCGCGGTGATCCTTGTAAATCTAGTTTGTAGTTGTAGGTGCATTTCTGTCGTCTCACTTACATATTTTTATTTTTGTGTGTCATTGTGGGTGATATAGTATAATATAAGAATGAAGAGTGTTTATGTGTGTGTTGATTATGAATTGTTGGAAAACTACTTTCTCTTGGACATAATATGAGGAGTATAATGTGCTTAATTTTTTTGTTACTGACTGAAGCTTTATGTGACTTTGAATGCGGCTTTTAACGAATTGAATCTTTGTGGCAGGAAGACAGAACCGTAACTTATTTTTCATATTATTTTCTAATTATGAATAATTAATTAACCATTGAGTATTAATGTGCTAAGGGTAAGATCTATATGTTATGCACTTATTTTGATATTCCTTGGTCTGACTACAAAAACCAAAACAGAACGTAGATTTTATTGATTTTGCTCATATTAAAGTAATCTACTTTAACGACATAAATAAATTAACTTTTCTTATAATTTTACAAAATTTGCTACTTTTGCTTTGCAAAATCAGAGTGAAATGTTCTTGAACGCTACCGATACACTGATGACTATACACACAGATAATGTGTAGGTATTGTCGGATTGACTTTGACGTGATTTTATAAAAACTTATACTTTACACATCGGCTGTAATATGTTTTATGTCTTCCTAGTATGTAATTGTTTAAGTATGTCATGGATACGAGGTATGTTATATACTACATTATACCCCAGGGCATTAAGAAATTGCCATGGTAATATTGAGACATCACTAATGTTTTTCTTCTGAAATTAATATATTTTCTGTCTGCTACTAGGATACCAAAAATATTAACAAAATTCGAAACGTCAAAGCGAAATGTCACTCGCGCAATATTTTAAATAAAATAGTAAGACATAAAATATTGTATGCACCACGGGCATCATTGATGTTTATAGCCCTCGGGCGATTTACAGACCCTCGGGCCAGAGGCCCTTGGGCTTGTAAACATGTCGCCCTCGGATGAGCATAAACATCATCATGATGCCCTTGATACATAAATAACTATTATTGCTCACGATCAGTGGCGTACGCAGTATATTCTGTTATATAAATATTTTACCTTTGAAGTTGATTTTATTATTAGTAAAATTTTTACTTATAATTTCATGTTCATTGATAATGTAATAATGTAATTTATTATGTGTCATACGAAAGGCAGATTACGTTGTGTCCTATGATTTTCAATATAATATAATATAAATATTGCACACTACAAAACACAACAAACATAAACATTCAACATACGAGTAGATACCTTTCTTGGCCCTTCTTATACTATTCTCCTTTTCTACTACAAACGTAATTCAATTCTTCTTGGCTGGCTTCTTGGCAAATTCATCAAGACAATAACAATTTCTATAATTAAATAAACAGTATCATATTAAGAAACCACAGGCGTGCGCAGAACTTTTTATTTGGGGGTGCCAAAATGAATATTTATAATTATCTATCATAAAACACAAAATGCACTTTTTTCAAACGCCCATAACTTTGTGCCAAATCGTCGTAGGAACTTCGTTTTTTGAGACCTGCACAGGTATTTGAACAAATTTCAATGCCCTTTTGGTGGATCGAGACGACAAATTTTTTCTAACTCGGTACACATTGCCAAATTTGGATGCTTTTTTTAGCACAAAAACGTGTTTTTTTTGTTCGGGGTTTGAAGGGTACAAAAAGAGATCATCCTAATCTGAGTTTACCCTCTTAAAGTAGAGCCACAATTGGTTTTTTCCCCGAAAGAATCGTCCAATTTGGTTGAAAAATCGCTGAGTTATGTGCGAAAAACCTAAAAATGCACTTTTTTTAAACACTCATAACTTTGTGCCAAATCATCGTAGGAACTTCATTCTTTGAGTCCTGCACAGGGAATTGAACAAATTTTTGTGCCCTTTTGGTGAATCAACTCAAAAAAATTCAACTCCGTACACATCGTCAAAGTTGGACATTTTTTAAATTAAAAACTTTTTTTCACAGTGGTGCTAGATTGAAAATACGCCGAGTTATGACGGTTTAAAAATGGTCGAAATATCAAGTGTTTCAATTTGTTTCCACCAGTGTAGAAATCAATATTTTGAGGTTATAAATATGATATTTACCTACCTATTTAAATTGAAAACGTACAAAATAAATTTTATCAATAAGGCGGAAATAAAAAATATCTCTTTTCGCCGTCGTCGGCCGAATTTTTTATTTCTAGTAGGAACGGTTATTAATATTATCAATATTTTCATTATTACTATTTTAGGGCATTACGGGGTGCCATGGGTGCGCACGCCTATGAAAGCAACATAAGCGTCCAAAGTCCAAAATATTTTGAGCCCTTTTTACCTTCCGCTTACCTGTAAAGGAAGGTATTGGAATCATGCAAAAAATCGGGTGGTGAATTTTTAGTGAATGAGCACGAATTAGGGTCCTTACAACTCATTTTTGATAGTTTCACGATGATGTCTGTGTGTATGTGTGTGTGTGTGTGTGTGTGTGTGTGTGTGTGTGTGTGTGTGTGTGTGTGTGTGTGTGTGTGTGTGTGTGTGTGTGTGTGTGTGTGTGTGTGTGTGTGTGTGTGTGTGTGTGTGTGTGTGTGTGTGTGTGTGTGTGTGTGTGTGTGTGTGTGTGTGTGTGTGTGTGTGTGTGTGTGTGTGTGTGTGTGTGTGTGTGTGTGTGTGTGTGTGTGTGTGTGTGTGTGTGTGTGTGTGTGTGTGTGTGTGTGTGTGTGTGTGTGTGTGTGTGTGTGTGTGTGTGTGTGTGTGTGTGTGTGTGTGTGTGTGTGTGTGTGTGTGTGTGTGTGTGTGTGTGTGTGTGTGTGTGTGGTCAAGGGGTGTTAGTCGCATAACTCAAATACGAATTACCCGAAAATTTTGATATTTGGTATTTAACATTTGTATATAAATTGGAAGAGCTCCTTAGATTTTGGTACAAATATCTTCATCGGAAGTGATATTTTTTGAAGATTGAAAAGGTTAATTGTCAAAATTGTATATAAATTTGGAAAAATATAGTATTTATTTGTAATAAGAATAAGAGGAAAAGTTATTTGCAACTTACGTTATAAAAAAATTGTCTTTATCTGGTAGCATTAAAGAACTGCAGTAAAATTTAAAAAATAAATCTATCAAATAAAATGTTGATATCTTGTAATCCATGATCGGTTGATTTTTGTTTCTGCGTAAAAAATATTGACAGGTGAGACGGGTGACAAGTTGGCATACTAGCGCTAAGTCCTAAGTAAGATATTAAATGTAGTAATTGAACGGAGGATGGCTTTAACACAGCAGAGTTTTCCTGTGAATGAATCTTTTTATTCAGGTGATGCAAATTTCTGTGTTTGAATATTTTAGATTTTTATTTGTATATTTTAAATGGGCACCGGATTGTACGTATACATTTCTGTTTAAAGTCTAGATATGGCGGAAGGTTGTGTGATGGCCACGTCAGATTTTTGATAATGAGTTTTTACTTCTAAATTATACCTACAGCTACATCTATCTAAAGGATATTCATATTTTGTTGCACCCTAACCCAAAAATATAGATACTAAATTTAAAATAAATTGGTTCAGTAAACAATTAATAAAATTATGTCAATTTATTGAATAGCATGTCATACAAAGTTTAAACTAGAGTGTAAGAAGAAAATGCGCCGCAGTCGAATTTTTTAAATTCTATTAAATTAGTTTACGCATATTTTTATAAATCCCTTTGTCTGAATCACTAACTGATCTGATAATATAGATGTTATTTATATATATATATATATATATATATATATATATATATATATATATATATATATGTATAACATGAATCAATCAATCACTACATTCAAATTAAATTCAAAGTTACCTACTTAGTATATTATTTAAGAATTTCTGTTTTGCCTCTATACTTACAAAAATAGTACCAAGTGATTTGAATTTTGTATACTTACTTACTGATTTCTTTAATTCGTTTTTATATAATAATTTGCGATTTTTCAAATGTCCTATTTGGCTCAAATTCAAAATAAGTAATTCCGTGCTGACCATAAATATAAGCAATCCATTTTTCAATATTTTAATAATAGTTCTGTATTTCAAAGTATCATTAATTATAAGTTAAACAAGATAAATATAATTATGGCAAATTACTGTGAAACTATTTTTATATGTATACGCGTCTAAGTGTCTACCTGTATTGCATAATGCTCTAGAATGAAGAAACAAAATTAAAAATTAATATTATAATTGTATAATTTATCTAATATATATTTATATTTTCTTTACAGGTAAGAAACCATTGAATATTCATCAGCCATTTCTTATTTCTCGGAATATAACAGGTAAATAAGTTATCTTCATTAACATTACAATTTCTCATATTCATATGCAAATCACTACAACTATAGTATAATAGTACATTTACTTGTTCGTATACTTATATAACAATAATAAATAAGCAAAATATAACGTGAGTATTTAAATCGTAACTTCTGTGTTTAAGAATAAATGTTTATGTTTTTATTGCTTTCGCTCTAAAATTGAATATCTGTTCAAAGTTTTAACTCTTTTGCCGTGAATTATTTAATACAAGTGAGTCAAATACACGAAGAATATTTTACTTTTATTACTCTTTAATATTCTCGTAAATTTTGTAATCTTAAATATTGTCATTTATAACTAACTTTGGCATAAATATCTAAAAAAGCTTGTTTGGTTTCAAGCAAATATGCTTATTTAAATATATTTATTAAATTAGGTATATAATTTAATTTTTCTCAAATTTCAAAGCAGATGTAATATGACATTAATTTAACGATATGTATTTCTTATATTATTGTTAACATTTTATATTTGAAACATTTTTTGTGGATACTTCCATATTTGAAATAAATTGAATTTATTGTTATATTTTAAGAAAACTTCCTCTATCGGTTTTGGAAATCTTTTTAGACCTGCGCATTATCCTAAACTTTGTAAATATCAAGTTCCATAATTTTATCTTTTCTCGTTCATGAGTTATTGAACATACGGATGCACATCTATCCATCCACACACGCACAGACATCATTGAGAAAATGGTCAAAACGGATTTAGAGAACCTCAAAACATGTAGGGGAGAGCGGGGCTCAGTGGACACTTTTTTGGGAAAACTGCAATATCTTCTGTTTAATACACTTTATTGCAACGGATAATATATCAAACTTTAAAGGCATATTTAAGCTATGTATAGGAATTTGTCTGAAATTTTATAAATAGCCGTTTTTTTAAAAAAGCAAAAAATACAGTGGTCATAACAACGTGGTACAGTGACCACTGCTTTCTAAACAATGTGAAAATTGTTTATATGTATAGAATAAAAGGAATAAATGAAAAATATGTACATATTTAAAAAAAAAACAAATATATTTATTTCAAATTAACAAAAATATAATTATTCCACATAAACAAAAAAAAATTATAAATAAGATTTAATTGCACTTATGATATTAAATATGAAGTTAAAACTATGTCAAATTTAAGAGATGCAGATGTTCTAGCAGTTCCACGGATATAGGTGAGGGCAAAATCAACACTACATCATTAATAGTAACAGTATAGCCACTTGCCTGATGTTAAACAGTATCCACTGTTCCCTATTTGCTACGTGTCCACTGTACCCCCAAGCTAACTAAAAATATTATACTACATAAAAGGAAAAAAATTAAACATAAAATTTATTTTAGGTAAACTAAATCGTAACAGACATTTCATCTTAATCATACATTACAACATATATTTTATTTAAAGTTATTTACTTACCATAATACAGTCTTCAACATGCGCAAAAATTTTACTACCACATGTCTAAAAACGTTTTTCTCATCTGCACTCTACTTTATTGGCAGTTACCAAATTGAATTTATGTTCACTTATTCGTGTACAAATGGCATATCTATCATTTATTATTTCAAAATTTTAGAGCGCTTAGTTAAAAATCTAGAGTAAAAATGACCACTGTGCCCCTATGTCCACTGAGCCCCGCTCTCCCCTATTTCCGCGAAAATCTCGACATCGCTTTGCATGATACCTGGACTTATTTATGGGATTATGGGTACTATGTATAAGAAAGTAAAATTATAAAAGTTTTCAGAAAATAGCCTTTGCACGGATAGACTTTTAAAAATATAATATTGTATAACAAGTGTGCGCTACTTTTTTTCCTTAAGTAATAAACCGAATTAATATGTAGATTTGGTCTCACAGAATTCTTGATTAAAAATGCGAATAAAATTTTGAAATGTGTTATATATATTATTTGTACTATAATATTTATTATTATTTATAATAATTACTGTAGGTTTTATTTATATAATATATGCACATTATCTTTATTAGCAGCATAATGCACTACACATGGACTAGCAATTTTTTTTATAAACTTACCATTTTAAAGTATTATCGAAGTGTCAAATTGAAACTGACAATAACAATAATTATAATCTATGAATCGAAATCAGTTTCCTTTCGTTATTTTTTTATTTGTCAGGGTCACAAAAAAGTTTTGTTTTCATATTTTCTACTTACTTTAAACACAAAGCACTAAGTTTGAATTACTTGATAGTTGGTCCTCTGTAGTTAAAATCGTATCCCTGTCAATTTTTTTTTTTTACATGAATTTTTTTTATGAATGTATCAAATGGAATACTATCTGAACCTGTGCTCATTGACGTAACTTACTGTTACTTGAATTGTAAATTAATGTTTCTAAAAAGTAAACACTTTTGTCACATTTTAGTACTTCATCGCAGCAAATTCCCAAAGCATAGGTAGGTAGTACTCATAAAAAACTTATGAATCCAGCTCTGAATTAAGCATAACTATCTTGTCTTCTCCGGATGATCTGTAAATCTTCTGGTCTTACTAAGTCTTCCATATTCTCCATTCTGTTGTTTCGCCCACCATCGAAGAGATTCCTTTATGGAAATTCTTACCTAATGCGTCATGGGGTTTAGCTGAGTGCAGACGCAGACATCGGTCACATATGTGAATATGTGATACATTACATATGCGACTTGAGGTTGAGTCGACTCTGCCCACCTAACATTGAAAAGATATCTGAAAGAATTGAGAGAAATGTTGTAAGTCATCGAATATTTAGGAGTTGTGCAATAGAAAGTGACAAAAATGTAACCTTGAAAGAAGAAAAGAATTCTTTGAATAATGAATATTTTGTTGAGAAACAGAAATTAATAGAGAGCAAATTTAAAAATTAAATCATAATTGTGATTATGGTTATACCTACATACTGACTTAAAAGTAAAATTACTATATTGTACTTGTACCTAAATGGAAAAGGTGTTTGAAAGGCCTTTGTATATCAACAAGATTTATTTTGTAAAGATATTGATATTTATTAGAATGTTTCCAGTGATATCATCACTCATCATCAGCTAGTTTGTTGATGTTATCATCATCATCACCTAGTTACTTTATGTCTTGGTTCTTAAATTTTTTTTTGTTCTTTACCACCCATCATGGAGAGAACTAATAGTATTTCTGTTTATCCCACAATAACAGATTTAATATCATGAACAGATTCAAACTATTTTTTTTAAATAAGACATGATGTTCAGCACATAATGAAAAATGTAATTGATTTTAAATTGTAATAAAAATAAATCAAAATAAAATAAAGAAGAAAATGCATAGGTACATACTAATACTGTATTTCAATATAAATTTATATACATATACCTAACACATATTTGCGCAAAAAATGTGATGATATGTTTATATATTATTGAAGACGTTAAAAACCAGAATATTAACATATTTTATTTAAAATGGAAAGTTGCTTATACAAAATAGTCTCTGTGGTCTATGCTCTTGTGTGGCGTAAGTAATATGACAAGAGCATAAAGAAAAATAATTCATTAATATTATTTAATTTATTATGACTAAAATTGTCCATAAATTAGTGAGATTCTCTCTTTGACACCGCTGATATTTCGAAACAATTGAGCGTTAAGATTTCCCCAATTAATATTACTTATCCTGTCACAATATTTCAAAATCCAAATAAAAAATCTTAATCTCATTAAAAATAAATCCAAATTAAATGCATGGTTTATCTAAGGAGGAAGAGCTAATTAATTATAATCACTATTAATTACCAAACTCACACTTAAAATTAACCTCACGCAATTTCTCTAAATTCGAAAACAAAACGTAAAACATTGAAATGACCGTTATCTTTAAGGTCACGCTTTAACTTGTTTTAAGTGAGTCAGATGCCATTACAAAACAAAACATAATCGATCGAACAGTAACGTTCAAGTTCATTTGAATATATTATCATTTTGTCATTGGAACGAAGTATTTAAGACTGCATCTTAATTTAAGAATTTAAGTGCTTTTATTGCTGATGAGGACATTATGTTATGTTCTTTGATTAGATAGAAACTGAAGTGAGAATTCGAATGTTAAACGTAGTCGATGCGTAAATTAATGAATTTTTTTAAAAGCGGTCTTTTGAGTTTGCTGGTACCTATTTGAAAATAGGTTTGTGGGAACAAAAAGCGAATAAGTTCCAATCTATGATATAAGTTAAGTTGTGATATTTATATGAGAATGTTAGAATGAAGATATTATAAGTACTTTGAATAAACCTACAGCAACAAATAAAATAAAAATAGTGTGCTTTGACAACTTGTTATTTCTAAGATATACGTATAAGTAGTTTAATTATTTATTAAAATATTTACATTTTTATAATGAATGTACCTGCGTATTCCCTAATCTAATGTTAATATAAATATAAATGATAAATTGTTTATAGATGGAAGTCTAAGAAGATCCGAAATTTCGGTTGACATAAACCAAAATTTAATCATAGTATCCAGTATCGTGACTTTTCTTAAAATTCTATTGAAATGAAAAAATATACTTCATAATTTATTTAGTTAAATAATTTACTGTTAGGTAATGAAAATCGTCACGTTAATTTCTACAAGTCGATTGACATTATTTGTTATTTTATTATTTAACTGAATTATTTTTCTAGTATAGAGGATAATACTGACCAGTGAGCAATAATGTCGATATGGGGTAATAAACAAGATTTATGATTTTAAGTTTTAGGGAATTTTATTTTGCGAGGACCCATTCAAAATAATTTTGTTTTGCATGTACGTATACAAATCATTTGGGTCCGTATCCGGTGACCTAAAGACCTCCAGGTTTTATACATACCTAATACTTAAAAAAATACATTTCTCCGGATTTTATTGGAACTATACAAAACATGTCTGTGTTTAGTAAAGAAGAAATAACACTAACCGGCTATATTTTTTAAAATTATATTATTATGTATGAAGTATAAATAATCATTGTAGAATTTAATATACCGTGAGATTTTTTTTAACATGAAATGAGATTTTTTATATTCATGGTTACGAGTTTGACAGCAAGTCTTAAAGTCAAATACTTGTTCAAATTACCAAGACTGTACCAGAGTATACTACTTACACAGTAAAAAATTAATGAATTTAGTATAAATATAATAAATTAATGAATTTATTTACCATTAAAATTAACTCTTAATAAAATGGTAATTAATTACATTTATCTACAACAATACAATAATGTATTCATTATATACGTGAAAGTAGTATAATAAACCCCTCCATAAGGACACATTATGAAATAATGAATTCATTATTTCACACTGTTAAATAATGAGTACTTTATTCTTCCGAACTGTCAAAATTACTCAGATGAATTGTCAATTTTTTGAGGTTAGGTTAATATGAATACAAATTTGTAAATAAAAAATGTTGCTTTATTTAAAAAGTCGTAGATAAAACGTCGTATTTGACTCGCAAATAATGGCTATAATTCACTCGGATGATTTATTAACTCGCCTTCGGCTCGTGAATAAACTTTCATCCTCTTAAATTATAGCCTACATTATTTGCTCGTTAAATAATATACTATTAATTGATAGACAACGTATATTAGCCCGATCGTAGGAATATTGATGAGATATTGGATTAAGGGCTTAAAGGGCTTTAAGCCCTTTATCCAATATCATTACAATAATTACACTTAAGTTTTCATTAAAATTCAATACAACATTTAAGTAAAAGTAGTATAGGTATTAATTTAAACACTGAACTGGTGAATTTGCTGAGACAAGTTAGTGTATAAGATTTTTTTGTGTGTAATAGATAAAAATCAGATAAAAACAAATTGGTTTGGCAAAACTTTAAAAAAATGTTTACTCTTATACCCTTTATCTCTGATCTCTGAGAAGAGTTGAATTTTTACGGTAGTTCAAGCCAAATGTATTGATGATTCATGTTTCTGACTCGAAGGAATTTCGAGTATCTTACCTGAGTGGAGATACTGGTTGATTGATCTTGACACTCCTAGAATAATGGACTACACAATAGCTATTTTACTAATGATACATGTTAAGATGTAAAAGTTGTGTGTGTTGTCCATTCATAAATGTAAATAGTAAATGGTGTGATTTGATCTATGCTATTATATAGGTGATTACGAATATGGTAGAGGTGAAGCGTACGCTAATACATCATTGTTCTGAATGTTGGTATTTTATTTCAGTATGTTTTTTAAATGCTATGTTTGTTGCTATTTCATCAGAAGAGCTATATTTCAACCTATATAAAGATAGCTATAAAATTAAAATACCTTCTGAATAACACACTATCATTCATGTTTTAATTGTTTGCGTAAAATAAACAAGGTTAGTTGTTAGCTGTTAGGAAAAGGATGCTATTATTATTATATAACTCGCTATAATGGCAACTATTCCCTCCGATGATTAAAACCCTTGCTCGCTCCATCTTCGGGAGGAATAATACCTATTATAGCGTGTTGTATACTGTACTTTATCTACGACTAAATTATTACGTAAGATCGCCTTTGTAACAATAATTGCTATATTGAGTAGTAATATCCGTCAAATAAAGTCACAATTATACCTATTTCCAATATTGAGGACACTAACTCCTGGATTTCAATTGACACTACAAGTACCTTTAAGTTACGTATTTATTGATAGTGGTCGTATATTACAGCAAAACAGTCTAAAAGGAGAATTTCCATGGGTCGTGTAGTCATTCTCAATAATTATATACCTGTATCGCACACATATTGCTAAGTGGTAGAATGCGATTGATATAAATTGATTGCGAAATAGTGCAGTTTGGAACGACTCATATTTGAAACATAATTTAGTAGAACTAACAGCATTTGTTACACCTCTACCGTCCCCTGGATCTATAGTTTTTTAAAATAAACTTTCTTACAAACGCCGCCTACAAATTTTTAAATTATAACATGGAAATATAAATACATGATATTTGTCATAATTGTTGAGGTCATAATTTTAGATAAATCTTATAGAAAAATAAATAAACTTTGATTTATATTTAGCTGAGAAATGTCACACTGAAAGTGTAAATTTGTTTACTGATAAATAGTGTCAATAAAATTCAAATCGATAAGAATGTATTAAGCAAATACATTTTATACGATTCTTGGAATCTCGAGGAATAAACACATGAAAAACTAAATTTGATATTACTGTTCTCCAAACTGCAGATAGCAAGGTATTTTCCACTCATGAATATTGCCAATAAAAATCATGAGTTAGAAATATATTAATCATCGTATTCATGTCAAGTTTCCTCCAAAACATGTATAAAATATCCATGAGTGATATAATAATAATTGATTACTACAGGGTTAGATTTTTGTTTACAAATGATACATGATTCATTTGTTTAAATAACATATCATTAAGGACAAACCCCATATTAATAACAGCCATTTGTTAACAATTTGTATAAATTAATCATTCAGTTGATTGCTACCTATGCTCTATGATTATTTTGCAATTATTATCATTTGCAGAGATGACAATGGCGTATTTTAATTTACTATCAATCTGCAATTGTAATAAGACATTCGTGGTAAACGAGAGAGGAGGAAAAATGGTTGATCGTGATTGTAGATCACTTGAAATAATTTTTATGATATTTAATATTGCATTACATATTCAAACAAACAGTGGTGTGGTATGCTGTATCAATAATTATCAAAGTGAAAAAATAATCTTCTAAGAGAAAATTGTTTTTCACCATCCATCCTACGATATACGGATAATCGCACTGGCATTGACTTGAAATAAGGCATAAAAAGAAAAGATAAATGAATCAGATAGTTTACAATTTCGATTTTTTAAATTAATTTTCTTTGTATTTTAAATTACAGAAGAATTATTATAACTATTCTAACTTGAAATTTTGTTCAAATATCATAATATTTATGTACTATTGTGAACGTAGTACAAACCGTGTAGGTACCTAGCTAAATATTCTCAAGGTTTTGAAATATGGGCTGTAGACGTAGCTAGATTATATTTGTTTGTAATTTTTTTAAAAACCTTTTTAATAGAAACTTTTTGTATAGCCATCTGATTCGAAAAAGTGTCCAAAAAGTGTCCGCCTAGCATGCTACGAGTAGGTATTTTGAAATGATTACTATTTGATCCCAGCAAGCAACCGACAGAAAAAAATTATGTACCTTCTAAGAAGCATTGTAAATTAAAATATTTGTATCACATTATTATATGAAATTTTCAAATAGTACCTACTCGAGTAATTTGTTAAACAAATTTAAGAATTACGCTAGGCAATCAAATTGACTATTTTCTAAACAAGAACGGTGCGAAATATAACAATTAGATAAATAGACAACATGTACTCATAGCACAATGCTGTCAGCGCGTGTACCTATGAAATTGCGGAGATTTGTGAGCTAGCAGCGCTGACCGATAAAACCCCCTTAAGTTTACATTTGTGTTTACGTTTAAAAATGTTAAATTCTTGTAACTATACGAGCATCAGCACTTTTTAGTTTCTACCACTAAAGTTTGAAAGGTCCAAACTTTAGGTTTGTGTGTACCACTTACTAAAGATATTTTAAGTTTATTATGTGCATGCTATTTTTCTTAAACTTAAATATAAATGAAAACCTTATGCTTATGTGAACGAGGTTTCAATTCAAATAATTTGAGAATTAATTTGTCTGTCTAATAATTAAAATTTCTAAAGTGAACTTATGCATTTAATGAGTTTTCTTTCTAGAGTGACAAAGAGAATTTAGATATTTGTAATATCGAACAGTTTCTTTAATGTAATATGCAAATAGACTTTTGCGATATGCGGCATGTGTCAATTTTCCCATCTTGTGCCGCAAACCACAACGCGACATCGTACGACACCAACCACAAGTCTGCAAAGCATTCCGTGGTTTCCGGTTCGGATGTTTGAGAAATCATACGTCATATCCGTTTATAAACCGAGATGTTTGCAAAATTCTGCACTCTGCACTGTACTCTCTGCTGTGTGTTGTGTTGTGTTATGAAATCTGGGATATTAACATCACAAGGGCATTACTCTTTATTTGACTTTTGTTTCGATGTTGATTTATGCTGACTCACTTTTGTTTTTGTCGTTTTTTGTAGCACTTACTGGAATTGGGGTACTACATATTTAGATGAAAGAGTCAGCGTTAATATTGAATTGGCAGATATTAAAACAATTGCTGATTTGCAAAATACTGATTTTTATCTTTTCAATATTTATCTTACTTATATTATATGAGTTAGTTTGTTTGTTAGTTAATAAATAGTTTGTATACCTTAATCTTGAAAAATTATTAAAAGAAACTTCTCTTTACGTACATATCCGGATCTCGGTTAAACAATTGTTAATTAAATTAAAGTTAAAGTATAACACAATGCGGTATACAATAATTTGTTGGGATTTTTAAAGTTAAAATGATAAACAAGAGAATTACTAATTGCCACATCATTTCGGTGATTGTGTGTCTGAGGATGACAGAACGGAACACTCATAAAATTATATTCATTGCTTATTAGAACCGACAAAGTATTTCTATAATTTTTAATTAATTATTATTGCTAATTGTTAATTGACTACCTATTATCTGTGACAAATGGAATATGTACTGCAGGTTATTGGTTCAAAGCTGAAATAAAATTTCAGTTGTTTCATTGGCAGAATTGTTGGACTATTCATTTTTTTTTCTTGTTGACTCAAACAGTACTGCTTCATAATTCTATAAAATCTAAAATCTTCGGGATTAACACTGTATAGATATACCAAGATTCCAACATAAATCAATCCTTAACCAGCCATCTCCTCATATCATTTTTAAAATCTGCTACATACGTAAATCCTTGTAAGTACCTACCTCATACAAAGCCATCTTTGTCCTCGTCGTGTAAATGCTCATAAACAGCTCGAGCAGATGCAGATGAGTTTGTTATCATTTGATACACGTGTTTCGTGTTTCTTTCAGCGACCAACGAACGCAAAGCGAACAATCTGTAAAAGGATATCGTGTTTAGTGTTAGCTCATGTAGCCATGAGCATGACGTGAGAAGGATCGCGTATAATGGTGATGTTGTTTAGTTAGGAAAAATGAAAATGAAGACGTAGTCAGATTCTACTGACGGTTTTCCTTATTGAGAGATTTGAGATATGAAATTTGTGGAATAACGACTAATTTATCAGATTATTAATGGTGAAGTTCTACTAATTAACTAATTTGTTTATTAATGTGATTGTATCCGTGGGTTTTGGCAGAATTTTTTGTAGAGGCAGGGGAGCATTAATAAAAATAATAATATTTTATTTAAATGCAAATCTTATTCCAAAATAATGTAGTTATGATAATTGATTTACCTTTAATTAATTTCAACCGTCTGTAGGTATTTCAAAGCAAAATTATCTATAACTAAATTTATAAAATTGTCTGTTAATTAACTCTATATGAATGCTCATTAGAGTTTAATCTATGACCAGTCATACAGTGGATCGAAGCCAGGTTTTAATTCGACTATGAAAATTGAAGGTTCTCCCAATGAATAATTGTCGTAGTTCTTGACGACAATGTCAAGAATATATAGAAATCGCTTTGTAGATTGCCGGATAAAATATCTTCGATTCATCGAAAAGTTGCTGCTGATATGTTTATTCAAAAAATAATCTAATGAATATAATTACATAATACATACATACATAAAATCACGCCATTTTCCTAAAATAGAGTTGGCACGAACCTCTTAAAACAAAAACTCATACATCTTATTAACACGAATCTTTTATTTATAATATGCACCATGTATTTATACATATATTTATAATATAAAGGACGAAAATATAAATATTTTAAGTATTAAATTAGATAAGATATGCATGAAAAAAATATCATTGTTCCTGTTCCTGAACTTATATTAACTTTCTGAAAATAAGATTTGGTGACACCCAACTTGCTTAGAAATCAGGAAGGTTTGAAATACGTAGCTCTATGGTAGATAATTTTTATAATGTAGGTTGGTAATAATATTGTATCATTATTAATATACTTAGTTTAAATATAAGTAAATTTGAATAAGAAAGAAATTAAAATTTTACATAAAAATTGTATACCCTTATAAAAAATAAAATATAATACGAGCATTAATAATGATATCACACATATTATTGGCAATAAGTTGACATTTATTTTAATGTTTTATTCGACATTTTCAACAAGTACCTATATCGATGAATTAAAAATAAATTGAAAACATGCAATAAATTTTATGTAATGAAAATATTCTTTGCTCATGTACCTATCTCTTTTGTATCGTGACATTTTATTGAGCAAATAAATAAATAAGTAATTTATAGTTTATTTGTATACCTACCTACCTTCTTTATGTTACATAATAGTACTGATTAAGATGTAATGTAATGCAGATGCACAATGTGTAATCTAATGCTAAGATTATGCGAATGTGCGTACCTCACCATGAAGAATAAATAATTTTATTTTCAAACATAAATAAGTATTGCTGTTTAACGTAGAAGTATGTTCTGTGTTATCATTTATCATTGTCACTGTACTTTGTTGAACATGAATATGGCATTCCGTTATCATTTGCTTTTTCTTATCAAAAATATACCTACATTTCACCGGATTATCAGTGACCAATATCCAGTTGGTATTTTACACAATTCCCTGGAATGCTTATCACTGTTTAAATAGAAATGTGAAAAATGAACAGCAAATATTGTCTGCATAATATTAAATTTTCAGAAAAAATGCATCTGGCATAAATACTAATAAAATTATTGATTATTTTTGTTAATTCACAAAATTATATTTTTTGGCTTAGTTTTTAATTACATTTTCTTAACTTACAATGTTTCATATGAACGGCACTCTCTATTTTTGCTATGCACGTACAATATTTATTTGACAATGATGTTAATAGAATTTTTCGTATGTAATTAAACAATAAAGACAAGAATATTACCAGCTACTAGCTACGAGTATATGAAATACATTTTAAATAAGGAAATAATTTTCGTAAATGAAATCAGCCTTTATAAGAAAGTCGGATGATAACACTCAATAATATTTTTGCTTCAAGTTAAGTTCTTAATCTTGAATGCCAATCCAGTCGCAGTACAATCTGAAACTTCCGAGGAAATTTCTGGAGGTGACCGAGATATTAACATCAAAATTATTTTATTTTATTTTTAAACTGTATGTAAATTCACTTCATAGTTGATAATAATCGTGAATTAAAATTTAAATTTAATTAAACAGAAATTACCATACACGGAAATTTAATACCTGTTACAAAAGTTTGCAAAAAATAAATTACGATTTTTAAATTGGCATTATTGTTGTGTGTGAATTAATAGTATAGAATAGTAAAATCAAAAAGAAGTTATATAATAAATAATTGTTAGAAGGACATATCTTAATATTGACATTGGTTTTAATCATTGTTTTGGTTAAAATTAATATGCAAACAATTCTTTTGTTTTTAAATTAAATTTATATTATTAATAAAAAATATTTTGAAGTGTTTGCATTAAATTAAAAAATAGTTTTTTTGTTCATCTGATGAATCACTTAGTTATAACAGCTGTGTAATATAAAACTTTTTTTACTAATAAAATATATGATTAGCAATTGGTGATTAATTACTTATGTCATTCTTAAAAACAATATACTAAATTAGAAATCACACACGTACTAACTTACTAAAGTATTCATATAATATCATCTTACAAGCTAAATTTATTTTATCTGCTTTGTCCAAACATTTTATGTTTGACAAATCGTGCTTAAAAGAAGACTTACGATAGGTACTTTTTTGATAACAAATGGTATCTGACTAGTGAAATTACATTATTTTGTAAATGATAAAATTATAAATATTATTTTCTGAAGAATGCCTTTTACCGTGACTCACTTTCAACCCAGACAAAATATTTTAAAACTTGTTTGTGTAAAATGGGACAAGATTTTTTGCTCTTAAAATGGGCAGCGCATAAAATGATGAGTTACCAGTTTTCTTGAATTGCCAAAAAAGTATTCGTTTCAAGGTGGTAGTTAATTCTTAAATAAGAAATAAATAATGACTAATTCAGCTGGGGATAATTTCCAGAGCTACTGTACTGTTTTTATTATTACCTACTGCACAGGGACGGCCTCAGGCAAAACAGGCGCAATCAATTAAGTGGAGGACAAAGCTTTTTATTACCCACATTAAAAGAAGTTCTCTTGTTTTATGGCTCATAATGTGGATACAACAAATTAAAGAAAAAGTTAAAAATATTACAATTTAAGTCATTTTCTTGAAGTAACTAAAAACGAGATAGGTATACAAGATATTTTTTAATATGTCACCATTGTTCTTATTTAAATACCTGAAGTTATGGGGTAATTTAAATAGCTTCTTACTTCTTTTCATTTTAAACTTACTTTTCGAAGAAGAACAAGTAAAAGTAAACTTAATCTTATTACTGCTTTTGAGCTTATATTCAATGAGTTATTCTTGTCTTTCAAACTTTTATTTTGACACTATATAGGTACCAGAAACTAGTACTCGATATTATTTTTTAAAAGTTTCAATGTTCAAATTTTAAAGTTCACTCCAATATGAAGAATTATTTTTAAAAATATTTGAAGTAAAATTGTTCCAAATACAAATAAATTACCACTTTTTCGAAATCAGTGAAAACATGTAAAGATACATCAGTAAATTTAAGGTAATATTTAATTAATGACGTTGAAATTTTCTTGACTGGAATTCTTATTTTAGGAAATAAACTAGTAGGCCAGTCAAAATCGACACAAAAAATCGCTAAATTCGTTTTAGACCTTCTTTGGACCGAAATTGCGTCGAAACCATAGAATTATTATTCTCTTGGAGAAATTTTTTTTAAATCTGACGTGGACACCACATGACTTCCTTGTACGCCTTGTGTGTTCATACTTTTCTTAATAACTAAAATGTAAAATAATATTAAAAATTCTTTTAACTTATTATACTAGTATACTCACAAATATATTTTAGTCATTTTATTTAAACTGCAGAAGAAGATATAAAGCATATTTTACTATTGTCACTGTCATGTCATAATCATTTAAATTTTACGTAGTAACAAATGTTAATCGATCATGGACTACAAGATACCGAAATACTATAAATTATAAATATATACTTTAATTATTTTTAAATGATAGCAGATACAAAAATATTTATAAAATACCGATTGTAGGTAATAATCACATAATCTTTCATTTAAAATAAAAAAAATTGTCTAAAATTAAATATTTATCGAAATATTTTTAAAAAGTACTACTTCCGGTTTGTAGACTGAAACCAAAAATAGGAGGTGCACAACTAGATGCTATAACAGTCCTAAATACAAAATTTCAACTTTCTACGTCTAACCGTATTTGAGTTATGCGACACACATACGTCCGTCCGTACGTACGTACAGACGTCACGTCGAAACTAGTCATAATGGATTCAGAAAAGGTCAAAACGGATATTTCCGTCAAAATCTGAGAACCGAAATTTTTTGCGATTACAATACTTCCTTACTTCGTACAAGGAAGTAAAAAACAGTACAATGTATCTTACATTAAAATATCTGAGGAAACCAATGTCGAAAACTGAAAGTCGATATCTTGATCCGTTCAGAAATTAAAGTTGATTAAACACAAGAAACTTTTAAAATTCTAAAATTTTACAATTTTCTCTCGAAGAAAATAATTAAATTTCGCATTATTAAAGGCCTTTAAAAAGAAATAGTACATTGTATCTTACATAAAAATGTCCAAGGAATCCAATGCTGCCAACCGGAAGTCAATATCTTTATCCGGTAAGAAAGTAGAGTTTTAATTTAATATAATGCCTTAATACCAAAAAACAAAAGACAGGATAGGTTATGGAACATTTCTGAAAAAATCTGACGTGGGCACCACATGACTTCCTTGTACGCCTTGTGTGTTCATACTTTTCTTAATAACTAAAATGTAGAATAATATAAAAAATTCTTTTAACTTATTATACTAGTATACTCACATATATATTTTAGTCATATTATTTAAACTGCAGAAGAAGATATAAAGCATATTTTACTATTGTCACTGTCATGTCATAATCATTTAAATTTTACGTAGTAACAAATGTTAAACGATCATGGAGTACAAGATACCGAAATACTAAATTAAAAGTATATACTTTAATTATTCTTAAATGATAGAAGATACAGAAAAATTTATAAAATACCGATTGTAGATAATAATCACATAATCTTTCATTAAAAATAAAAAAAATTGTCTAAAATTAATTATTTATGAAAATATTTTTAAAAAGTACTACTTCCGGTTTATAGATTGAAACCAAAAATAGGAGGTGCACAACTAGATGCTATAACAGTCCTAAATACAAAATTTCAGCTTTCTACGTCTAACCGTATTTGAGTTATGCGACACACATACGTCCGTACGTACGTACGCACGTACGCACGTACGTACAGACGTCACGACGAAACTAGTCATAATGGATTCAGAAAAGGTCAAAACGGATATTTCCGTCAAAATCTGAGAACCGAAATTTTTCGCGATTACAATACTTCCTTACTCCGTACAAGGAAGTAAAAAAGCGATTTTACCTTATACTATGTTTTTTTGTGAGTTTTTGAGAGAACTACAAGGCTTACAGACCCTGCTCCGCTCTTAATTTGTAGCTAATTAAATTGCCTACAAATTATATTCTACAAGTTATACTCGTAGGATCAAAGAAGGTGTAAAACTAAAATTTTAAATTTTTGGAAAAACTGGCCTATTTTCGAAGTGCTGTAATTCGGTAACCAATTGACCTAGAGCTCCGGTTGGGCACCCACAAATTTGATGCTCTTAAAAAATGTATATAACAGCTTTGGCCGAAAAATGCATGTATTAGGAGATATATTTTGCGGTTTTTCGTGTATAAAAATTTTTCCACAACTTTTTGAGAGTTGCAAACTTGGGTATACATAGCCCAAACAACATACTAAAAAATCAGAGATACATCATGTTTTGTTAATTTATTGTCGATTTTGACTGGCCTACAGATGGGTTGCAGTCACTTGAGTCCTCATCAGTTTGGTAATACGATAAAACGCTAAAGGTTGGTTTATAATGGATGTAACTGGTGACTTCTTCTGTAGTCTGTTTACATGAGCTATAGGTGTTTCTATGTTACGGTTTATAATGACACTGGATTTGACGTTTACCTACTGTAACAGTGTGGTCATTAGCGCTATATTGCAAGAAAGTATAGTCATGGTTTCATACTCCAAAAAATTTCTAATGTTTAGTTCAATATCTAACTTGTAAACTCGTCATGTATTACCAAACACATTATTTTATTTGAAGTCAACCTTACTCAGTATTAGTACAAGGTTTTCCTATTTTGTACCTATAGGTACTATTTAAAATAACTTTTAATGACAGATACAATTATGCAACATGAAAAATTTGCAAAATTAATTGTTTCTAATTTACATGCAACAATTAAATTAAATCCAGTGTTGTTAAAAAAATGTAGGTACCTACGTCATATTAAGTGAAATTAAATTTGTGAATTAAAAAACAACATAATTATATATATTTGTATATACCTACTTTATGTACTTGCAGGCATTTTTTTTCTTAAAACATTGAATCAGCCTATAGTACCTACCTACGTGTTAAACGATCATTATAATATAAGTATCTACTCTGTTATTATTATAACATATCTACAGGTAGTTTATTTAACCCTAACCGGATTTTAATCTCAAGTATTTAAATTTTCGTAAAATGTGTCATAATTACAGTGTGTTCTCAACTTAATTGTATTTCAACAAGTAATTATTTGTTCACAAGCCATCATAATTAAAAAAAGTTCACTGCATCCGTATTGATACAGCGATTATAAATTCAGGTTGACTGATCGGTTTTATTTTTAACTGTTATGTGAAAAAAAACAGGAAGATATTATTACGAAGCAAACAAGAGTATTGATTTTTATATAGACAGATACTAAAAACAATTTATAATTTTGGCAGTCTTTCAAATTCTTTGAGATCAAGTAATTTTAGAATGCATAAACTTTTTTTAGGTGGTAGAGTTATTTTTAAATCTATTTAACATAAAGTATTTAAAAGAACCTCACATGGAGCAAGGTTGTTATAAAATAATCTTCATTGATGAAATTACTAGCTTTTCCCTATAAACTATAAAGTATTATCTTTTTTACGAATATCGAACAAAAGTATACAATAATATTCAGCATAATATGAATCTATTGCGGTCATAAAATGTGGAAATTGTATTATGAATAATAGATCTGTGTAAATACAGATCTATACAAATAAGCTACACCAATTTAAATAAAATTATATTTATCAATAAATAAACACAACTTTCTCGTGAATCAGCCAAAACAATATATTATTGAAGTAGGTACTCTCAAAGTTTCTGCTCTACCAGGACCATCTTTAGGGGTGGCGCCAAAAATTGTTCGTGATACATACATTTAAATAAATAAATAATATAATAAATAATTTAAAACAATGGAGACATACATCGAAATACCAAGTAATGGTCGTCAAAGAAAAAACGTTACCTATTATATTTATCTCTCCTTAATTAGTTAATCACAAAAATTCATATTGTTAACTAACATTAATCATTATATTGATGCCTCAAGTATTAGGACCAAATATTTAAAATATTAAATTTTTGTTTACTACCTACTGATTGAACACGTATAAAACTTAAAGTTGGCAACTTTAAAAATATGTCATCTATTAAAATTTTCATTTGAGAAAATGCCAGATAGAAAACATCAAGGATTCATAGTATTTGTAACTTATGCATATTTTCAAATGTAAACTTACATAATGACTTTATTAAAATTATTTAGTATACAAATGGATATAATATATCCAATAAAAATATCATCATTTAAGAGTGCAAGTAAATTAGTTCAAAGAATCAAGATGATTGATTATGAGCAGACACTTCAATACAATGTAATTCATACATAACTCTTAAGTGGTTGCATTATTTTATAAATTAATTCTTGGAATCTTAAATCTTAATTACTATTACTACTATGATGAGAAACAATTGTACACTGGTACTCAGAGCAAGAATATTTTATTTTCGAACGCTTTAAGTAGTTTAATAGATATTTATACACCAAGTGAGATACATGAATGTTTATTCAAGAGAAGAAAGTTTAGCCCCCGAGCCCGAAGGGCGAGTGGGATAATTTCTTCGAGTGGTTAATTTTAGTGTACTTTAACGAAAGCACAAACGGTTAAAAGTTACACGTTGAGAGTGTAAAAATTTTAGTGTAAAATATTAGTGTTACTATATAGTGTTAAAATAGGGTAAAATAAAAAGTAGGATTTGATGCAAAATATATTATAAATTTAATATTACATCCAGATAAAGTATACATTAGGTTAGGTACCTACAATATACAGTAGACATATTATGTATAGTTTATAGAAATAAGTATAATAATTGAAATACGTAATAGGATTGAAATAAGGTTATGATCGCTTTTGCTGGATTACATTGCTTCACACATGGTATCGGTGTTGTATTATCGATGACTCGTCGATGACAAGAAAATAGTTTGTTAGGTATAGCTCCGGGAATCGATCCTTCTGCGATTAGAAATGGTTGATTGGTTGTTTTTTTAGTATATCCTTTTCTAATTTGATAAATTATTCTGTAAAATATGTATTAAAAATAAATAAATTAATTAAATAACATAAATTTTCTAACTTACTAGTTTAAAAAGAATTATTTTTCCGGCTTTTCCCAATAGATTCTTTAGGTATTTTGGATCTTCGTGTTGTAGCTGGTAACATCTCAACTGAAGCAAACATGGGCGCGGGTAAAATGGTCACATCCACATTAAAATATCTTCACGTGCAGTCACAATAATTAGGTTTATGCACTATTCCAAAATATGAAAGTATAGCAAAAAGATCAAACACTAAAACCAAATGAAACGTATAAAAACTAAACACAAACAACACAATATACTAACCCACGCCACTACGTCTGATCTGTATACCAACTCTGTACATGAACAACGTGACCAGAACTTTGAAGGGTATTTTTACACTGAACGTGTTACTCTAATGTTTTATAACGGTAATATTACACTATCTTCAGAAATATCACACTGAAATAATTACTTTCGCACTATTATTGTGAAAAGTTCCATATCTAGTGTAAAATATTACACTAATTCTTAGTGTACTTTTACCACATGCGTAGTGTAAAATGTAGTGTTGTTTTAACGAGTTTTTAGTGTAAAAATTAACACTAAATTTTTAACCAAAGGCACAAGTTTAATTTACACGCATGCATTTTTTAGAGTGTATTTTTACAATCTGCCTACGACATGTACAAATAATATTAACTTAAAACTTCCGGAGAAATTGATAGAATCAGTAAATTTTTATCTACACGAATTACCTGTATAATTCTAGTGTGCGTAGCACATTTATCGATATATTTGGCACGTTTACCAAACACGTACCCAGTAGGTAACCCTATAATAATCGTAATTGATTCGCCAAAAGTTAATGACATGTACAGCAAATCAAATTATCGAGATTCCCTTGAAATGTTCGATAACAACTTCTGCGTAGTTCCCAGTTGACTGGTTAACCGCCGTCTTTGTTTTCAGTGCGGTCTTGTGGTTTAAACCTCGGTTAAAACTTAAATGATCTGGTTGCGTTGCGGTCATGGTTGCATGCGTCTAACCGTTTCATTGCGAATTACAATAGGAAATCAACATCGTTTTGTACTTATACTAGCCACCAACTTACTAACTATACTATTAAAATTTTATGTCCGATAGTTGTAAATAAGTTTTTATTGTTATTGGTTGGTTGGTGGTAAAGCTTGTTGTAGATAAAAGGATAATAGCATTATTAAACATATAAATGTATACTAAACATAGCAAGTACCTACCTACTTATTTGGTATTGAATTTATGTACAGAAATATATTAAATATTTAACTACTATTCCGGAATATTAAAACACGGCGTTGGTCAGGTGAAAATTTAGAACACCATTAGTCAGGTGGTGTGCATTACACCCCATGAAGTTTATATATGTAAATAATAGCTGTATAACAAATTTTAAAATTTTATAATTGAATTATGTTCTGGGATCACATAAAAACACCTGAGTTCATATCAATTTCTTGTTGTTGATATGGTCCCAGAGTATTTCTAAGTCTAGCATTTTAATAAAAATTTACGTTACTGTGTCTGAAAATCATTATTATTCTGTCATAAACAATTTCGGCATATTTAGAAGCCGTATTCAAGAGCTATTTTTGGACACGTTATAGGATGCCTATAATTCGTCGACTACATCACTCCACATTTTGTGATTATGAAAACGATATAATTTCTGACAAATGTATTTTTTGCATAACTTTAGCGTGGTATAGCGTAGATACATGATCTATTTCATTTTCACTCTCTGTTTCAATAAATTCGTCGTTTATTTGACATTCTGTCTAAAGAGTTAGTGGTATCTTATGTTCTCTTTAATGAGACATTATTACATGAAACATATTTTATTATCAAAAAATAAAAATAATAGCACTGAACCTTTAATGTGCAAAATACTAACGTAATTGGTCAGGTGGGGTGTGGATCTAAAGATGTGACTTTTAAAAATTTTAAAAATTACTTTCTATCATGAGATATAACCGTGTAAAGTTTCCATAAAATGAAATTTTTTGGAATTTTTATAATCATGTACAATTTTTGAATCAAGATTTTAAACAGGCATATCTGTAGATCCATTCTTTCTCTATTAAATCCTTGTTGAAATAAAATTTTACCATTCTTGTACTGGCCACAAAGCACTCGCTACGTTAGTTCTTTTGATGCTAGAGTTTAGAAGATAGACAGACCTCACTTATTAGCTACTACATAATAATAACTTGGAATTCGATTCTTATATTCACATCCCACTTGTCCACACCCAGCCCACTCGTTATCTCTGCACCATTTCTTCATTTTGTTTCTCGTTGCACTCATTGATTCACTTGCGTTGATCAACATTGATTAATAGCCGTTTGAAGTCGTCCACTTTCCTTGTCCATGTTTCATTCCTGAGCTTGTTGCTCGGTGCATTGTCTGTCGCTGTCGATGTCGGTTGTCGGCCGCTTGTTGCGAATCTGCGGCCGTGGGTCTTAACAACGCGGTGCAGACAGGTGAAGACCGAGACTCCCACGCAGGGTTGAAGATGGTTCTAGCTTGTAATATAATATAGTAGTGATTAGTATTGCTGTGATTTGGCGCAACCGGTTTATAAATAACTGTCAAATAAATAATTTTTTGAAATAGGTATAGGTATTAAACTTTATGAAAATACTCGTATTAAAAACATTTGTGTTCTCTTTAGTATGATCATTGCTTCGGATAAATCAGTGCCATATTATCCAATAGGCACGTACGACACGTGCCTAAGGGCCTCCGACATTGGGGACCCCAGCGTCGGCAAAAAATTTAAACATATATCTATAATTTTAAATTTTGTTTATGATGTATAATTCTGCGCAAATACTTTAAAATAATCTGAAAAGTGAAAATATGTTACTGCGTAAATCGTCCATACAGGGGTCGGTTGACAACATTTTAAATTCACAATTAATAGCGGGGTTATTACTATGCCGCTTTATATTACATTTTTAAGCTTCAATTTGGAGCATTACGCTAAGATTATATTACGCATGGTTTTTACTGAGTCGAATAGAAAAATAATCATTCAGATTCATTTCGGGGGTGGATGAGATGTTCTCGTTCGCAAAACCTTTGGAAATGAGCGGGAAGAGAACTCCGAACTCCTAGATTAATGTCACCATTTACCCTGCGTGATTCATACCATGTTTCACGCAGTTTTATTTTTTAGCCCAGGCAATAGAGCTCAAGGGAGTTTTGATTTTCTGTATATTTATGTTTTTTGGGTGCTGAACACGAATCTGAAGTTTGCCACCTAAAATTTTGTCGGAAATACCTTTTTTCATTAAAAACGTTTAAAAATCTAATTTTTTCACAGTTTTTGTATGTAATTTTTTTTGGCTTGACATTATAGAAAGTTCTGATTAAAAATTTGAAAACTAGAGAATAATTCCTATAATATAGGTTCAAAAATTTTTCTGTGAGCAATAGTTTAAAATTTATGGACGAAAAAGGAGCACTTTTTAATAATATGACATTACCTACTTTGTTTCATAATACAAAAATGGCTGTAACTTTCTTTCTTACAGATCAACTTCCGGTTTTAAGCATTCGATTCCACAGACTTTTTTCTATTTCAAATGCAATTTTTAAACATTTGAAAGCCCTAGTTTAGCCTCAATTAAAGAAGAATATAAATAAATTTTAGTATTTATTCATGAAAATGCGAATTGTTATATTATGTTAACTATCTACTATTGCGTACATACAGATTCTCGCTCTTTTATTAATAATTAAGCATTACCTACTAGTATAATATTTGACAAAAACGTAAACAGTAAATTTTATTTTACGGAAAATTCAGCAGGTATATCGTCGACCAGGATAAAAAAACACTTTTATTTTTGACTGCATCATATTTCCTTGTATTAATGACGCTGTGTACTCTTCATCAACGGGTACTTTATTGGACTTGTACGATATTTTCATCGTAAAATGGTTCTGCTGTCAATATTATGTTAAAATAAATGTTATAATTTAATGCATTTTATTAAATTTAAAAAGTTTGCATACGACTCGTGCATAATCGAAGTTTATAGACTCGCCTTAATTATCAGCCTCGCTCGCTGCGCTCCCTCTGCCATTAATTTCGGCTCGTCCAAGAAAGTCCTAAATTATGAACTTGTTACATAAATAGCTAGGTATCCACGCATTCATCTCACACGCGAACTACTAAATATTTTTACATAAATAAACTTTCTTGATGAGTAGATAAAGCTAGATTTGTTTAGCATCAGTTATCAGTATGTATGCATATACTTTATATAGTTTTTGCTCAGTCATACTCATACGATACCTATTAGGTATGAATTCATTCATTTTTACAAAGGAAATACTAATTGTGTTCATAATTACTACATTCGGTTCAACGAGTTTTACACTTTTCCATTAGAATGGTTTAATGTTCTAAAATATAAAGAAGCTATAAGTAGTTTACGCAGCGACCCAATGAAGACGGTCAACACAATGATAATGTATTGTGACGGCTCTCATTGCTTGGCTGCGTCGAGCGTCGCGTACTTGTATAATAATGTTATGGAAAAGAGTGTTTGATAGCACACAGTAGGTAGTGTCTGCGAAATATTGCATGCAACATTTATTTCTGAAGCAGGTGCAAATCCAGGTGGAACGGAAGATCAGCGTTCCATCACACAGCGCTGCGCTGACTTTTTGTGTTTTATGTTGGTATCCGTTCCAGGGCCGTATCCACAAAGGGGGCAGATTTAAGCTCTGATAAAAGGCCAGAATATTAATATATATATATATATATATATATATATATATATATATATATATATATATATATATATATATATATATAAATATAAATTTTGATAACTTTTTCTTACGTGAATAACACAAACACAACAACTAACAATTTTTAACCAATAGACGAATTTCAAAAATACTCGCTGTTTCGCTCTCTCCTGTCTAGGTAGGTACTTAACTCACTCACATCTCACATCAATACCTTATGGATTTAGGTGTGCGGCTGTTACACGCAAATAAATAATATTTTTATATAAATAAATAAATAATACTTTCTATGCACTTTTTAAATCATAACATTTAATTACCTACAGATAGTTGAATACAAGTCGTCAAAATGGCGAAAAACTATATTCAGTTTTTATTTCTTACATTAAAACTGCAGTTTGGTTTAAATATTAATATTATTTGAACAAATTAGATATGGAGTGAATTCTCTTAAAATTTAAAAATATCTAGAAGAGTTAAATAGTTAAGTACAAAAATTCTTTCAGAGCCATTATGATTTATATTTGCTAAAAAAATAATCGTTTATTTATACTCGTATGATGTAAAGTAATTAAAAAAAGATAAGTATAAATCAAAAACAACTTTGGCAAGATACAAAGAATCCTTATGAGTATACTTAGTTCAAACTACGGCCCTGATCTGTTTTTCCTTACTTCCAAGTCTTTTCGCCAGGAAACACTCATTATTTACTTTATTTTTACACACTTTATCTACTGTTAAAGATAGTAAATGTAGACAAAATGTGTTACAAATTTCTTGCATAGATTTAATGCATATAAAAACTACTTACATTATCAGTGCGGCATTATGTGACAAGGTCATGTTAGAATAATAATATTTATCGCGAACCCTCCCACATTTGATTTATAGCAACAACATAAACCAAAACAAGAATAATATTACCGAATTCCATTCATAATGAACTATACACTTATAATTTTAACCGATGCAGGTATAATATTTACTGCATTCTTATTTTCATACGTCATATCATCCTATCTTCATATTTTATAGGTAGTACCAAATATTTTCTTCATAATTTAAAAATTATCAACTAAGTAACTAACAAAACATCCTTGAATATTATCTGGGTAATAAATAGAGTGCGGATTATATGCAGGAAAATATGAATAAAATATGCATGCAATATGCATTGAAATATGGTCAAAATATGCCCAATATATGGACAAAATAAAACAAATATGCAATGTTTTACAAATATATGCAGATATGCAACTTAATTTTATAAATTTTTACTTCCTTGTACGAAGTAAGGAAGTATTGTAATCGCGAAAAATTTCGGTTCTCAGATTTTGACGGAAATATCCGTTTTGACCTTTTCTGAATCCATTATGACTAGTTTCGACGTGACGTCTGTACGTACGTACGTACGTACGTACGTACGTACGTACGTACGTACGGACGGACGGACGTATGTGTGTCGCATAACTCAAATACGGTTAGACGTAGAAAGTTGAAATTTTGTATTTAGGACTGTTATAGCATCTAGTTGTGCACCTCCTATTTTTGGTTTCAGTCTACAAACCGGAAGTAGTACTTTTTAAAAATATTTCGATAAATATTTAATTTTAGACAATTTTTTTTATTTTAAATGAAAGATTATGTGATTATTACCTACAATCGGTATTTTATAAATATTTTTGTATCTGCTATCATTTAAAAATAATTAAAGTATATATTTATAATTTATAGTATTTCGGTATCTTGTAGTCCATGATCGATTAACATTTGTTACTACGTAAAATTTAAATGATTATGACATGACAGTGACAATAGTAAAATATGCTTTATATCTTCTTCTGCAGTTTAAATAAAATTACTAAAATATATTTGTGAGTATACTAGTATAATAAGTTAAAAGAATTTTTAATATTATTTTACATTTTAGTTATTAAGAAAAGTATGAACACACAAGGCGTACAAGGAAGTCATGTGGTGTCCACGTCAGATTTTTACTAATAATTTATTTATAAAAATCTGTAAAATAAACTACATTTTGTCAACAATGCACAAGAACATCATATTAAATAAACAGTACAACGTATAACTGCTGAAATACGACTTGTGTACATACCTTTAAAATAAATGTAAGTAAATCAACAAATAATTTTTCAAAAGGACGGCATGCAATACTTGAGTCACTGTTTACATTGGTAATTTCGCTACGTAACAAATTATTGTAGGTATTTGAGCGAATATAAATTTTATACCACATTTCAAATTTAAAAAATATGTATATGAAATTTTGGATTAAAAGTTATAAAATATGCAGTTATATGCATTTATAATAAATATATGCAAAAATATTTAAAATATGTAAAAAATATTTATATATGCACAATATGCTAAAATTTAATACCAATTTTGATCTATATTTGTATGAAATGTAAACATTTGTTATAAAAATACTAATATGCACAATAATACAATATATGCAAATGCACATAATCCGCACTTTAGTAATGAATAATTATATATTTTTGATTATTCACATCATCTGTCATCTGTCTAAAAAGACCAATAAAAATGTAGAATATTGAATTTCACAGCTAATCAAAATCAGTAGACTTGATTATTTTGAACTAGTAAGGTTGAAGGTTGTGTGTCGACTATTCACTGTACTTTTATAGGTGACTATAATGAACATTTTTATTGTAATCTTAATTTCCATTTTAAATGCACAATATTTTTCACTTCAAATTCACTATTTTATAAGGAGGTTCGATACCGTTTTTGAAAATA
The DNA here is from genome assembly GCA_947534325.1 of Agonum fuliginosum. Taxonomy (NCBI): domain Eukaryota; kingdom Metazoa; phylum Arthropoda; class Insecta; order Coleoptera; family Carabidae; genus Agonum; species Agonum fuliginosum. Next base: position 16,486,052 of record OX384039.1, read on the forward strand.
TTACCATTCATCTGAAAATTTTACAAGTTGAAGATGGATGTATTTATCGTTCACTGTTAAAATTTCAGATCAATCGTCCACACCGTTTTTTAAAAATAAATTTTTAAAAATTTCTGTTTTACATGGGAGTAAATGAGAATACATTTTTAAAGGGCTGTATAATCTATAAAAATAATACCACCAGAAAGAGATTTACAGTAATTATAAATCAGACATTAATAAATCATGAAACTAAAATTCAGTGGATTCTTCCACACCGTTATTGAGTTATTCAAATAAATAAAATTTAAAACGTGACACATAACTAAAAGAGCGATAACTACGGCAACGTCGCAAATCATAGATTTGCGCGAAATTTAAAATACTGTTGGAAAGTAAGAGTGCGTTTATGTTGAAGCATATTATTTTATAAAGTTTGTAACAAATGATATTATATTTATATTTTCACAACAAATAAAATACACATACACAAGTCATTTTTAGGAAATTGGATACACTTTCGCAATGCGCATACAAACACCGTTACGAAACTATCGAAAATAAGTAGGAAGAACTATTTGAGTAAGAATTATTCGTGTTCATCTACTAAAAACTCTACAAGGGACATGACGGGTCCATGATCACTAAATTTGTTTGCAATTATTTCGTAACTAATTCCAAATGTCGCTAATCTTTTAATCATTCCAGAAGATCTGACTCTTTTTAAAGGCTGTACAGTAGAAATAATAATATCTGTATCTTTTGTGTACGTTTGTCATATACTTGATCAAAGCTTTCCCCATTACTAATTATTTCTGAAACAGAAAGATGAATTTCTACCAATTGTCAGGAAATGTTTTTAAATAATTTTAAAGTGTCTTGGAAATAATGAATGACTGGACGAAAACTATCAATTAAGTTCTCATTTCTTATAGCTTGCATTAATCTTGGAGCGTCAAAAGAACAATTATTATGAGCTATTGAATTTACTACCTGACAACACTTGACAGTTAGGTTAGAATCACTGCAGCCAACAGTCAACGTAAAGCAGCTAAAATACTAGCGCTGTTGCCGTGTTTTCGATTGATTTTTAAAATTATGAATTTTAAAATATAAAATCTTTATGACTTAAAAATACAATTTAATTGAAAGATAGTAATAAAATATTTATAAACAAATATATTTCGCTATAAGATTTTTTATATTTTCGGTGTTTTTTACAACAAAATTTAGTGGGTAGAAGTTGTCACTCTGCAGAAATACAATAGATTTTTGTTTAGATCCCCTAGATAGATAATCGGTATCGAAACTCCTTTTAAAAAGAAACACCAAAAAAACATAAACATACATTTGACGTTGACGTCTTAATTTTGTCAAAATTTATTTGTTTTCTAAAATCTTGGATGACTGTATTTTTCGGCATTTTAATTTAAAACTGGATCTGATTCAATCAATAATCTCTTGAATACCATTCGTAGTCATAGTTAAGTAGATTATTTTTCTGGTAATTATATTATACACATACACTCATGTACCTTGTGCTTTGCGAATATTACTCCTGCTGCGCACTCGAAATATTCATATCCAAGCACAAGGAACATTCGTGGAACTACCAGAAAAATAATCGACATAACTACGACTACTTATGGTATTATAAGTGAGAATTTTTGATTTTTCGCAAAACATTTTTCATCTCATAGTTGTTATGAATTCTCGTCTCGTCTTGCAAATCAAAAATGAGAAATTTACTGATTCTCGTCTCGTAATTTCGAGAAATTTCTCACTGTACTTAGAAGAATTCAAACTAATATTACTTACTTACATTTCTTTAGAGATATAATACAACTATAAGCAGTTTTATTACTAAATCAAAATCACATCTGAAAATTGTATCAACTAGAACTAGATCGTTTCCAAAATATTATATAACTATAATTTGCAAGAATCTATTACATCACTTATCCCGGCAAAGTCTCACGCAAATAATGATAATTTTGCTTACTTTAGTTACTAGTTTACTTACTAAGTGAGTAACTCATTCTCATTTACGGCAGAGAATGTTAATTGACACATAAAAGACGCACTATGTTATGCCGCAGAGGAAATCATCTACCGACCATACTATCGTAGCACCGTCGATAGCGGCAACAATTACGTTTTTGCGCATGTAATTAGTGATATTTTTCCATTGCATCTAGTGGTCTCTGATAGCGACGAGGAGGCTATGCAGTGCAAAACATCTGCGAATCACCGGACAACCTTGGCGGGTCGTTCGTCGTTTGTTTGCCGTGAAAACAAGGATCTCTTTTCACTGTAAATAAATAAATGAGTAAAGTTCTGGATTTCTTGCATTCCAAGAGAACAGGAATGCTGCGATTGCTGCCAACTTGCTTGATATGCTTTAATAATGGTTAGATTGGATGTAATTCTTATTATTATTGCATTTTTGTACAGAAGTTGTACAAAAGGGGAGTCTTGTATAAAAGAAATGAAACACCATTACCGTGAAATTGTACACAGAATAAGCAGAAGCATTTTACTTACGAATCGCTTGATATAATGAATGATGATTTTACTATTTTACTCAGTAAAACCGAACGTATCGCTGTGGCTCTATATTGAATCTTTAAATTCTAGAACAATATAGGTAGATACAATTTAAAACAAAAAATAATAACATCAAATTAAGTGATCTATTACTAATACCTAATAATAACATCGTTTTTTCTTTAGATTTTTACACCGTTAATATTTGATGGCTATTAGTTCAGATATAACAAACTGTAATAATAGTATAATACCAGTTATATAGGTATATATATATAATTTTTTTTTCCTCCCTCGAGTGACGTAGAATATCGCGTTTGTCTTCACCTTCGGGCTATTGACCGTGACATTGCAACATTAATAACAATTAATTTAAAAAAATGTTAAATTCAAATAATACCACACCTTCCTTAATTCTTTTTTGCTATATTAAATCGATGATCTCAGATCTCATCTCGTTTCCTTGTCAGAAAAACCCAATGTTTTACGGATTGTAAGCAGCATTAAGACTTTGTGCTTTGCCGTGTGAACATTAAAATACTGCGATGAGATCTCTGCAATTGTTATTGACTCAAAGTCACTATTTAATTTTATTTGTGCTATTAAAAGAAATTGATTCATATCCACAGAATGTTCCAAATCCAGGTAAATACCTAATTGATATTATTTATTATATTTTTTATAACACGATAAAATAATTCAGCAGATAACCTCAAAGATGTAATTAGAAATACTAAGTTTACGCCCGTATATACTTCAGGACAAGGTAAGATAAAAAATATACTTTTAATTATTTTTTCCGTTAATCGTTTATTAAACAAAGGTTTGAGTATTCCAAATTGTTTATTAGCCTTTGCTCTAAATGTGGTAAAAAGTCTCCGCAGCCAAATTGTCGGGTTTGGCAGTGGAAGAGGGGGTAGTTGTCAGAACCGTATGTTTTCTCAGTTTTTCGCTAATATCTCGGAAACCATCCTACTTAGAGTAAAAGTATTCAGATGAAAGTTGTAAAGAATAAAATTTCCTATTGGTATTAAACAAATTTTTCTTCGATCAATAGTTTCAAACTTATAACAGAGGAAAAATATTAAATTAATTAAATGTCTTTAATTTTTTTTCAATATAGTCGTATACAAAAACGACTGTAACTTTTTAACAGATACGAAAATTGAATTCCAGTTTCAAGCATTCGATTCCACAGTCTTTTTTCTATTAATATGATTTTATAAACTTTTGGAAGCCCTGTCACAATTTAAACAAAGAAAATAAAAAAGGTTTTGTATTTTATAAAATTCTTGTATCCACTATAATTTCTGAACGAATTAAGATATCGACTTCCGGTTTCCAACATTGGATTCCTCGGACTTTTCTGTTAGAATCATTAATCAAAAACTTTTAAAGGGCATGGTTGAGCTGAAATTTGAAGAGAGAAAATAGTGAAATTTTAATATTCCAAATTGTAAATGATAAATGATTAAAAACAAAGAATAAACAAAAAGACATAAATTTCACTATTTTCTCTGTTTTCAAATTTGTTAAACTATCTTTGAATAATACACTATTTTTGCAATTTTCATAGGTGTACTGCAATCATCATCTGCGGAGTCTGCTGATCATCCAGGTATCATTTATTTTATTTAATGGGGTGATTTATAATGGGCTAACAAAATTATAAAGAGTATAGGAACATTGGTTTCATCAAATACATTTTTCCGTTTCCTGACATATATATTATTATAGTCTCTCCCTTAAATATGCTTTTAGAGTACTACTTGTACAGCACGAAAAGAGACGATCAGCTAATTTTGGGCATACAAACTAAAATTTAGCATTGAGACAAATAATTATGTATAAGGAAGTTGACAGTTATTAATTACAGAGTGATCATAAATGATTGACCGTGCCGTTTTTACCTCTCGCCACTCATCTGTAAGAGAGGTATTGTAATCATGATAAAATTTCGATAGTGAGTTTTCAATGGATAAGCACATTTTATAGTTCCTAGAACACGATTTTGATAGTTTCGCGATGATGTCTGTGTGTGTGGATGGATGTATGGGTGGATGGATGGACGGGTGGATGGATGGACGGGTGGATGGATGTTATAGGTACGATAACTTAAATACCACTGAATTAAAAAATTTGAAATTTTGCATATAATATATGACACCCTAGATTAGATTTGATTAGATTTTAGTGCAACCGAAAGTGGTGATTACTTGAAGATCTGAAGAGTTTTTCTGGAATATCCTCAAAATTTATGGATTAGTATGTATTTTTTAATAACAATGTATACCTACTAAAATGATACTATCTACAATTTGTATTCAAAACGTTATTTCTATCTAGAATTACAAGAGTTAAAATTCTACGAATTTGGATTTATCTGCCTACCAATGAAAACAAAATAAAATATTTGAGTTTTAATGTCAAATAAATTTTTGTCATTTTGACAAATTGAAAATATGAAATGTCATTTTATAATATGGTTGTGATAAACATTAATAATATTATAAAAACTAGAATTCCCGAATTCCCTTCTACAATGGTATATTTGTGAATATGTACTACAAAATATATACTTACTTATATTAGAAAAATAAAAATAGTAGAGTTTGGCGAGAGGTCATGTGTTGGCCACATCAGATTTTTTATTTTATTTCTGCCGGCTCGATGTTATTGCTTCTAACTAAACTATAGTCGCTATCCTAACCTTCAAATGTCAAAAAATTACAGTTTTTTTTTCAATATTAATTAATAATAAGCACTATTATTAATAAATTCACTTACATTCTGCCTTATTATAAATACAAAAAAAAACTCCCAAATTTATCGTAATGGCATCACTATAATAACGTTCGTTTGACAAGAAATGAATACCTACCTCAGAACATAAGTTTCGATAAGAAAAACAGACTTTCCAAGTCACCTGATAGTTAATCCTTTATGATCGCACTATACTTAGAAATTACAATGTGACAAAATATGTGTTAGCCCGAAATCAGTCCAATTATTGAACTACCTACTTAAAAATATTTTATAGATTTTGTTCAACCCGTTATGAAATCACTTGAATATACTCGTATTTGCCGCAATTATACATATTAAGAGTACCTATACTTACCATTAAATTTTTATAGATTATCCAGGGTTGTGCTATTTTGAAAATAAAGACCAAATTAAATTTACTTTAAAGCCAGACCATAAGCGTAAAAATCCATTTACTTGTGGTATTATAACTTGCAAAGAATATGAAAATGGAAACCATGAACTAAGTTTCGATTAGTAAGTAAAAATATTTTAATTTATTAAAATCATAAAAGCCGAAATTATAAAATGATTACCTTATTTATATTTTAGCTGTCAGGAAATAACGACCAATGAAGGATCTTGTCGATTTATAGAAGGAGATTTTAGTAGACCCTATCCGTATTGCTGTGGAGAATATGTATGCTAAATATTAGATTTTATTATTAAGAAATAAATATTCATTTTTGTTAGGACTAATTTCAAATTGTAGAATATTATTATTACTATATTATCAAATATCTTTTATGTATTTCATACTTATCACAATATAAATAACAAATCTAATAAATAGTTTTATCTACAACAATAGAATAATGTATTCATTATATACGTGAAATTATTATAATAAACCCCTCCATAAGGACACATTATGAAATAATGAATTCATTATTTCACACTGTTAAATAATGAGTAAGTACTTTATTCTCTCGAACAGTCAAACTGCCATCACATCTGTTTTAATATTAGTGTTACATCAAGTTATCATTTTATGACGTTGTAAGCAGAAACAGTAAAAATTTTAAAACGTTGTATATGATTAACCCATAATAGGTAGTTCTAAATTACTCGGATGAGTAATATACCAAAGTTTGAGGTTAGGTTAATATATATAATCTTTTTATATCTCTTAATACCCTTTCGGGTGTCGAGATCGGGTTTGCAGTAGTTATTTTAACCGGTTTATCAACTCTTTCCATTCCTTTCTATTCTTCGCTAGGTTTTTTGCGTCTTGCCAACTGACGTTGTTCTTGCTTAGTATTTCTTCTATGTTCTTTTCCCATGTCTTTTGTGGCCTTCCTCTTCTGTTCTTTTTTACTACTCTGGCATTCCACACCATTTTTGTTTGTCTATTTTCTGGCATTCTTAATAAGTGGCCATACCATGCGAGTTGTTTCTTTTCAATAGTCGTATGTATGCTTTCTGTTTGTAAATTTACTCTGGTTTGGTCGTTTCGTATTCTGTCTCGTCTTGTGATTCCTTCTACTTTTCTTAAATATCTCATTTCAGCTGCTTGTATTTTACTTTTTGTTCTTTGGTTCATCGTCCATGATTCACTTCCGTATACTAATATTGGTCTGTAAATTGTTTTGTAGAGTATCATTTTTGTTTTCTTCGTTACTTGTCTGTTGTTTAAGATTACGTTTTTTAGTGCGTGAAAACTTTTATTTGCTGCCAGTATTCTATTATTAATTTCTTGCTCAAGACTTCCCTTATTATTTAGTGTTGATCCTAGGTATGTGAATGATTCCACTTGTTCAATTTCTCTTCCGTTTATTTTTATGTTTATTATTGTTTCTTCTTTTGAAATTACCATGATTTTTGTTTTTTCCGCGTTTATAGTCATGTTGTGGCTTTTTAGTTCTTCCTTCCATACATTTATGTTGTGTTGTAAATCTTTTTCACTTCTAGCGAGTATTGCGAGGTCATCTGCAAATGCACATTCTGCGATTGTCGTTCTATTAAGCTTGTGATGTCCTATGTGTACTTTTTTGTTTTATTATTTACCTTCTTCATGATACTATCCAGGAAGATGATGAACAGTAGTGGGCTTAATGCACCTCCTTGTCTTAACCCTTGTGTGGTTACAAATTCCTCCGAGTTTTCATTTCCTGTTCGTATATAGTTGGACGTTGTTTTATATATACTTTGTATGGCGGTAAGTAATTGTTTGTTTACGTTTCTTTCTTTTAGTATTTTCCACATCCTTTCTCGCGGTACTCTATCGAAAGCCTTTTCTAAATCTATAAATGCTATATATAGTTTTTTGTCCTGCTTCATAGTTTCTTCGGTTATCTTTCTTAACGTAAATATATGGTCTTGTGTTGAGTACCCTTTTCTAAATCCGCTCTGGGCTTTTGCCATTGATGATTCTGTTGCTCGCCTTAATTTATTTTCTACTATTGCTTCATATAGTTTGGCCGCTGTGCATAATAATGAGATTCCTCTGTAATTATTGCAGTCTCTATTATTTCCTTTTTTATGTATGGGGAAGATCACTGCTTTTTCCCAGTCTTTTGGTATTGTTCCTATTTTCCAAATTTGGTTTAACATTTCTAATAGTATATGCTCTCCTTCATCGCCCATATATTTCAGTTGTTCTGTTTTTATTCTATCATGTCCCGGCGCTTTACCGTTTCGCATTTTCTTCAGTACAGATTTCATTTCTTCTTCTGTAATATTTTCTGCCTCCTCCCTTATCCTTGTGTTTTCTGGTGTATCTCCGTTTTCTACGTTTTCAGTGTTAATATAATTTTCTTCTAGTAGCTCTTGAAAGTGTTCTTTCCATCTTTGCATTATTTCGGTCTCATCTTTTATTATCCTTCCATTTTTATCTTGTAGTTGTTTCAATATTGTCTGTTTTACTTTATTGCAATTTTTAACTGTTTTGTAAAATATCTTTTGATTTTCTGTGAAGTTCTCCTGAAGTGTTTTCCCGAATTCTTCCCATGTACTCTTTTTTGATTTCTTAACTAATTCTTTCGCTATTTTCATTTGGGTTTTGTAGTCTTCATAATCCTCTTGCTTTTTCGTGTTTAAGTACTTCTTCCATTTTTGTTTTTTCTTTTTAACTTCTTCTTTAATTTGTTCATTCCACCAGTGAGTTTGCTTTCTGCTGTGTGTGCTTCTGGTCTTTCCGCATGCGCTTGCTGTTGCTTCTGTTATTATGTGTTTAAAGGTATTCCACATTTCTTCTACGTTGTTCATATCGGGTTTTGGAGTGCATTTAATTAACTCTTTTATACATTTTTGATATTTTCTTCTTACTTCTTCATCCTTCAATTTGTCGACTTTTAATTTTTCTACTATAGGCTATAGGTTAATATCAATACAAATTATTTGTAGTAAGAAAATGTTGCTGTATTTAAAAAGTTGTAGATAAAACGTCGTATTTGGCTCGAAAATAATGGCTGTAATTAACTCGGATGATTTATACACTCGCCTTCGGCTCGTGAATAAAGTTTCATCCTCATTAATTATAGCCTACATTATTTGCTCGATAAATAATATACTATTATGTGTTATGTTTGTGCAAAGTTCATTATAGTCTTGTGGCGTATTTAAAATTTGGGAATGAAGCAGGGGAAAGAAAGCATAACGATAACAATCATACCATATTTATTATTTTGGGGAATATTTAGAATCAGTAAGTATACATTCATTTATTTCGTCACATGAAAAAAGATAAATGGTAAACGTGTAATTATTATAAATTATAACATTCTATTTTGTACTTGGATTTACTATGTCTTAGAGTTAGTAGTTAGGTTTTGCCCAAGACTTTATTTCATAAAGTCGTGCTCATGGGCGTACCCAGCTTTTGGTCTAAGGGGGGGGGGGCAATCAGGAATTTATTATAAATAATTCAACATAAATAAAAATATTTATTTATTACCTTAGGTATTAACTAATTAGTATCAATAATTCTGTATTAAGTTAATTTTCGTGGATCCTCCGCAAAGCGGTTTAACACAACTTCCGTGAAAGAATCACCCAAACTATTTACAAGTTTTTTATGTACACTGAACATGCAAAGCCCGTTTATTCCGTATGTCAATTTTTTAGTATATGATACTATCACTGTACTATATAAAATAACGGGAAGGATGATCTCCATAAGACATGCATATTAAAAGTGCTTCCACCATGGTGCCCTCCATTTTGGATGTATTGACAGCACTGCTAACCCCATAATTACCTAGTATATTTTATTTAAAATTCTCGCCATTATATCAGCAATACAAGCAACCACTAAAATGAAAAACACTAGATTAAAAAGGAAGACACTAAATATGGGGTTAGCAGTGCAGCCAATTTATCCAAAATGAAGGGATCCATGCTGGAAGTACATCTCTGTGGTGATCGTTTTTGCCGTTATTTTATATAGTTCAGTGCACTATATACGAAAGCTGTCCGAAAAGTATTAGGCCTTCTTTACGAAAACCTGACGGATTTTTGCATGAGCCGATCTTGAACCTTCGTGTGCATGCATGAATTTTTTCCCGCAAATTTTATTTCATCTACAATTTCATAAATATAAACAGTACTTTGGTACTGTTGGTACCCCCTCGGTACGCCCATGGTCGTGCTATTTTTACCTTCCGCTTACCTGTAAAGGAAGGTATTGGAATCATGCAAAAAATCGGGTAGTGAGTTTTAAGCGAATGAGCACGAATTAGGGTCCTTACAACTCATTTTTAATAGTTTCTCGATGATGTTTGTATGTATGTGTGTATGTGTGTGCGTGTGTGTGTGTGTATGTGTGTGGCATAACTCAAATACGAATTACCCAAAAATGTTAATATTTGGTATATTACAATAATTGTATACGAATAGGAAGAGCTTATTAGATTTTGGTACAAATATCTTCACCGGAAGTGATATTTTTTGAAGATTGAAAAAGATTATTGTCAAAAATTTATATAAATTTGAATAAATATAGTATTTATTTGTAATAAGAATAAGAGACAAATTTATTTGCAACTTACGTTATAAAAAAATTATCTTTATCTGGTAGTATTAAAGAACTGCAGTAAAATTTTAAAAAATAAAATGAGATAAAACGTTGAAATCTTGTAATCCATGTTCGGTTGATTTTTGTTTCTGCGTAAAAAATATTGACAGGTGAGACGGGTGACAATAAGTTGACATACTAGCGCCATATAAGTCATAAGTAAGATATTAAATGTAGTAATTGAACGGAGGATGGCTTCAACACAGAAGAGTTTGCCTGTGAACGAATCTTTTGATTCAGGTGATGCAAATTTCTGTGTTTGAATATTTTAGATTTTTATTTGTATATTTTAAAGGGACACCGGATTGTATACGTATACATTTATGTTTATAAGTCTAGATTTGGCGGAAGGTTGTGTGCAGGCCACTTCAGATTTTTTTTATTTCACATAAGTTTATTATATTAGTTGATAAAAAATTAGATGTTGAAATGAATAAAATTTATGAATGCAACTGTAACAAAAATATTTCAGACGTTTTGTAATAAATTTCAAAAATTTGATTTTGTAATTTTGTATACGTTGACTTCGATAACCATAACGACTCATGGTTTTTAGGAAAATTTATCTTTGTAATATAACTTTATTCCAATTTATTAGGCAAAACTGATTTCCCATGTTTAACGCCTATGGTCCGCTTTTTGATATACACCCTCTATATACATATATCTTCTCAAAAATAAATCACTGTAGTAGTTTTTATAATATTATTAAACTTTATCATACCATATAATTTTCAACAATTTACTTGTCATTAACACTCAAATATTTTATTTTTGTTTTCATTGATAAGCAGCAGTGTGGCTTAGCTTTAGGAATTCCAAAAGCTAGGAACCCGGATTTGAAGTGTTACAGACATGTCATCAAAATCTTTCAAAGCTGTTCACACGGGAAAATTAATTATTTTTATAAAATATATTAAGGATCACTACATATTATAATATATTTTTTGGACGTTTTAACCCGCAATAAATCAAATTTAAATTGTATCATTTCTAACCGTCAAAACAAAGAAAAACGATATTCATCAGTATTTCTATTAAAATTCATTTGAAAATTATATTTTTCGTTAAACATAGTAGACTGTCGAATAGTGTAAGCTGTAAGTAGTTTGAAGTGAAGAGTCGGTTCAGCTGCGCGGACGGGTGGAGCTAATGTTGTGTACCACATATATTACATAATTACATAATCCGGACACTGAACACAGTACAACTATCAAAACAAATTATTCACTAAGGGATGTTAGGATCACTATATGAGAAAATTCCAATTTTTCTGAGATAGAGAGTAGCGAAGTTTTCTCTTTTTTCATCTAGAAGTACATCTTACTCTAAGACCAAAATTAGTAGTTCTCTCGCAACCGACTCTTCATTTCAATAGTACTATATTAGGTACTCGTGTTCCTCCAACGCCATTTTTTCAATTTTGGTATTGAATTTGTGGTAAAAAAAAACTCATTAATTAATTATTCATGCACAACAGACAACAGTTAGAGTTAACTAACTAATATCTAATCCTACAAAATTATGTCATCGTTTTCGTCGACCATCCATCCCTAAACTTATTCATATAAGCAACACGTAAAATAAAAATTTCGTGCGCGAAATTTAGTAGCTAGTAGTCTGATTTTGTGACTTCCTCTTTTCTCGCGATGTGCTAATGTTTCGCGCGCCGGGCGTTGGGCTATGCGTGTTGGCGGCGATTCGGACGCCGTGACGTCAGGCGCCTTTTATGGTTCCGGCATCCTATTACGTCACGTGATGCTTGCTAGCAACCATTGCGAAAACATTGCGCTACTTTACATACGAGTGTGCATTTGTCTTCACTCTTCTGTCTTCGCTAGTGCGAACCGTGAAATCAGGAAACTATTTTTGAGAGACGAATTTTTATTATTGGAAGTGGGAAGCAATGCGGGGAATGGACCAATGAACCCTCTTGATGTAATACGATATTATTATTGAACTGTGTATTGTTTTGGCAAAAGATTCAATTTATAGTAGTCAACAACTGGGAGTTTGGAATAGCTGAACATTTTTTGTGAATGCTTTGGAGACAAATAGAAAAACTTTACGTTTGTTTTATATAATGACATTTGGAGTAAAGCACATAAATTAAAATAAAAAACATACTCGACTACTTGATTGGCTTAAAACTATGAATAAATATAAATATATTAATTTCTTGCAGTACTTTGTTTGACACTTTAGGCACTTAAGTTTTATAATATAGCTAGGTATAGTTTTTCTGTATAAAATAAATTCTGTAACAATAATACCCAATACAAAATACTGCGTAGGTATTATTTTCATCTGCAGGTTATAGAATATTATGATAATTATAATCTAATGCGTCATATTGGAAATATATATTTTTTTGTATATAATAGATTTAACTTCTTAATTAACTGTAGTTACTAGACTAGTATTAAATTTATTTTTACAAAAACTGTACCTATTTATTAATCATAAAATTAAATATACGTAGGTAATTCTATGAATTACAAATTAATTCATAAAACAAATTTAGTATAAGGAAAAGGAGCAAAAATACTATAACCACAAAGCCACAAACATAATTGAAGTGTAACTTATTAGTGTTCATATATTGTTCATAATATTTTCTTTTGTATAGCAGAAACGATTTTTAATTTTATGCGTATGATACATGTACACATTTAGTACATAATCCATAATATCCAGACTGTAAGATATTTAAGGAATGTATTATGAATAAGTGATGTTAGAACTACTATTTTAACTGGGGTTGTAATGTTGAGCAGTTAGTATTTGATGTTATCTGCGATCAGATGCATGAATTTCTTGCAAATCAGATTTGTAAAACGCCGCCCTTGAACAATGCATAATACATTCCTTAAATATCTTACAATACATGAAAACAAAGTTTTATAATTGTAATTCCATATAATGTATATTTATTTTTTCAATTAAACAATCCTTTGTCATTAGTCATGTAAAATTTCAGATTTTTATTTTTAGCAATACAATCGGAATAATAAATTCTGCTTCTATTGAAGCAATATTTCAGTCAACAAATGTAGCGCCTTAATATAATAATCGTATAATGCATTTGTGCAATCCTATTAATTTAAATTTAATTTAATTATTATATTGAATGTATGTATGCACGTCAATATTTATTGCATCCTTAAAATAATAAAATAGGTATTTTCGTAATCATTTTCAGCTAATTTCTTAACAAATAAAATAATTAAAGAACACACTTTTCGCTAACTTTACATATCTAACCGAACACCTGTTTCCTCCTCAGGATTTACAGCTTCGTGCAAGAAACATATTTTTGAAACAACTGGATTGTTGATTGTATAATGGATATTTGACTAACTATGAATGAAATTATATTAAATTTTAATTAATTGTGCAATGTCAATGACAAGAGAAGTAAAATAAGACTGGAAGTTATTGCTCAAAACAATTAAAGGGTCAATTTTTTCTCAAACGTACAATTAATATGAAAATTTATTTACAGATACCTTAAACCTAATTTAAACAATTAAATTTCAATTTCAATTAATACGTAACACTGAGCTGAATCAGTTAGAACGTAAAAACTGCAAAAAATGAAATGTAAAAATTCAGTAAATTTTTATTAGATTTATTTTTTATTTAGAACTTTAAATATGTATTAGCCCCCGTTAGCATTAAATACAGTTGGCAGCGATGTGGCATGCTGCGGATAAATTTGTTTTTGTTTTATTGTGGAATATGTTGCCATTCCTCCATTAGAGCATAATCCAGTTCTCGTATTGTCAAAAGCGGGTTAATTCGACTTCTGATGCGTTATCCAAGTCGATTCCGTAGGTGTTCAATAGGGTTGAGGTCAGGACTACATGCTGGCCATTCCATTTTTTCAATATTGTTGTCCACAAGCTACTGTGTGACTAGTCTAGCTGAATGCGAGCGGGCTCCATCTTGCAATAGGGCAAAACTTTCACGTCTGTTCGGCGCTAAAAGAGCAAGCGATTGTACATGGACATTTAGAACATCATCTACATAGCGCCGTGCAGTCAAAGTGCCGTTTCGAATGATGATAAGTTAGATTTTTTCACTGATGGATATTCTACCCCAGACCATAACTGAACCTCCGCCAAAAGGAACGTGTGGCAGCATATTGTGTTGGATGTAGTGCTCATTTGTTCTTCTTCAGACTCGAAGACGTCCATCTAGCGTGTGTAAATTGAATTTTAATCCAACAGTAAAGAGTACAGCACTCAAGTGTCTCAGTTGCTATATTCGATATTGCCGAGCATACAGAATTCAGGCTCTTTTATGGTTCCTGGTTAATGAAGGTACTTTAACAGAAATTCTAGAAGATAAATGTCCCTCACAAAGCTTATTTCGTACGGTCTGATCAAAAATGCTTTTACCATTTACACGAGAGAGCTCATTTTGTAGCTGTAGAGCTGTAGCGAAGCGCTTACGTAGGGCTTGAAGTCTTGAAAATCGGTCTTCATTGGCAGTTGTTGCTCACCTTCGGACTTACTCAGTACGTCTAGTTATAACACGGTCTCCTGGTGTGTCTCCCATGCCATCCTGGTGATAACTGATTGTCTAACTCCTAGAGGTCAAGCTGCATATCGCTGTTTTCATGTTTTTTGTATTGGTAAAGTCATTGCTTCAGACATATGTACTTCCGTTAAATGTCTTATGTGGTCTTTGTTTTGATCCATTACTTAATATTTCACTGATACTTGACTGCTATACTTTAGTAAATGCTTCAAAAAATATTGAAATAGGTAGAGAAAATTTCATTCCAGTTTCGCTTCATTTTTACTTCCTTGTACGGAGTAAAAAGGAAGTATTGTAATTGCGAAAAATTTCGGTTCTCAGATTTTGACGGAAATATCCGTTTTGACCTTTTCTGAATCCATTATGACTAGTTTCGTCCTGACGTCTGTACGTACGAACGGACGTGCGGACGTCCGGACGTATGTAAATCGCATAACTCAAATACGGTGAAACGTAGAAAGTTGAAATTTTGTATTTAGGACTGTTATAACATCTATTTTTGGTTGCGATCGTCCGTGCCAAAGGGGCACTATTTGGTATTTTTTGCATTATTCAAAAACGCTATGACGTATAAAGTTGAAATTTTGTATTTGAGACTAATGTTGCCTCTAGTTGATCACCTCATATTTTTGGTTGCGATCGTCCGTGCCAAAGGGGCACTAATTGGTATTTTTCGCATTATTCAAAAACGGTTTGTCGTAGAAAGTTGAAATTTTGAATTTGAGACTCATGTTTCATTTAGTTGATCACGTAATATTTTTGGTTGCGATCGTCCGTACCAAAAGGGCACTTTACTCTAGGTATTTTTTGGTATTTTCCGCATAAATCAAATACGGTTATTATATTTTTATATTATTCTACATTTTAGTTATTAAGAAAAGTATGAACAGTTTAATAGGCGTACAAGGAAGTCATGTGGTGTCCACGTCTGATTTTTTATTCATAGAAATAAGAATAAATAAGCACAAATACTTAAACAATACGTACCTACCTATGGCAACTTAAAAACTTCAATTCTCAATACACGTATGTTCCTGATATCTTGCGAACATTATTATAATATAAATTTGATCCTTTATAATTGTTTTAAACAGTAGGTATATTATATTATAACCAACAGCATCTAACACAGAAATGGATAGTGATCCCTCCAAAAAAAAGGATTTAGGACTGAAGCGGTGCAACTCCACAAAAGGAGTGTATTATTATTATTATTTGATAACACTCAAAATTGCTTTATTAAAAAACCTGGAAATTAAAATTGCGTATTTTGAAAATAAAAATTTTCAGTAAGTTGAGCACAATACACCATTGAAATATATGCACGAAGTTATGAATCAACCTGTATAAATAGTAAGTAATAGCATAGTATAAGCACAAAACATGTAAATGTTATTTTGTTGCGTTGTGAATTTTGCCTGAACCACATTAATCAGACCCAGACAAAATACATCTACTCCTACACTACTATATTTTACATTATTTATCAAGAGATTACAATGGGATTTAGAATAAATAAATTATTTTTGGTGGTATTATAAAAACCTAAAATGTTGAATACATTACTGTTGTTGACATGGGTTCATACGAGTATTTCATATAACAATAATAATTATTAGTGTGAGTGTGTTATTTCTAATTATTTTAATAACGGTTTAAAATTTAAACAAAAAAATGCCAAATTATAAGACTTCTACTACGTACCTTGTATTTTATGTACCCAATTGTATTCCATTTATCATATAGAAAACAGACATTTTCTTCAGTATTTGCGAATTTAGTTTATAGAGAGGCAATCCTAATCTTAGACATTACCTTTCTTCATTTCCATAAGTACTTTCAACATATTGCATCTCGGCTCGTTTGAAAAATCGACCCTGATTTTAACAAAAATTAAATTTCATTTTACCTTCACAGCAAAAAATAGGACTATGAAAAATATATATATATACGTTGCACTGTAAATAAATTCATGGTGAATTTAATTAAGATTTTTCACCCTGTATTTCATTGTTGCGACTGATGTGTGGGATTAGTGTTAAAGTGACCGGTTATATTTTTAGGTCTAGATATTATATAGTTCTACTTGCAGTTTACAGTGTAAAAGTAACAAAAATTGAATGCATAGGTGTGAAAATAATTGAACAACTTTGTGAATTACGGTATGATTCATTAGGAAACCATGAAGTCATAAATGTCAACATCATTTTGATTTTACTTTAATACTTTCATTTAAATATTGTTTCAAATTTAATATCTGAAAATTATATTTAGTTAGCTATATAAAGTTCATGTTAAGTGCGTCATATTCTAGTATGACCATCTGTGTATTTCTTCGCAGATCAACCCGCGTTTCAGCGGTCAGTGCTGATCAGCGTTATATTTTTACATCTTACAGCTATTATAAATTTGCAACATTTGAATTTTAATTCATCTTTGTAATAAATTGAGATTATATCATGACATAATAAAGAATATACAGGATGTCCTATGAAACTGATTATGCATACGATACGAAGTTGGTTAAATTAGACAAAAGTTGCCCCTTTAAGGGACCATTTTAGAAATGTTTTTGTTTTCCCACAAAAATGCATAGCTGGCTAGATATACGCTAAAATGTACATTTTGCCAATTTCGTTTTTCGCCTATAACTTTTTTGTTTGAATTATTACATACGTTTGTAATTTTTACGTTCTATAGGCACTTTTTAACGAGGAATTTACAGCTGTTCTCAAATTTTTTTTATCTTGTACAGATTTCGAGAAGTTCAAATTTTCATATGAAGCTCATAGTAGGCTATGACCCGAGATTTGTTTTCTCTTTTCAACGATATAAAACACAAGTAGGTACCTACATTGAAATTAAAATAAGGGCAGATATTAAAGAATTATCATTTTTTTCATTGTTCTTATTAAGGAAGAGTAGGAGTATGGATAAAATTATTATACTTATAATTAAAACGCATTGTAATCCTCGTAATTTGATTGAAATAAGCCGCTAATTAAAAAAATAACAATTTTCACCCAAAAAGGAAGAGGTTAACCTTTTGTTCAATTTTGGACCTAAATTTTAAACGCTCATATCTCGAAAAGTAAATAAAATATTTCAGTGCAGTTTGCGCTATTTCTCGTAATTTAGTTTGCATAGGTACTCTGATATAATATTTTAGAAAAATCAAATATTCGTAGTCTTCCTTAATAAAAATAATAGTTATATAATTTCTGCTTTTATTTAAATTTCAATCTACTTGTGTTTTATATCGTTGAAAAGAGAAAAAATATCTATTTATATGGGTCGTTAGCCTACTGTGAGCTTCATATGAAAATTTGAATTTGGTTTGAAATTCTCGAAATCTATACGAGACAAAAAAAATTTTCGCTTAATCTAGTTACCTATGCTATTTTTCACTAAAAGTCTCTTAATATGGAAACTTTGGTCAAATATAACCGACCTCGTATCTCTTATTATGGATCTCGAGATCCCACTGGTGGGGTTCGAAAAACAGACAGCCTGTATATTTATGTGTCAAGTAAAATAATCGAAATATAGAGAAATTTAAATTGACTCTCACTTAAACTACTGTTTAAAATAAAGCCATTCGTTCACTCGTTATATTTACATCGTTAAGTTTAAAAATACTTTTCTACTATCTACTAGATCTCTTCTCTATCATCGAGAAATTATAACTTAGACCACTACAACCTCAAGCACAATAAATCACAGGCATCAGCCATCATTATAACATAATGGTTAAGGTGTATCCGCACAAATCTAACCAAAAGACAAATGTACGATAATGTTTCAGTTATTAATGCCGTGTGTAGTTCTATATTTATCTTTGCCGAACTCTATTAATGTAACAGAGTTGATGAGTGCAGTCCATTAATTCACAGATCACTTGCAAGAGACGCTGGTGCCTCTGCGATTATATATAAGTTATACTCATTTATTTAAAGGCAAAGCATCTGGAAAAATTCAGTGAAATTTGTCTGGGGAACGGTTGGTGTCATGTTTGACAACGTTAATTTGGATATGTTTAATTAGGATTATTTTTAAATTTTATTGGTAACTGTTTTACTGGATTTTAATGTCCTTATTACGAAATGATGGTGATGTTTTAATACTGGAGTAATATTCTACCCAATTATTGTTAACACGCAGACTAAGATATTTCTTGTTTGTAAAGTCCATATAAAATTGAAAAGTTTTGATCGAGCTCAAAATTATTGCAAATAGTTCGACAACCAGTTTGTCATAGTGATGCAGACGAGACGAGAATTTCTCGAATCTCGTCTCGTCTCGTCTCGAAATTTCTCGTCTCGTCGAGACGATACTAATTTTTATAAAAAATGTTCGAGACGAGATTACAATGTCGAGATTCGCGAATCTCGACATTTTCGTCGAGATTTCTCGAATTTTTAAAATTATTTATACTTTATTCAACAATTTTTAATTTTTTTTCCACCAATTCGTCTATTTGTTATTGTCATAGTCAAACTCAACTAAATTGTCAATTCAACCTGTCAACATAGATCTATTATTTTACTGACATTGACCATGTTTAATTATTAGATTAAATTTTTTATTATTAGGGATGAATGTGAGATATTTCCGACCGGTTAGTACTTTTACTCCCTAGGGAAGAAAAGAAAATTGGAATCCCACATAAAGCGGGAGGAAAAGTACTTTTTCTTTCTAGGTGGAAAATGTATTGACCGGTCAGAGCTACCTCACCTTTCGTCTCTAGTAATAGAGACAAAAGGTGACGTTTTCGGTGGAGGTATTGAAAAAAATAATTTAATTACCTAGGCACTAAAAGTGACATTTCACAGACTGTCACCTGTCAAAAATAGCACTTTTAATATCAATCGGCAAAAAAATTTGTTAGTAAAAATGGTCGAGAAATCGAGACGAGATCGAGATCGAGACGAGATAACAATAATCGAGACGAGAAATAATCGAGACGAGATCAAAATTTTTAAATTCGAGACGAGACGAGACGAGAAGTGAAAAATCTCGTCTCGACGCATCACTAGTTTGTCATAACTGTGTGGATTTTTAGCAATTTATCTTCCAAATGAATCATGAAAATATGGTTTAGCTTGTTAGGCTTAAAATTACTTAAAGGTTTTACAGTTAATCATAGACTTTAAAGATTAAACTGTACGGAACAGTTGTATTTATATATCCTTGTTTTAATAATATAAATAAATAAACTTTCAAAAATGGGAACCCTTTTTTATTGCAAATTCAGATTCTGCAATAAAAAATATCAATCCGGAGGCGGGGACGGAGGTAACCTCGAAATCTTAAGGAAAATACTTTTTTTTAATTTAAAAATCCAAGAAATTTTGAATTTTACAAAAGTTGTCGAATGATACCAAACTTTGCCCCGGGAGCGAGACGGCTTTCAATTTAGCACCATTGGGTGTCCTTTGTCAAATTAATGAATACGTACTTTTTATTTTCCACTTTTTAGTGTAATTTCTCGAAAAGCACGATAAAACGATTTTTTTCGATTACAGTGCTATCTAATTTTAGCCGTACAATCCGAATCCGCAATAAAAAATGGGGGTTTCTATTCAAGATTTCAAAGTTACCGGTCCAACCCCCTGGGGTGGGGTTAGGAGTTCGACTTTGGTATAATGCTACTTGCATGCATTTTTTTAATTAAATATATTTGAAGAAGAGATCAAAACTTGGGACCCGTATTTTTTATTTTGACAAAAATATTATTTACAAGCTCAAAAAAATTATTTAAATTTAAATATTCAATATGTGACGTAAAAACTAACCCAACCAATGAATGGCCGTTAAGTCATAGCAACGGCTGTACTAGTGAACGCCATTAACTACGGCTT
The DNA here is from genome assembly GCA_947534325.1 of Agonum fuliginosum. Lineage (NCBI taxonomy): Eukaryota > Metazoa > Arthropoda > Insecta > Coleoptera > Carabidae > Agonum > Agonum fuliginosum. The sequence continues at coordinate 16,506,803 of OX384039.1, forward strand.
GCGCGGGAACGAGTTTGGCAAGCTGACAGATCAGATGTTTGACATTTGTACTTCGTACATGTTTTGATGCTGTAAAATATAAGTAAGTATTTGTGTTTTCATGAACTAAATAGTCTACATTCTATTCAAATAATGTATTTTTACTAAATTTTATGTGTATTTTTGACAAGCAGATGTCAAATTCAAACATTTGTTGACTGACTCGCACGCTATCTACAAGTAACATTCTTAACTATGCTTCCCTTTCTCCTGTTCACACAAATGACGTCACAGAAAATTTAATCTCAATTTACTAAAAAACATTATAATTTTTTTTAAATAAAATTTATATTTTTACCAATGTTTTAGATCTAACATTATGTTCATAGTGTTAAAAATCTAATTTTCAGTACCATGCAAGTACCCCATTGGATGGCCCCCTCGAAAATATATGACACGGTTTTTTAGATTTTTGACCCCATGCGTTAGCTTTCGAGATATTCCTAAACGCAATTTAAAATAAACCACTCTGTATACCTGAAGAACGCAATTTAGAAAAAATAATACTTATTTACAAATCACAATTTAATACAAGTAGATTAGAATAGAACAGTAAAAATCTTCAATATGTAATGAATATTTATAATTTTAATGTTTTATGTTTTTACTTGTTTTACAAAATTATAATCACACAAGTATCAGAAATTAATACAAATATTCAAGAAGGATAATAAACCATATTTCAATCAGATAAGAATAAATGAAATATTAAATTTTATTGTCAATATCTTACATGTTGTTGTTGTCAATAGTGCATACTATTCTCATGCAGTGTATATGTTAGAAGAAGGCGTTGTTAAAATCATTCCCGCCAACCACAATGCTTCGGGTACATTTCAACACAATGAATTACGATATTTCAACTGAGCTAATAGCAGAATTTAATATCGAGTTCAAACTGCATGTAATGTAACTCGCGATTTTTCATAATTGTCAGCGTTTAGTATAGTTTAATGCTTGTTGTCAGCACTAAATTGCAATATTATTCAATGAGAACGTTGTTAACTGTTCGTCCGGTATGTAACTTGCTTTTATTTTGTCGGCTGCTCTGCATAGCCTGTCACATATATTATTTTTAGTCTGTTTATACTATAAGGTATTTATAGTTGGCTTACCATAATCTTTTGTTAATTTTAATATGAGAATTTGACGTTTTGAATTTTACAATATTTGACACATTGTACTTTGACTCCTAAACTATCAAAAGCGAACATGGATAAAGAAATTTCGATTAAGACTCTGAAAACACTAATTGGGATGTTGAATGATTACAAGAATAAATCAAATGAGTTTACTCCTTTAGAATATTTGAACAATAAATTAGCAGGAAACGAGCGTTGTCCACCAGATATTGTACTAGAAATGTTTCTCAACCTAAAGAAACATGAACAAATAATCGGGTGCGTATTAGAAGAATATATTAATACTTACACAAACAGATATTTCAAAATAAATTTAGTAGATCGTGAATATATATTTTGTTTACTTTACATATTCATATTTGTATTAAATGATTCTAACTACGAAGATATTAAAAACATGCTTACAAAATTTAAACCTACACAGATGAGAAATTTATTTGATTTCACATGTCGAGAAGAATTTTTAGTTTTAACAACAGAAATTACTTGTTCGTTATTTGGCAGCGATTATACTTTAGAAAAAGTCATTAGGCCATTGGTTAATAAGATGTATTTGATAAAAAAGTTACAAGAAAACTGTATAAATTATTTTGAAGCAAAAGATCAAACTAAACGGGCACTTCAACCTTTGACAGTACCAAAGTCACCCAATCTAACAAAACCTGCAATACCTGTGACAATAGCTCCCCCTCCAACACCTACAACTCGACACTGGAAACACGCGGTTTTGCCCTTCACGCATAGATCTGTTCCTGCAACGACCTATGAAGAAGACAAAACCGTGCTAAAGAAATTAGAGGAAGAGCATTTAAAAAACAAAGCCGCCGCATTGGAACTTCTAGAAATCGCACAGAACACTGAGTTTCATTTTGCAAAACCGATCGAAAGAAAAGAACCTGAAATTGATAAGTCGTCTAGAATAATTAAAGCTCAGAAAGTTCCTAAATATAAACAAGTTAACGTTAAAGGAACAGCAACTATGGTGTTGCGAGAAGCACATAGAATGACGAAAAATTGTGAAGAAGAAGTAAAGAAATTAGAAGAAATGATAAGCCATGCTGTAAATCCAAGCATTTATGAAAACTGGGCAGAAGATGAAAGAAAAAAACTTGAAGAAGAACATCTTCAGAACATTAGAAAGAAACATCTTCTTGGACAACTAACAAGAGAAGAAGCAGCCATAGCTAAACAAAATCTTTTGAAACTCAACAAGGAAAAAATGTTAGAATTCAAAGCAGAAAAGATGAAACTAAATGAAGAGTTAGAAGAATGGCGTGAAAACGAAAGAATTAAGGTTAAAGAACTAGTAGAAAAATCTCAAGAGATACAACAAAAAGCCAAAGAAGCAGAGAAAAAAGTCATTGAGGAGAAGCAACAAGCTGCAAGGCAAGTCGATGAAGAAACAAAAGTACTTCTCAAACAAGCCATCTACGAAAAAGAAGCAGAGCTAGCAAGAAAAGTAGAATTAATTAAAGATGTACGCGCGTTACAATCTGTTAAAGATCTTAACAAGAAAGAATTCGATCCCACAGAGACCGCGAATCTTGGTTTCTTGTGCGAAATGTCGATAGCAGAACTTCAAGAACGATTATATTGTTTGAAGTTTGAAATTGAAGAGGAACAAAAAAAGAAGAAAGAATCTATTAGTGAAATAAGAAAACAGAGGCAAAATATGTTGGAGAATGTTAAAGAATTTATTGAACAGAATAAATATTTGAAAGAAAAAAGAAAAAGTAATGAAAGAGTTTCGAAAGTCACTAAAGTTACGGATACGCCTGAACTCATTGCTCTGCAAAATAGAGTAGAAGAAGCTAGAAGAGTCAGACTGACTAACGCATTTCAGTTGCGAAAATGTTAATTTTAATATCGTGCAGTTCTATTATAATTGTATTATATTTATATTATTGCCAGGACCTTTATATGGCGTACTGTGTATTTTATTTATCGAAGCCGTTTTGATACATCAATAAATATCAAACACTTCTTATTATTAGAATGCTCGTAATTTCTTATGGAATTTAATAATCTATGATTTCTACCACTTGGATCATTAAATGAATTACATATTAAGAGTGCATGCTGATATATGGATGTATCCTTGAGTTGCATAATTTAACTTGACGTTAAGATATATGCTATTTTCTGATCCAGAATAAACATTGCATAATGTACATTATTCAGCAAATCAAATGCTTCTTCGTTGTATTATTAATGATACATGCAAGATTAATATGATTGATATGAATGATGCAGATGCACCAAACTTTATAGCCTTAAAAGTCTTTTATTTGAAACGCTCACTTTATGTTGTTAAGCTTATCGAAATGCATACATTTTCCACACTTTTTTTCTTAACAAGAATAAATGTGCGCAACTGGGTGCGGTTTTCGTGCACTTGGCCGCACCAATTTTACACTTACGGTTTATCAAATATAGGTGGTGCACACTTTTTGTTTGTGTTAGCATTAGAATGCACACTTTGTTAGTCATTGTAAAAAAATGTGCATCGTTGGATACGGATAATTTCAAGGAGCTGATGTAGTTTAACGTCAATAAATATTAAGTCTTAATATTAGGGTTTAGACTGGAGAAATGGCACTGATTTTATAAGAAAATTAAATTTGTCAAAGTGTATTTTAAAAATGTACCGACTTAATTTTAAGCTACAAATAAGCAATAAAATTATCTGCCAAATTGTGTAATTGAGTTTTGGCAATTTACTAGAATTATTGTATCTAATTAATTTAACTAACACTGAAGAAATATTATATTGTCACATTAAACATTATTTTCATTTTCATTAGTCAAAACAAAACTAGCAAGTATCTACCAATATTAAGTTACAGTTACAGAGTAGTGCGGTAGTGCTAAATATCGAAATGGTATAAGTTTCTAGTTACAGTGGGTTAAATTCAGTTGTTTTATAAGCCATAGAAACATGTAACTCTTTATCATTTCTAAATTATTTAAATTTACACATGTAATGGTGCCCTTATATTTGTAAAGGGTAGATGCGTCAATATTATTAAATTCATCTTTTATCTTAAGGTTCCTTTAATTTAGTATTATGCGTGTATTTCTTTCTGGATAAAAGATGGTCGTATAGCCGAAATAAAAGTAGGTCAGTGACGATCTCTCCGCGCGCTGCACACACAGTAAACTTATTTTATTTAAATTTAAAAACATATTTCTTGAACTCAAATGAACTGTAAAACACTGAATTTTATTTGAAGAGAATTAATAAATTTGCTTTGTTTTCAGGTGAATGGCGGATCCCCCGCTGAAAAGGCCGGTCTGATCGCTGGAGACTCTGTCATCAAAGTAAACACCACCGACGTGTTCAGTCTCCGCCACAAGGACGCTCAGGATGTTATCGTCCGGGCAGGACAAACCTTCGACATGACCGTTCAGAGGTACGACTACCTAATATCTAATTTATTGTTCTTCCTAAATCATACGGTTACTCATTAAGATACATTCATAACCAAATCTTAAGTCAACATAATTTACATCTCGTTTACCAAACAGATTCTGTATAAAATGAATAAATGCTTGCTGAATTTAGTAAGAAAATTGTTATTTGTATAAGCTAGTTGTAGTACTTAGTTCGAATATTATAATCGTAACTGTTACGTTTTGGGTGTTACTTCTACTTTTGATAGTAGGTACCTACTTATTAGCTTTTTGAAAACTGACTGTCCAATAAAAATCTTCCTAAAAAATTATTTACCTAAACTGAATCTGTTCGTTTGTAAATACCTGTAGGTACCTTAATATAAGGTATAAGAGTATAACCGTATAACGTAAAATTAAGAGTTAAGGCGTAATGCAGTAAAACCTTTTTCTGTTTTGGAACTAGAATGACGTCTTACCAGATCTAAAGGCGTCGTTACCTATGATTTTCAGCGACTAGTAACACTTCATTAAATAAACAATATATCTAGACAACGGGCAACGGAGCAACGGACAATTTGAAAAAACGGGATTCATTTTTGACGTTTATTTTATTAATTTAAATTAAATGAAACTTACAAACTTAATTAATATTTATATTTCATACGAAGTTAGTAATATTAATATAATACTAATCTCGTTTTTTACTACAACCGGTTTCAAAATTAACGTACTTTTTGATCAAATTAATCCAAACTTCATTCGTTTGCAAAAATCATCTTGAACCAGTCGTTTGGGTTTTTGATATTGTTACAAAAATGAATTTATTTTTTACTCAATGTCATCTATTAACATAATATTAGTAAATTCATCGATTCATGACTTCTGCACACGCCGGAATAACACATTTTTAGCAGAACCTAAAAATATTATTGTAAAATTATAATTTAAATGTAATTACTAAATTACTTAGCTTACTTTTAATGAAAGATAGTCTCTGTCGGGTGCTTCATTAATAAATATTTATATCTAACATTTTAATTTATTTTATTAATATAGGTAAATCACGATGTAAAATACAAATACGGTGAGTGCGCTTCCGTACAAATGTTCTGTAAAAAGTAAACCAATTTTTTCCAGGTGTATGACGGGTTGCATATGTGGCGACGCTTGTCATTTAAATTTGGGGGAAGGGTCAGCTGGGATCAGGAAAAAATATAGGGGGCACACATCTTTGTATTTAATTTTGGTACCAACTATATTTTAATACTTTTTCAAAATAATTTATAATGTTTGCCAAGCGCTTTATATTTGCGACCAACCTATATACCAAATAAACGTGACAGATATGTATGCATGTATGTACTAGTTCTCTCTTCAAAATTAAAATATAAAATGTAAATGAAAAATGAAAATGAACATTCAACACTCAACTTTTAACAAATATTGCCCTTATACAGGATGTATTACGATTTACAAACAAACGAACATGCCAGCACTTAAGGTGCGTGAAGTTAGCAGTAACATTCTTGTTTAAATAATCACAAATGTGCTTAATCGATTGTATATCGTTCGTATTTGATTGTAGATTATGAAAAAATGTTTGTATTTCGAAATTAATGCCAATAAATAGCAATTTATGTTTATGCTGCTAACTTCACGTTAGCAGCAAAGTTCTCTTAAAAAAATTGAAAAATCGCACAGAACGTTTGTATTTCGTTTGTATTTGATTGTATTTCTAGTAAAAAAATTTTTAAAAAATTCTACGGCGAGTTATAACAATTTAATTTTTATGCTGCTAAGTTCACGTTAGCAGCAGACTTCCCTTAAAAAAATTGAATAACTACACAGAACGTTTGTATTTCGTTTGTATTTTATTGTATTTCTACTACAAAAAAATTTTAAAAAATTCTACGGCGAGTTATAACAATTTAATTTTTATGCTGCTAAGTTCACGCTAGCAGCAGACTTCCCTTTAAAAAATTGAATAACTACACAGAACGTTTGTATTTGATTGTATTTCTAGTAAAAAAAATTTTTAAAAATTCTACGGCGAGTTATAACAATTTAATTTTTAAAAGAATTAAACAAACACACAGAACGTTTGTATTTCCTTTGTAGGTATTTGGTTGTACCTATATGTAGTAAAAAATATTTTTTTTAATTCTACGGTGAGTTATAACAATTTAACTTTTATGCTGCTAACTTTACGCTAGCAGCAAACAGAACGTTTGTATTTGATTGTATTTCCAGTAAAATAAAATTTTAAAAATATAACAATTTCATTATTGTGCTATCTATTTCACACGCTACCAGCAAACTCAATTTGAAAAAAAAGCACACAAACTATATATACAGGGTGTTAATACTAAGTTGTAACACCGGAAAATGACAGTTAGAACTCATCGAAACAAACAACTTTTTTTATTAAAATTTTTGGATTTGGAGCCCCAGTTCCGAGTTATAGGCGTTTTTTTGTTTTTCGGATAATCGTCATTACTCCGTTATTTTAAGGAAAATTTAAAAAATACAAAAATTTTCAGCATTTGCTTTCGGTTCTCTAAAATATTTATATTTAGAATTATTTTCTATTTTATCAAATAACAAAATGGCGACCGATCAAAAATTTCAAAACAAGATATTTTGAAAACCACTCGATCGATTTTTGAAAATAAAACATTTATAAAATCCTTAAACTATCTAATATTAATAATAATATTTTTATTATGTAAGGATATAAAACGAATACATGGTTGAATTCTGAACAAAATACTCTATCGGATAGGCTTAAAAAATATATTCCCTTTTGAAAAAATATAACTTTGTGTTGTAACTTGAGAACCACTGGTTTAAAAAATTATTTTATTCTTTAATCAGATGTTCCCCTTGGTCTCCTACAACTTTGTTATTTAACATTTTTTTGTAACTATAATAATAAAGAAAATATAGGCGTTGGTTGGTTTCGCTGTTACAACCTGTATATGTATATATATATACATATATATATATATATATATATATATATATATATATATATATATATATATATATATATACATAGTTCTGTGCGTTTCATTTAGTGTTAGTGTAGCAGTAAGCAAGTAGCACGCAGCACAAAAGATGCATAATTCCAGGACAAATTTATTTACTGTATATTTTATTTTCACTACATTTTTATAACCTATCGTATTAAAATTATTATTATTTTTCTTGTTTTATTCCTGATCACAATAATTTTATTAATACGATATGTATTGGTGTTTATTTTTGTTAGCTCATAAGATAGATACCGCAAGTATCAAAAATATAATAATATTTTGTAGGGGCAAAATCAAATATTACGTCCCAAAAATTTATCAGTGAAACCCGAGAAACACACCCAAAGTTGATTGAAAACATAAGTTTTTCATTAATTTAAAAAAAGTTGTCGGAATCTGAATTTGATTTTAGTTCTGTAGGTTATAGTTAGATATTAATAAATATTCGTTAATATTAAAAAGAAATCTGAAATAATTTTCTTATACTGCGGAAAAATTTTATCAGTCGAATAAAAATAGTTTCAGTTAGAATAAAAAATTTCGTTTAGGTAATTACTTAAAGGGTATAGAGGTAACCGGATAAGAGGCTGAAAAGTGGCCCAAAACAAGTGATTAGTTGCGATTTATTTTTAGATGAAATGTCTTTCAAAATAAACTCATTTTTATGGGCTTTTTTCCATTTTATTTTTTCTCTGATTCTACCGCAAAAATCGAGCTGAATAGATTCTACCAAAAAGAAAAACTAATTTTATACCTAAAATAACTTTTTACCTTCCGCTTACCTGTAAAGGAAGGTATTGGAATCATGCAAAAAATCGGGTGGTGAATTTTTAGTGGATGAGCACGAATTAGGGTCGTTACAACTCATTTTTGATAGTTTCACGATGATGTCTGTGTGTATGTGTGTGTGTATGTGTGTGTGTGTGGTCAACGGTTGTTAGTCGCATAACTCAAATACGAATTACCCGAAAATTTTGATATTTGGTATTTAACATTTGTATATAAATTGGAAGAGCTCCCTAGATTTTGGTACAAATATCTTCATCGGAAGTGATATTTTTTGAAGATTGAAAAGGTTAATTGTCAAAATTGTATATAAATTTGAAAAAATATAGTATTTATTTGTAATGAGAATAAGAGGAAAAGTTATTTGCAACTTACGTTATAAAAAAATTGTCTTTATCTGGTAGCATTAAAGAACTGCAGTAAAATTTAAAAAATCTGCTGTGGCCACCACACGACCTCTCGCCTAATTCTGCTTATTCTACTAATCTAATAAATAGTTTTACTTACATTTTAATAGTTTCATGTTCATGTAATATGTAAACGATAATGTAAACCAATATGCAAGCAAAAGATGTCAACTGTACTGTCACTGTCATAATAATTCAAATTTTATGTAGAAACAAATTTTATATCATGGGCAACAAGATACTAGAATTTCAAAAAAAAAGAATATTTATTGTACTTTATTTTATTGTTAAATACTTCCAGATTCAGCAATTTGTATTTATAATTAATTGTACACATAGATAATTACAATTTATTTTATTTTTAATTGCAAAAATTGTCATAAATAAATAATGTGCCAATATATTTAAGGAAAACTTTTCCAAACTTCTAAAAGTACTACTTCCGGTTTGCGGATTTCTACCAAAATCTTATCCGGTGTTAAGATACTTATTAAAACCTTAAATATGAAATTTGGTTATAAACGGTTTGATACTTTTTAAGTTATCGTGGACGAAAAATCGTCGGTTCATACAAACGCACACACACACGCACACACACACGCACACACAGACATCATCGTGAAAATAGTAAATTCGTATTCTAGAGACCCTGAAACGTGCTTATCCACCAAAAACTCATACTCGAAAATTTTGACCCATTACAATACCTCTCTTATAGAATATGAGGCGAGAGGTAAAAATAAATATATCAAATAAAACGTTGATATCTTGTAATCCATGATCGGTTGATTTTTGTTTCTGCGTAAAAAATATTGACAGGTGAGACGGGTGACAAGTTGGCATACTAGCGCTATATAAGTCCTAAGTAAGATATTAAATGTAGTAATTGAACGGAGGATGGCTTCAATACAGCAGAGTTTTCCTGTGAATGAATCTTTTTATTCAGGTGATGCAAATTTCTGTGTTTGAATATTTGAGATTTTTATTTGTATATTTTAAATGGGCACCGGATTGCACGTATACATTTCTGTTTAAAATCTAGATATGGCGGAAGGTTGTGTGATGGCCACGTCAGATTTTTTAATTCATTTTGGCGCCAAATTCAAATAGAAAAAATATTTTAATTTTCTTAAATCAATTTTCGTATTGTAGGAATACGATTATTATTTCAATTTATTTCGTGTAATTTATCTGAGAGAAATCTACAACATAATTATATTTTTTCAAATATTTAAAAAGTGTTAGAAAAAATAAAAACTAATTTTATCACTTTATATAATTTAAATTTCTCGCTTAGATTGAAATAAATTGAAATAGTAATTGAGTTCCTTCAATACGAGAATTGATTTTGAAAATTAAAAATAAGTTCTCTATATGACTTGGGAATCAAAATGAATTGAAAAAATAATTTTTAGGTGTAAAATTGTTTTTTTGTTTGATCGAATTTTTCAGTTTGATTTATGCGATAGAATCGGAGAAAAAACGTAATAAACACGTTTTTATCATAACTCCCGTAAAAATGAGGTTAGAAAGCTGAATGTTTGGGAATAGACGGGATTTTAAAAGAACTTTTATCTAAAAATCGCAATTAATCTTTTGCTTTGGAGGCACCTCTTTCACCCTCTTATTCTGCTATATCCTTAGATATATTTGTATTTATTTCACTGTTACTATTAAAACAGGGGTTCAAACCGCACAAAATAACGGTTCAAGTTCGATTCAAGGCCTTTTAAAATCCAGTCTATTTTCAAAATTTTTTGTTCTTAAACTCATGTTTATGGGACTTTTTCCATAAAAAAAAACCTATGTTACACCTAAAATAATATTTTTATTTTATTTTGGCGCCAAATTCAAATAGAAAAAATATTTTAATTTTTTAAAATCGGGTTACGTATTGAAGGATTTCGATTAGTATTTCAATTTATTTCGTGTAATTTATCTGAGAAAAATTTAAAACATATATTTTTTTCAGATATTTACAAAATGTTAGAAGTATTGTAATCGCGAAAAATTTCGGTTTTCAGATTTTGACCTTTTCTGAACCATTATGACTAGTTTCGTCGTGACGTCTGTACGTACGTGCGTACGTACGTACGTACGGACGTATGTGTGTCGCATAACTCAAATACGGTTAGACGTAGAAAGTTGAAATTTTGTATTTAGGACTGTTATAGCATCTAGTTGTGCACCTCCTATTTTTGGTTTCAATCTATAAACCGGAAGTAGTACTTTTTAAAAATATTTTGATAAATAATTAATTTTAGACAATTTTTTTTATTTTAAATGAAAGATTATGTGCTTATTATCTACAATCGGTATTTTATAAATTTTTCTGTATCTTCTATCATTTAAGAATAATTAAAGTATATACTTATAATTTAGTATTTCTGTATCTTGTAGTCCATGATCGATTAACATTTGTTACTACGTAAAATTTAAATGATTATGACATGACAGTGACAGTAGCAGTGACAATAGTAAAATATCGTTTATATCTTCTTCTGCAGTTTAAATAAAATGACTAAAATATATTTGTGAGTATACTAGTATAATAAGTTATAAGAATTTTTTATATTATTCTACATTTTAGTTATTAAGAAAAGTATGAACAAACAAGGCGTACAAGGAAGTCATGTGGTGTCCACGTCAGATTTTTTTAACTCGCCGTAGAATTAAAAATTATTTTTTTACTTGAAATACAATGAAATACAAACGTTCTGTGTAGTTATTCAATTTTTTAAGGGAAGTTTGCTGCTAGCGTGAACTTAGCAGTATAAAAATTAAATTGTTATAACTCGCTGTAGAATTTTTTTAAATTTTTTTTAGTAGAAATACAATCAAATACAAACGATATACAAACGTTCTGTGTGGTTATTCAATTTTTTTAAGAGAAGTCTGCTGCTAGCGTGAAGTTAGCAGCAAAAAAATTAAATTGTTATAATAATACAAACATTTTTCCATAATCTACAATCAAATACAAACGATATACAATCGATTAAGCACATTTGTGATTATTTAAACAAGAATGTTACTGCTAACTTCACGCACCTCAGCACTTACAAGGCATTACGAATTGGTAGCGGTAGATCGCACAGATGTTTTAATAAAATTTTATAAAAGTAGTAATTGTTGCGATCGCGTTAGAAATGATCGTTGTTGTGTTAGGTACTTTGTTTACTTTGGTTAACGTTATATACGATGTTAAAGTAATGTTTCTTTATCTAAGTACTATAAAAATGAACGCATAAAGCCTACTTTTAACATTTAACATCGACTGGCGAAAACTAGTTAATCAAAAAATGATGTTTAAAAATTATAATACTTGTATTTACCTTAAAATATAAATGTAAATCTTCTTTTTCTTCTGGATGGCTGTGGGGTGGGCAGCCGAGGGCCAAAGCTCATATACAGGGTGAGGGAGGCTGATGTACAATAATTATTGTACACATATCATGTTCTTTGACGAGATATTGTTTGATTTGTCCATCTCTAGATCGAGAAACTTGATGAAGAAAATTTGTTTGATAATACTATACTAACTTATTTATAAAATAATCTAACTTTAATACTTATTACTTGCAATTTTTACTTTTTAAATGACAATATTTTATTTCACAAGTATAACAGATATAATTGCACACAATCCTATGCAACCCGTCGTACACGTGGGACGAATAGGTCCTCTTTTTTGCCAACCGTATTTGTATTTACATAGTGATCAAAGAGGATATCGTGATATAAATTAAATTCAAACAATGCACCTAGGCAACAAGCAAAACTCATCAATTGTCGAGCACAAATTACTGTCACCAATCTAATTATTCTACTAAAAAATTTCCCTAATGGAGTCTGTCAAATAAATAAATAATTCAAGTTAAAAAAAACAGACAGAAAAAATAGTATAAAACATCCGTTACGGAAGGCTACTTACTCTTGTTCGTTCGGTCACTCACGCCTACGCGCTCGCGTGCGAATTTCGAACTCTTGTTAGAAAAAGTCTGCTTTCCTGACTTATGTTTTAATATACTATTATAAAACATATTACAGTTTTTAGTTTTCAGTTAAAATTGTGCAGGGTCTAAATTATATCTTAGGAATCAGGTGTATGAATCTGAACAGTTAGGTACAATTTTAATGAATGCATATTAGCAACGATATTTAAAAACTAATTTTTTAAGATCGAAAGATAATTTAACAGCTTAAAATTGTATAATTCTGGCCTATCTGTAAAGTTTGTAGATTTTGAATTGAATGTTACGCTAATGTTGGCACCGTGACAACTATTTGCAAAAAAGGAAAACAGCATGAGCGTGGTGCGTGGTGCGAAAGTGTGAATTTAAAGATTTTAAGTATTTGCGAATTTCCCCATTAATTTATTTTTTAGAAATGTTAATTAGGGAGTATACGACTTGTAGGTACTGTTGTACTGGGGCAGATAAGTTACAAAATAGGTATGGCAGAATTTTGCACTTTGTGATAAAGCTTGAAATTTGACACAGAAGTACCTCTTTATATTGTTGAAAGATATAGATATTGGGGCACGTGATCTAGCCTCTGAAGGGCTTTGTATTGTTAGTTGCATACCTCAAATTTTCGTTTTTGATGGTTATTATAAATGGTTAACATTAAGAAAAAAACTGTTATATAAAAATATAGAGCCTAAAATTATCTAATGATGCGTCGAGACGAGACGAGAAGTGAAAAATCTCGTCTCGAATGTGAAAGATTTAATCTCGTCTCGATTTTTTATCGTCTCGATAATTGTTATCTCGTCTTGATTTATTTGTGTATTAAGAGAATAAAGTGACTCTTTGTTACTCGCGCACAGTAATTGCAGCGCTAGCCGAAGGCAAGAGGAACAAATACACTTTGCGCTCGTAATACACACATAATTTTATCTACGACTAAAATTATTTGTTATAATAATAATAGTATTCAGTTAGTTCAATCTGCGTTCAATCAATTTATGTTTTATTCGTAACCATATGACGATAATAATAATATCGAAATAAATAAATAAAAAAATTGTTTGATTCTGTTATTTTATTTTATTTTATGTAATCAAAAAGTACTTTACTGCGCGTTGTCATAGGAGACGCGCAATTAAATGTTGTTTTTGCTTGGTCCTCAGTAACAATCAACTTTACGTTGACAATTGAAAGCATAAGTATAAACTTTTCATAGTAGTCGTAGATAAAATAATTTTTAATGTGTATGGCCTATACCTAATCAATAAAATAATTATTGCTTTGGAGAATCAATATAAAATTTTGAAAATATCAATAACAAATTTGATTTTCATAAAAATCGCCCAACAAACTCATAGCAACAGTTCAACAAACGCGCATAGCAACATAATTTGATGGCGATATAATCACTAAATTAATATTAGGTAATTATAACAATCAGCGAAAAATAATGTATTTAACATGAAAAAAAAAATCTGACGTGGACACCACATGACTTCCTTGTACGCCTTGTGTGTTCATACTTTTCTTAATAACTAAAATGTAAAATAATATTAAAAATTCTTTTAACTTATTATACTAGTATAGGTACTCACAAATATATTTTAGTCATTTTATTTAAACTGCAGAAGAAGATATAAAGCATATTTTACTATTGTCACTGTCATGTCATAATCATTTAAATTTTACGTAGTAACAAATGTTAATCGATCATGGACTACAAGATACCGAAATACTATAAATTATAAATATATACTTTAATTATTTTTAAATGATAGCAGATACAAAAATATTTATAAAATACCGGTTGTAGGTAATAATCACATAATCTTTCATTTAAAATAAAAAAAATTGTCTAAAATTAAATATTTATCGAAATATTTTTAAAAAGTACTACTTCCGGTTTGTAGACTGAAACCAAAAATAGGAGGTGCACAACTAGATGCTATAACAGTCCTAAATACAAAATTTCAACTTTCTACGTCTAACCGTATTTGAGTTATGCGACACACATACGTCCGTCCGTACGTACGTACGTACAGACGTCACGTCGAAACTAGTCATAATGGATTCAGAAAAGGTCAAAACGGATATTTCCGTCAAAATCTGAGAACCGAAATTTTTCGCGATTACAATACTTCCTTACTTCGTACAAGGAAGTAAAAACAGGTTTACTGTCTAAGCTTAGATTTATACATAATTATGATATGAATCTAAACTTATTATATAAAATAAATACTTTACAGATTGATTACACCGTGTGGAACAAATTAAAAGTTGGGTCTTCACACATGAGCAAGGCTATGTCCGATAAGCTAATTTTTTTTTCCTTTTGAGACACCCAACCCGTTTGGTTGTAGCCGTTGTATCAGTGTATGTTTTGTTTTAAAGAATATCCATAAAATAGCTTTAAATACAATTTTTAAAAAATTGAAAATTTATTTTAAAAAACATTAACTGCTACAACTAAACGGGTTAGGCGTCTCGAAAGGAAAAAATCTAGTTTATCGGACATAGTCTTGCTCATGTGTGCAGATCCAACTTTTAATTTGTTCCACGGTGTTATCACCTAATATATGTAAAAATTTAATCTAATAAGTTTACATGGCAAATGCCAGTAAAATGATAGATCTATGTTGACAGGTTGGCTCGAGGCTTGACAATTCAGCGGAGTTTGACTTTGATTTACAAAATTGATTTTGTAAACGCAAAATAGGCGATATTTTAGAAATTTTTTTCATGGATTGTGTTTGTTCAGCTATACTTATAACTTTTGAATGAATCAAAATATGGCTTGCAGTATTTGATTTCTCGGAAATTTTTCTATAGGTATTTAATGTTTTAAATTTTGAATGCTGTTAGTTGAACCGAAATATAAAGATTTTCTCCGCAGTTTTCGATTCCTTAGGCATTTTTCTATTAGAAACATGTCGGCAAAAACTTTGAATAGCTTGGGTTGAACTGAAACATTTCTGCGGTAAAAATATAAATTTAAAATTTTTCTTATGTTGTGTTACCTAATTCAGTTTACAATATTCGATTTCTTGAACATTTTTCTATTAAGAACATATTGTTTAAAATTTTTAAAGCCTTCGGTTTTACCAAAATATTATATAGATGGCTTGATCAGATGTACCTACCCAATATTTTTGTCTTGTAACAATATAAAGACAATAAAAAGGTAGTTCGTCTGTGCCAAATTTTATGCTTTTATCACAAAGTGAACAATTATTTTTCATATCTGCCCCACAATGGCTTTCAGGATCAATGAATTAAAGTAACAAAATATCTTTGTAAACTTTAATTTAATTTAATATGGACCATAGTGATCACACATTAAAATGTTGTCTTTCAATATTGGTTAATATAATACTGAATAAAACAACCTATTCTAATTGTTATGTATATTGTAGGAGGTAGTGTTGCTACGAGACGAGACAAACGTCACGTCTCGTCTCGTCTCATCTCGCCTACGATTTATCTCGTCTCAGCAATATTTTATCTCAATTTTCGTGACGAGACTAAGACGACATAAAAGTTACCGAGATAAGGCCGAGAGTAAAATAGCTGTGTGTAGCTTGATATTTAAGGTTGTGTCTCGAAATTCTTGTTAGTATGGTAGCCAATTTAGAATTTATTTTAAATATAGTTATAATATTTTGCTAATCAGTATGATTTTTATTATTTACAGGCGTGTGGTTAATCATTACTCGTACTTGCACATTTTTATTTGATAAGGAAACGTGATAAATAAATAATATTACACATTGTCAAGTGTAGCGCCTTAATAGTTATTTGTCTATTAAGAGCGCAAAGTGACTCTTTGTTACTCGCGCACGGTAATGGGACCGATAGCGCAATATTTCTCCCGATAGGTTCGCTAGGGAGCTAATTCCTTTTAACCTTCAAATGACTTAGAAACGTCAAACCTGTGTGTATGCTGTGTATGAAAGATGAAACGAATCAACGAAAGTCAAAATGCGTGAATGCTGTATTGTACACTGCAATGGCAAAAGTAATTCGCGATTTAAAATCCCAAACGACCATAGGAGACAAATTTGGCTAAACTCCATTGGAGAAAATGGCGTCCGCTTATTTAGTCAAATATAGTTTTGTCAAAACGTAGTGTGACCAAAAATAATTAAGCCAAACTGTATTTTAGGCAAACTGTAATTTGCTCAACTAGAATTTTGTCAAACCGTAAATATGCCAACCCGTAATTTGGCCAAACTGTATTCTAGACAAACTGTAATTTCACATTCCGTAATTTGACCAAACCGCAACTTCGACTAATATTTTATTGTCAAATCATTTTCAGGTCAACCGTAATTTAGCCAAACCGCAACTATACCTAACTGGAATAATCCAAAACGGAATTTATTCAAACCGTATTTTTATCAAATCGCAGTTATGCATAACCGTAATCTTGCCAAACGTATTTTACTCAAATCGTAATCTTCCCAACTGTATGTCTTTATATAGAGTTGGGAAGATTACGATTTGAGTAAAATACGGTTTACAAAATTACGGTTATGCATATCTGCGATTTGACAAAAATACGTGTTGGATAAATTCCGTGTTGAATTATTCCAGTTAGGTATAGTTGCGTTTTGGCTAAATTACGGTTTACCTGAAAACGATTTGACAAAATAATATTAGTCGAAGTTGCGGTTTGGTCAAATTACGGAATGTGAAATTACAGTTTGTCTAGAATACAGTTTGGCTAAATTACGGGTTGGCATATTTACGGTTTGACAAAATTCCAGTTGAACAAATTACAGTTTGACTAAAATACAGTTTGGCTTCATTATTTTTGGTCAAACTACACTTTGACAAAACTATATTTGTCCAAATTGTGTGCTCCCGGAGAAAATAACTTAATATTTAAAAAAAAATCTTAATATTTAAAAATTGAATTATTTATTAAAATAACTATTATACAAATTAAATTTCAAGTAACCTTTCTATTAATTCTGTTTTTCGTCCCAATGTTTTGGCACCTTTTTGAAACAATAAATTTTTTAATTCTTCGACTTTCCAACTTTGATAATATGACATGGTTAGTCGTAGATAAAGGTACTATTTATCTATGAACTAAATAAATCTTGATAACATTTTCCATAATTATCTCCCATTCCCATTAGAATATCATCTGGATCTGCCTTTGATGTGCGGTTACTACTTACCAGTCGTTAATTCACGGGTGGATACTCATTATTGTTAAGTAGAGTACACCACAGAAAAGAAAATTTAATGTATAACTGATTTGATTCGAACCTGAGTTATCCGCACCGTAGTTGATCACGCTACATATTTAGCAATCCGCGTCAATTAATTAATATAAGTAAAATAATATCCAAATATAAATCTTGACGGCAACTACCACGACACATAAGCGCTGCACGTTGCATATATGTTTTGTTTCAGGGGCGGATCAACCTGGAAGCCAGCAGTGGCCCCGGTAGGTAGTCTCCCCCGCGCACAACCCCAGTCTAATAACATCTCCCCCGTGACGAAGACGTCCCTAGCCGCCAAGAACCAGGACTACACTCCTATTGGTACCGCCCATAACCTGTCCCCTAAGGGATTCTCCGGCTCAGTCCCAGCCCCAGCCCCACATGTAAGTCACACAATACATTCCGACCGCAGGAATGCTGAATCATGCGCAGATTTTAACAATTTTATTAATTTATTAATTCTAAAAAGTAGCGTTGTAAACAATAACCAATTAATAATAATCTTGTTCTTCACTTTAAAGCTGTACAAATTTGCCTAGCCGAACCACTAAAATTTTATTGCTTATGGACAAATACAAAAATGAGCTAATTCTTACAAAATTAACAATTAATTAATTTTTTACTAGAGAAATTGAAATAAAGAGAACAATAAACCAATTTAAGTTTTATTTACCTACCTATTTATATAGGTATTGAAAGAAATTTTCCCGAAAACAATGTGTTTCCATCATCAGGTAAAAAAATGCATAACAAATTATTAATTACTGTATATTTATTTAATTTCTTATTGCTAATTAGTTTTTGAGTAATCTCACCCACTTATAAAAGTTACAAGTTAGAAATTTATTAAACCTTAAATTGTAATTATACGCTATGAAATTACAAATTAGTATTCACTTTTGCTGCTCTACCTTATAAATGGAATTCTTAAATCTAGAACCCAGCACAAATTTTACAAATTTTGAAAATACTATAACAAGAGTATTTAATTAGATTGGCTCTATTCGCAATATAGAAATGCCCAAATTTTGATAGGATGTATTGTCATCGGTCGCGAGTCTAAGTACCAAGTTTCAACTCTATTGGATGGCGGGTATAGTGGCTTAATCAGTCCTCCAAAGGTTGTGCCAGTCAGTCGGCCGGCCTGCTCAAGTTAATCGAAGTTAATATAAAGGATTTAAAAAGTAAAATAATTTTATTTTACAAATTTTACTTACACGTGGAAAGAGTTGACAGTTCACATTTAAAGTGCTGTAACTTAAGTACCTAGGTACTCAACATTTATGTACATTTACTATTATTAAAATGTATATAAGTGTGTGACATTTTTCAAAATTTAAAGTAAAATATTACCTCTAATAAAGCGCCACTATACAACCGCTAACAAAATTATTTAATCTACCCTATATGAATTTTTGTTGCAATACATACACATAAACACAAACACTTTTCTTCTTTTTTCCTTCGTTCCTGTTCACTGTTAATTTCTAATCCTGCGTTTGCCTCTAAACTAAAATAACCACAGTAAAATTATTAATAATCTAAACAAATATAAATGTAGGTACGATAAATGACGTATTAATTTTTATTTTTTGTTTAGGTAAACGGCAATGGTCCTAAAATGGTAAACAAGCAATACAACACTCCAATCGGACTTTATTCAGAACAGAGCATTGCTGAAACTCTTTCTGCCCAATCTGAAGTACTTTCCACCGGAGCAATGGGGTAAGTCTTCAATTTAACAATTTTTAATTAATAAAGTAAGTAGATACTATTGTCGAGGCAGTAGCTGCGCGTGTTTAGACACAGGGCTTACCTCTCTGCATGTGATGACGTATGAACCCGGAGTTCCGTGGTTCAAGTCTCGAATCTCCCGGCCGGCAGTGTGTCGTCATTAAATTGTAAAAATCGCACTCGCACTTGGACAGTCAAGCTGACCACTTGATTGTCTTAAATGAAATCCTGGTTGCAAAAATAATCTCTTCATTGCCGCTTTGAATTTTAAAGGTCGTCGCACGAATTTAGATGCTGACTACACCAAGATTGATCGATGGAAGTGGTTGGATTTCACTATAATAATATTTACCATTCTTTAATTGAGACATTGGGAATAAATCCTGTGGACTGTTTCAAGCAAATTAAATTAGATTGAAAGAATCTCATATGATATGCTATGATTATACAGGGTAGATTTGTACTTCTGGATTTTTTTTAAATAGTACCTACTTATATATTACATGACGTGCTGAACGCGGATCAGAAAGAATTTTTGTAAAGACTTATTGTAGTGGGATTTTATAAAAAAATTTGAAAAACTATCTACCCATGACCCTAAAAATTGTTTCTTTACTATAAATAAGTTATCCTTATATTTGAAGATGTTTATAAAATGATTTCTTTTCCATGCTCAGTATGTCATTTGGTAATATACAGGTGTATTTTTAAAGCAACCAATCCGTTTTTCGGGCTAACTAATTAGAGAAAAAAGATATACATGGGCTTATTATATGGGAGAGAGGGGGTAAAATGAAAATATAAGTAAGTGGTGAGTGGCGAGGGACATGAAAAATATATATTTTTAAAATGGAACGGGTACTTTTCTTCACAGAAATTGATGGCCCAAATTATTCTTTTTTCAACGATATACCATTTTCTATAACTAAAATTAAAAGAAAAGAAAAAAATTGAAAAAAAATATTAATAACTCAGGTAGGCTGCGAAACAAAGTCATTATATCCTGTATACCCTTAAGGTGGTTGCAGCGATACTTTTAAGTCAATTGACAGTCTTCATGAAAAATTGAAAAATGAACTTAAATACATATAATACTGCCGTAGAAAAATATTTCAAGGGTTGGAAGAATACCGTAACAGATTTTTTTCCAATTAAAAGAAATATATGTTATTAAATAAAACCTAAAACATTAAATTAAAGTGGAACAAAGTCATTCATTTGACTCCAATACCAACTTTCCGCATAAAAAATTTTATTTAGAAAATTCATTATATATTATATAAGTAGACACAGAACTGTGTTCATATAGGTTATTTATTATAATTTTATATTTTACAATATGGTTTTTAGAGAAATATTAATTTTATGAACAGTTTCTATAATGCGTAGTTAGATGATAATCGTGGCAACGCAGCACTGTTTTTCAACGTAGATTTGACATTTGACGTTTAGGTTAAGTTATCTTTTTTTTAACATGTCGAATATAAATGAGCGTTATTTGTACTATTTGATTATTTATCATTATTAATTAAGATTAAGTATTAAATTTAATAGTATCTACAAAATAGCAGTTTGTTTAGATTATTTTGCTTCAAGTTCAAAGTATCTAAGTTAGTACAGGGAGATTTTTGCAAGTGCAACATTGCCAAGTTTTTCTGGAAATATACAAGAACTCAAGTTTGTCGTATGTTCAATAATTTTTTACGCAATAACCAAGTGGTTAAAAATTGCAATTTTTTTTATTTGATTTTTGAATCGTTTAATCTACCTTAGAAAATGTTTTTCATTCAACCTACATGGAGGAAACAATATGTATTTTCAGAAATTAAGATGTTTTTGCTGGGTCAACATATCCTAGCAGTGTAAAAGTCAATAACTTTGATATCAATTATCTCGGAATCTACATGGTCAATCAGCTTGAAATTTTTAAGATAAATATATTAGTACTTTGGTTATATATTCTGAAAATTTCGTTAATTTTACATGGACACGGAGACACGCTGAAACCACCTTAAATGGTATATGGTATATACCTACTTCAGAAACACTCTGTATAAAATAATTTTTATGGTGCATGACGTTCTGTTTTATTTTATTAAAATTGAAAACAACCGGTCCGACAGCTGCCACCACGAAGTTAAATCAATAAAATATAGGTATTTAAATAAATAATTTAATCAATAAATGCCTAATTCTCAAAAAGCATAATTTGGGCTGTTTTCTTTATGCACATACATCCATATTTAAAAGATTCAGATACTTTAACTTGTTTATGTACTAAAATCTAATCATGATCATAGTCACGATTTCTACAGGTACATTTCTTTTGACGAGGTAAAAAAAAGGATGAAATTAAATTATCTGCATTTATTTAGAGATTTCTAAATACAAATTCTTTATAGTTAATGAAGGCGTTAATATAAATCTACGGAAACATAATATAATATATTTTTTTTCAGTGTTAACTTCAAGAAGAACGAAAAGAACTACGACGCCGAAAAGAGCGAAGTCTACAAAATGCTTCAGGAGGCTGAAAGAGAACCCAGAACACCAGAACCAGGTAACAATAACAAATCAGCTCATAGCCATCTCATTTTTTACATGTTGTGCTATGTTTATGCCTCTTTTATTTCTTGTTTTTCATAAAGCAGTTTGGTTTTCAGAACTTTAAAGGATACTCATAGTTTGTTAATGTAAAATGTTTTATTTTTAATTTATTAAACTGAAAAAGATAAAACATATCTTTAAAATATATGACTATTATACAGAATGTATACTTCGAGTACATACGTTAAAGGTATATTTTGTTTGATATGCTGATTACAAATAAAAAAGAATTTTTTTAAAATTCGAAAAATTAAGGGTAGTTTACCTGCAGCATTTTTTGTAGTACTATACTGTATTCGTTCTCCTATTAAACACAAACAATAGAAGTAGGTAATCAACATCTTAAATTACATAATACTAGTAAAATGAACAAAAAAAATTAATTAATGAACCGATAATTGCTCTACCCAGTGGCAGTGGCAATGAAAAATTTTTCACTGTGAAACATAGAAATTAATTTTGCTATTTTAAAAAATATATATTTTATTCGTAATCAGCATATCAAATAACATATACACTTAATGTATGCACCTGAAATTATGACACAGCCTGTATATTATTGGAAAGTAGGAATTATAATTCCAATAATAAAATGTTTGAGAGTTTGTCCAAATATTCCAAATCAATATACTTAGTTTTTATTAGTATCTATTTAATTTAGTAGGTGTGATTTTAAATTATACCAAAATATGTGTTTTGTAGTGTAGAACTAATTTGATTTATGTAATTTCTAAAGAATGGTAGTATATTTCGAAATTAAATTACTTATTATAGATTATAGATTATTTCAAATAATTTGAAATTTGAATAATTATTTTTACAGTAGTTACAAATGGTACAAAACTAAATGTAAAGGATCTGGATCTGGATATGAGTATGAGTATGAACTATGAAGTAAACTCATGTAGGTACTTAGGCCTCTCAAATGTAAATGTAGAGAAAACATGGGTTAGTTGTTACAATTTTCAAATTTGATTTTCCTATAATTTGGTCATTTCGTAATATTTCATCTTGCTTCATGTGCGAGTATAGTGCAACAATTTGCATTACATGCTTTTTACATTTAAATATTTTATTACTTTATCGCTATACTTTTGTTCTTAATTTTGTTTCAAAAATTTTCAAATGATGTTTTTTGTTGTGCAATTGTTAAAAATAAGCCGGAAGCAAGTAAGGTACCTACCGTAAAAACAACCAGAAAATTATCGAAAATAATTTATTTTCCAAAAGTTGTAAAATTAATCAAAGTGTGTACAATGAACCAAATATAGTAAATAATTCAAAGCAAAACACTCGAAAAAGTCACCCTTTTCTACTGGTTTCTTTGCATATCCGGATCCAGAATACACAAACTAATAACTAAATATTTGAACAAACTCCTACTATATTATGTCCTCCTAATCACCATTTACACCCCCATCTCGTGCACTCTCATGTCACGTTAGCTATGGAAACGGACTCAGGCGTTGTAACAACCCCCGCACCAGCCCCCACAGGCTTCGCCGGGTTGCGTCACGTGCCTGCCCCCATCGACCGTCCCGCGCCACCCCCAGTCGCCGCCCCTGCTGCTAACACCCAGCTGCCCCCCGGTCAGAACATCTGCGCCGACTGCGAAAGGCTCATCGTGTAAGTTGTTTGCAGGAATTCAGAGATGAGAAAAGTGGGAATAAATGAGGAAGGAATAATTGAAAGCCTTATCTTTATGTTGACATCGCGTTCGTGAAATGGAACTGTCGAATAAGAGGTTTTATTGTTTGGTAATGATAGTGAAAGTTAATTAAAGTGACCATTAATCGTGATAAATCGACTCTTGAATATTATACAGGGTGTTTCTATACCTCTGCACGAAATTTTAATGCGTTATATAATTTAATATACTGATTACACAACAAAATGAATTTTTTCAATATTCGCAAAAATAAGGGTTGTATACATGACGTGTTTTAGGTACATTTTATTATTTATTAATTTAGTGACTATTATTAGTAGGTATCTAGTTTTTATTATTTTATTTTATTAATACCATAATAAATAAACAGTTAAAAAAATGTGCTTTAAAACCAGTAGCATTAAAATTTTCACTAGCCTTATTTTTACGAATTTTGAAAAAAACAAACAACTCAAAGATCGAGAAGATTTTTAAAATTTTTTTCAGACTTTTCCATTTACTTATTAGTACATCAAACAGTAAATATTACGTTGATTATTCACATCATCTGTCATCTGTCAAAAAAAAACAATAAAATGCAGAATATTGAATTTCACAACCAATGAAAATCAGTATCTAGACTTGATTTTTTGTGCTAAAATTTTCACTAAAGATTCACTATTTTATGTATAAAGAAAGACCAAAAAATCCATAAACACATTTGACGTTGACGTCTCACTTTTATCAAAATTTATTTGTTTTCTGAAATCATGGATGACTGCATTTTTCGGCATTTTAATTTAAAACTGGATCTCTTGCATACCATTCGTATTCATAGTTAAGAAGATTAATTTTGTGGTAGGTTATTATAAATAAGTAACATTGACATTCGTCAATTTCAAATTTCACGAGTCGAAGACGAGTGTCTTTTTTATATGAATCCATAACGAGGGGTATTCGGAAAGAAAATTGCATTATTACTTACTTTAAAAAATGACGTTTAAATATCTACAGAAATATTTCCGGAAATATTGCTACTAGACTTATATTTCCAGGAACAAATGAAATTTTCATATGATCATGAGATTGTAAGAAGTTGCCGTGGAAACGACAAAACAATTCTCAAAATAGTATAATCTCTTGTTGTTTTGTTGTATTACCCCTGAACACGGTTCCCCTGAATATCTAACATTTTGAGTATTATGTAACATGGCAAATAATAATTATATTTGTAAATACGTATGCAGTACATTATAAAAGATCGAAGGATAAAATTTTGCTAACGGTGGTACCTATATTTAAGTATTTTGTCAATAATGAAATATTTTGATTTGACATACCTTTTTGAAATTTAGATACGTAACCTACTTATACCGGAAATGATGTCAAGAAATTTAATGTATTGTAATAATAATATATTTACTAATTTACTAGGATAACAAATTGTGCGTAGTGTTGATAAAAAATATTTAAAGACAGAATTATTTCTTCCACATTTAATCTCACGATTTTATTTAGAATAAGCTTTTCAGATTTACCACCAGTTGCAGTTGACATCCAGCATTTATTTCATGGGTATTCATTGTAGCCAAATCTTTTTTCTACCTTTCTATTCTTTCACAGTTCGCTACGACGTTTACTCCGCCATGAGTCACGCCATAGGCGGGCGTGCCACCTCTCCGCGCCCTATTACCCCAGTACCCCCAAAACCCCAGACCAGGCCTGCCAACGTAGTCAACGAAACACAAGGAAACCCTACGTGTAGTGATTGCGAACGACTGATCGTGTAAGTGGCACCAATGCCATGTTGGTGGTACTGTCGATCTTTCCCTCCATCTTGTTGTTGTTATCACTGATGTTTTGTTGTTTATCTAGGTGTTGTAGGAGTAGTTTTGTAGTTGGAGAATGCTGAATGGATATTTTTGTATTTTTATTCGTTGTATTTACTTATCTTATTTCATGAATGATTGTTTGTTACTTGCATTTGATGTTGAGCATTTATGTTGGTGATATTGGATAGTGACTGTGCCGTGTCGTCACAACACTTTAGCTGATTTTTCAATATCAGTTTAAACTACCTTTATTTAATCAAAACCATGGCTCTTAATAAGAATATATATTTTGTACTGTTGTACACTAATCCAATTAGTTTACTGTTTTATTGAACGCTGGAAATTGATCGATTAAACTTAATGTTCAATGTTCAAAAAATATAAACCTTCCAATTTTTAATCTGAAGTTTAAGATTGAAATTTTCTTTTACTGTTACCTATGAACGACTGTGTCCAATTCACTACTCATCAACCTCTTATAATTATACTAAATGGATTTTAGTATCTATGAACACAAATATAAGTACCCAAGTGTAATATAAATATAAATGCTCAAATAATGAATCATCATTTATGTGCTGATAATGGAGCATATGGAATGTTCTATTCTGTTTCCCCTATATCATTTTATCATCATTATACATACATGTTTTTGAAAACGCAAAAATTGTAGATATTTTAAAGCTTACCACCTGCTCATTTGCATGGTATTAAACAAATGAATATCTTATATTTCAGATTGTGATCCTGTTTGCACTTCTTGTGGCATTTTGATCAATCGATGTTTTATATTATGTATATTGTAGATTAGAAATTGTTTCTGTCTGTAGAATAAAATATTATTTATTTTGTGTTTTTTATTTTTAGTGGTGTGTTCGTGCGCATTAAGGACAAGAACCTCCATGTTGAATGTTTCAAGTGTGCCACCTGCGGGTCGTCTCTTAAAAATGTCGGGTAGGACAAAAAGACAAAAAATTCGAAGGCGGTTTGATAAGTCAGTGACTTCACAGAAAATGGCGCTTAATTATATTTTTGTTTTCATCGCTTAGGCGTGTATATAAAAATTTAAATAAATCTGTTGATAAGTAATTTTTACAGCGAAAAAGTTGAAAAATATGAATTTCGCGGAACTCATATTCGTATAACACTACTATTTGCGTGAAAAAAAAAATTGTGGTCGCATTGGAACAAATGATGTTGACGTTGAGCGTGCTCGAAGATCGTCTAACGAAAATATGTGAGATTAGTAAGATAAAGATCTTAACTGAACGTTTATTTAATAGTTTGCTTCAGTATTATTATAAGAAAGTCATCGGCAATGTAGCTGCCGCATTTGCTAAAAAAGTGCGCTTTCATCACGACAATGTACCCTCACTCGAGTGCGGTTGCAACTGTAAAATTAGTTGAATTACGTTCTCTAACTCAATCATTGCATTCTCTAGATTTAGCCCTTTTAGAGCCTATTTAAAATTTCCAAATATGAAGAATTGGTTTAGAACTTCATGGAAGTATATCGAGGTAAAAGAAAATTATGTTGCTAAAAAAATTTAATAAAAAAATGTTTTTTCACCTTAAAAGTCACTGACTTATCAAACCATCCTCGTACATAATATTACTTCATTTCCCAACTGTTTTATTTATGTAGAAATTTGTTCTGCACTTAAATATGCTCAACTCAGCAATATATTAATTTATTCTTGTAATTCTATAATGTTAAAACTAATCACAATTAATGTTCAATTGCCAAAATAAATATATACTTATTCGATCAACAATACTAAAACATTGATTTTTAAATTTTGATGTCATAACAACTATGTAGTTTTTAGGTAAATTTGTTTCACTCGCAATTTAATAAAGAAAGTCGTTAAGCTAAAGCTCCTCTCCAACCAAGTAACTTAAGCCGATGTATTAATTCTTAGCAAGATTCGTCTTTCGGATTGCAATGAAGTTTTGGCAACTGAGCGAATTTGGCATTTTATTGTATTGTTATCGTATTTATGTATATTTTCAAATTATATTTTTACGTTTATTTCAGATACTATAACATCAACAACAAACTGTACTGCGACGTTCACGCCAAGTTGGCTGCCAGAAGCAACCCTCCTGCTCCCAACATGGTTCCTGTTACCATTCCGCCGTAAGTATCAATTTATAATTTGGTATAACGTCTAAGTAAAGCTACGTACAAACTAAAGATTACACTACAAACGGTTGCAAACGAAATTAATTCAAATAAGGCGTATGTAGATCGAAATCAAATGCAGAACATAATATAATTCTACCGTAAATAGTTCCAAATTTGACTGAAAATAAATATTTATTTATGCAACCAACGAAAATATATAAATTTCATATTGTAATGTATTTACTATACTAGTCCTATAATTGACGTCGTTTATTACGTATAGGGTCTATATGAATTCCTTTATTTATTCCATTATATTTAAAAGTATAAAGCTTTATTTTCAACAATTTAAAATCAATGAAAACAATGTTACAATGTTATTTTAGTGGTGGTAAAGCTCCTGCTGGAACCATTTCTGCTGCTCTGGCATCTCATTCTTTGTCATCTCCATCTCCGTTGTCTCCTTCTGGCAACCAGATAGCAGCACCATTCTCTCCAGTAAGTTATTATATAATTTATATCCTAACGTTTACGTTTTGTTGTGATCGTTTGAATCAATTAACCTAATTAAAATGTTGCTTTCACTATTATAAAGAATATACATTAAGATATTGGATTACAAATTCATTACAAATTGTCAATAATCGCTGTATTGTATTTGCTCCATGGATTAAAAATTCAGTCTAATCAGTTCACTTTATTTGCTACTCAATTTGTCTGGAAAGAACAAATTAATATGTTTGTTTATTGAAACTATTTAGTTTTAAAAATTTGATATTGTTACTATATTTACTATTTTAACTTAAAAAAAATTTAAATTTATTGAATAGTACTAGTTATAACAATATTATAATATTGTAGTAACAAATAGAATACAGCTATTATATTTTTACAAATATAAAAATATTTGCTGTTCACAAAACTTATTTTTAAAATGTAATATTTTTTATGTTTTTATTTTAGTTGTTGGCTAATTTTGCATGATTTTTGTTTTATGTGTGTATTTGATCCTTCCAGCAGCCTATACAGGATAATTTTGAAAGATATTTACCAAATAACAACTATAATCCACAAAAAGTAGATGCGGTTGCAAATTTAGTATCTGCTTTAACAATGGCATCGCAGAAAGATTATAGAGAAAACGGTACAAATACCGAATCAGTGTTTTTCGCAGAAAAAGTAATTCCAATCAATAACGGTTTTAATAACAATAATAATGCAGTTAAAGAGGAACAGTTTCAAAATGCTCCTCCTCCAGTTAAATACATGCCTTATAGACCTAAGGTAGGTGTTTTTAAACTAAATATTACAGTAGGTACTACAAATATCTCGTGACGTGTTATGGGAAACGCAGTATCAAGATACAAAAATTATGCAATTCTGTGCAAATTTATATTTGCTTTAGATCTATTCAATAAGAAAAATATTTAAAAACTTCCATATTAAATTTTATAAATATTTTTTTTGCCAACAAAAATAATTTGTTTTTAGTTGCTAGTCAAGAGATATGTGTAATGCTTTAACAATATAAATTGCTTTAAGTAAATTAAAAGAATTATATAATTGTCATTTTCTTGTCATTGTTTTACTCATGATTGTTTATTTGTTATCCAAATATTCAAATGAAGTATACTTGTTGTATAATTAATAAAACACGTGAACATTCACAATTGCGTGGAACGTTTTTTTTTAAATCTGAAAAACATAGGTAAACAGTTTTAATTGAGTTAAAATGGACCTAAATACTCGTGCCTACTACTAAAATCACAACGTGTATTTTGTCATTACTATTGTTCAGTACAGCTTTAATAAACATTAGGTCAAATTCTCTGTCTTTAAGCTAAATATGGTTATTAACGATTAATAAAATAAAGACAAACGCATATGTCAATCTACACATAGTAATTAGAGATGCTTCATAAGTCTACAGAAGAGCATTTAATTAGATCCACTGATACTAAACTCGATAACTTGTTATCATTTTCACAATGTAATACAATTATTTATTTTTTCAGTCTGCTAGCAACTTCAGCGGTCCTAAACCCTTCTCGAGCGTGCAACCAGCCACTCCAACTCACGCTCCATTCTCCAGCGTGCAACCAGCCACCCCAGGCGCTGCTCCCATTTCTGCGCCTTTGAGCAACACTCTGCCTAGATCTGGTTCTGCTGCAACCATGCCAGGTTAGTCATCAAATACATTTTTAAAATCAAACACTATTTATATTATATTTAACTTGCCATAAAATACATCGAAATCGAAAGAGTAATATTTCAGCTGGAGTTTCCATTTCCACATTTATGGCTTTTGAAATAGTTTAACTACTTTATTTTATATCAAATTTCAATTTGATCTACGTTCATTTTAATGATCTATATTTCTATATTCTATTTACTCTTACTAGTAAATTATTGTTTAGTTTGTCTTTGGAACAGTATAGGTACAGTAATGTTCAGAAATAATGCCCAGACTCCCTACTCCAGTGCTGACGATTTATGAAAAATTCGAAATACGTCTGCAGTCGTTGATGAACAGAGGCAGAAGATACAAAGCAAAAGATAGCTATATTCCCAATTTTCTCGGAAAAACAACATTAGCTACAGTAAACAGAGGCTTCAGATTTTGAAATATTTTGTAAATTAGGATTCACTACTTTCGATGATACCTTGGATAGATACTTTCTTTTTGAATCACTTGTATTGTCAAAATTCTGCATTAAAATTAGAACTCATTAATTCATATCTATTTATTTATAAAACATATTGTAGTGAAATAACTCAAATAAAATTAGTAGATCATGAAATTATCATAAAAAAATAATTAAACGATGCTTTTTATATTTACATACTCGTATATCTATTTCTAAACTTTGTAACACAAAGACAATAATAGGTAAATTAATAATAAAACATATCTAAGAATAATGTAATTTAATTACATTATAACGATATATTTTTATAGATTTTATATTCAAATAAATAAATATTATTATATTACAAAAAATGGTCGTCAGAAGTTATATCTCTAATAGGAAATAATTAAAAATAAATAAAAATAATCTAAATAATATATTTTGGAATCCTGCATAAAGCGGGAGGAAAAGTATTTTTTCTCTCTAGAGAGGAAAAGATAAAGTGGATTTCCGCATAAGGCGAGAGAAAAAGTACTTTTCCTCCCTAAGGAAAATAAATAAAAATAATCTAAATAATATATTTTGGAATCCTGCATAAAGCGGCAGGAAAAGTATGTTTTCTCTCTAGAGAGGAAAAGATAAAGTGGATTTCCGCATTAGGCGAGAGAAAAAGTACTTTTCCTCCCTAAGGAAAAAACATAAAGTGAATACGCGCATAAAGCGGGAGGAAAACTACTTTTACTGCCCAGGGAGGAATATTACTGACCGGTCAGAAATACTTCACTTTCGTCCCTAATAATAGGGACGAAAGGTGGCGTTTTCGGTGCAGGTATTGAAAAAATAATTTATTGAATTAGATTTGTTAATTAAATCAGATTAAAACTGAAACAAAAATCTAAACATTTTTATTTCTTACATAGTAGGTTACAGTTTAACTCTCTGGTTCAAAATTCATTTGGATTTCATACACTTGACAAAATTCTAAGTCAAGGTATTTTCTTGCCTCTCAGGTAAAGAGGATACTTCTAAATTTGGTTCTATTTTCTTGGAATAGAAGCAATATACCTTTCCTTTGCTACTTATCTCCCATCACCCTCACTCAATCGAACGTATATCGAATTTTTCATAAATCGTCAGCACTGGAGTAGGGAGTCTGGGCATTATTTCTGAACATTACTGTACGTTATACGTTACATTTCTGTCACTCGACATATTTAATGAACCTCATAGTCATAATACAGTATACTTCAATATTTTTAGAAATTGGAAACACGATTACAGTTCACATAATTATGTTTTATTTTTTTCATGATGTTTCGATTTATTTTGTGTGTTAAAATACTGTACTTCAATATGAAAGTAAATTACTTACTTAATTGTGTTAGGTCGTTTTTCATCTGTAAAGCCCACTCCAGCCTTTAGAGGTACAGAGGAACTTTGGGCATAATCGCTTGTTATTTATATTTACTTTGCTAATTATTTATTATTTTTAGTAGTTATTATAAGTTACACATTGTCAAGAACACTCCATATAATAATTGAACACAAAACAACATTGTATTGTTTCAGATTATAAATCCTTTAACCCAAAACCTAGACCATTTTCCCTAGTTAGCGAATAAATATAAAATTTCTTCTAAAATTTTAGCGCTTATTTAGAAAATCCTTTTTGAATTTTTTATACATGAAATTTTTGTAATTTAAACGCTGCTTCCGCAAACACGCCGTTTGGAATTCCTAATAAATGTGTGATTTTCTTAACTTGTTAGCATCATTATTTTTGTAGATGCAGGCAGGTAATATAGGATGGAGTTTTCTTGATCAGTATTTTTCATATCGACAATTTTATAAACCATTTTTACTAATGCTTCTATTGTCACCTATGCTGCTTATATTGATTTGATTTTTTCTTTTCTGTTTCACCTTTTGTCAATAACCACCATTTTCGTTTGTCACTTGTTTATTTTTGTGTGTCTAATTATAAAAGAACGTAAAGAATGGCCTCCTAGCAAACCTGACGAAATTCCAACTGCTTGTCCTTTATATATCGCACCTTCATCTCGAACTTCTACACCTCAACCAAGAGTTTCAAATCCACAGTTATCCCAAGTTTCTCAAAATCAATCACAGAATCCAGTTTCTCAGAATCCACGACCATACATACCGATTGCTCAAAATCCCATACCTCAAATTACGGTATCACAAAATCCCGCTTTTCAGATTATTTCTCAAAATTCTCCTGTTCAGATTATATCTCAACATCCTCCTCCTCAGAATATTTCTCAACATCTACCTCCTCAGATAATGGTCACTCAGAACCCTCCTCCTACTGTTGCTTTAAACGAAACGAAAATGTCGAAATCTGAAATAGAAGAATTCAACTCCGAATATAAATCCACACAAGAAGTCAGTAACAAATCACAAAATATTGAACGTAATATGTCGATCTGTTCTGCTGAAGTAGTAAATATAACTGGGCGTAGAAGCGTCATGGAATGCGTTGAAACTGTAAGTGATGCTATAGATACACAAATTTTAGTGAATAACGTCACAAGGATTAAAGAAAGGCCTAAATCTCCTCCACCACTACAACGAAAAGATAGTGTATATGATACTCAGGATATTTCAATTGTTGTTTCTACTAATACTCCTGGAGGAAAAAGTTCAGGAAATCCCGTAATTACTGTTAATGATAAAAGTAATGTTGATATTGAAAATATTACTCATAGTACTTGTAACCCAGGTTATTCAGTGTGCCCTATTAATCCTTGCAAGCGTGGAAAGTCCGAAATGCGTTTAAGTAATCCACAGCTTAATCTTGGAAATCCACTGTCAGACAATCCAGGACCTAATCCTTGTAACCCGCAAGTATGTCCAGATCCACAAGTATGTACAGGTAATCCTGGTAATCCACAAGTAGGTCCAGGTAATCCTGGAAATTCACAAGTATATCCAGGTAATCCTGGAAATCCACAAGTATGTCCAGGTTATCCTGGTAACCCACAAGTGTGTCCAGATAATCCTGGTACAAATTCTTGCCCAATGAACAACCCTGACTGTGCTATAAAAATAGTAACATGTCCAAAAGATAATCCAGTATGTCCATTGAATGTACAGCAGAATATTGCAAATATCCAAAGCACCGCAAACGTACAAGATACTTATAAAATATCTCAGATTACTAAAAGTAAAATATTGAACACTGTCCCTCAAGAATATATTTCCCCTATGGTTAAAGCCTTAACGATTGCTTCTGATCTACCATTTAATACAGTTTCGGTTGAAATTAAAAGTAAAGAATATGGTAGGCCACAAGGTACTCAAGAAATCGTCCAAGCTCAAACTGCTGCAACTATCGCAACTGCTTCGATGCAAACTAAACAGGAAATTAGACAAGAAACTTCTGAAATACAAAGAAGTAAAATTATTCAAGAGGCAAGTACAACGCAAGAGAGCCAAGCAATGCAGGACAGTAGAAAAACTAAGAAAAAATCAATGCAGGATGTTAGAGCAACGCAAGCAATTAAAACAGAATCTAAACAAGAAGCTAGATTCCCTCATGTAGTTGCCCCAGCGGCAGCATCTCCTTTTGCTTCTGCTTTGACAGTTGCTCCTTCAAAACCATTTACCCCTATACCTCAAATCACAATGGACCCAGTACCGTTGCCTCCAGAAACTACTCCATATTTCCCACCTGAAATACCACTTGCTGTAGAACCTAAACTGCAAAAACAAGTAGTTACTTGCAAAAGTCCATTTGTAGAAGCACTAACTACAGCTCCAGATAGGCCCTACACACCTTTAATTGGAATGGGAGAACAAACAGAAGATACTGATTTCATGAAAGATGTCCCACCTCCTTCTAGACAAAAAATAACAATGTTATCCGCATTAACAACTGCATCGGATAGATCTTTCACTCCGGCATTGAGTGTTGGAAGTATTGAGGATATTCTTTTAAAGCCTCCTGAGCCGCCTAAGCAACACAAAGTGGTTCCAACTCCTCCGCCAATGCCGCTGACAGTGAAACCAGCTTCTCATACTAGTCCTTCTGCTTTTAGACCTATTGGTAATGGAACTTTTAAACCTGTTACACAGACCTATATACCACAGGTATCTGAAATTCCAAAGGGAATTACTTCATTCCCTCCTGTTTCTCAAGAACTGAAATCGAGTTATGCGGCAAGTACTGGTTTTAGATCGCAAGCTATATCTCAACAACAACAGAATGTACATCAACAACAACAGCAATACGTACAACAACAACAACAACAACAACTGCAACAGCAGCAGCAATACGTACAACAACAACAACAACAACAACAACAACAACAGCAGCAGCAATACGTACAGCAACAACAATTGCAACACATACAACAACAACAGCAGCAGCAGAAATACGTACAACAACAACAACAACAACAACAGCAATACGTACAACAAAATCTACAACAAGAACAACAATACATACAGCAACAACAACTGCAACAACATCAACACCAACAACAACAATACATACAGCAACAACAACTGCAAGAACAGCAACACCAACAACAACAACAAAAATTGCAGCAACAACAGCTATACGAACAACAACAACTGCAACAGCAACAACAATACGTACAACAGCTACAACATCAGCAACAATATGAAGAACAACAAAGTAGTCAAATAATTTCTCAAAGTCAAGAGAATATTCATCAAACTAGAAAGGAATCTCTGAAAAAAGATAGTTTTGGTTTACGCGCTGCTACATCTATTCCTGAGTATCAAAAGAATTTAAAGCGAAAAGACTCTGGACCAGGATTTGTCCCACAAATTCAAGCACCAACTAAACCAATTCAGATACCCGTTAAAACATTACAATCACATATTCAACCAGTTCAAAAACCAATTACGATGTTACAACCACAAATTCAGACACCAATTCAACCAATTCAAAAACCAGTTACAATGTTACAACCTGGTCAGTATCAACCTAAAAACCATCTTCAGATTTTCCAACCAGTAGTGGATGAAAATCAAAAACCCTACATGAGAAGTAGTTCCCCAATACTTCGAGCAGTAAGTCCAAGTATGATAAACAAACCTGCTCCATCTATTCCGTACTATCAGGCAGATCTAGTTGCTCATGAATGTGCAGCTGTTGAGACGAATTTGTATGATCCACGTAGTCCTGCTATTTCCCGATCACCTTCACCATGTCCTGGTGCTAGAAGTACTAGTCCTTTCCCAAGAACTATGGCTAAATCACCTGCACAAGGGCCTCCGCCAAATCCTTTGAAAAGTCGTTTTCCTACTCAACAACCTGTAAGAAATGAAAAATATCTTGAGGCAAAACAAAATTTAACGAGTTACATACCTAAATATCAGACAAGAGTCGATCAGATTAAAAGTCAGTTAACTGTAGATCAAGGTGGAAGGACTCAACAAATTAGTGGTCAATCACAATTGAGCTCAGCACAATCTCAAAATGTCACAGGACAATCGCAGTTTCTAGGTGGAAAAGCTCAAGTTGCAACTCAATCTCAAAGTTATCAAAATGTGCAGTTAGCACATACCGAACGACAACAACAAAATCAAGCATACAAAATGTCAGAAATTGAAAATGTTCGTCATTTGGAACAACTTAATAAGTCACAATTGCAAAGTTTCGAAACTTCAGCAGACAATCGAATTCAAATACAACGAACCAAAAGATGTACGGAAGAATACGAAAGAACTCAAAAAGAGAGGACAATTGAGGTTCAAAGAACTGGAGGACAAACACAAATTAGACAAATTGTAGGGGGAACACCTTCAGTAGGATTTCAGCGTCAGACCTCTTTAACTCAACCTGCACCCACTTATTCCAAAATTCCAACAAAACCAGTAACCCCCGCTGCAAATGCTCGTTCCTATTCTCTGCCTGGAGCTGTTCCTGTTGGTCCTAAGCAGTTTAAACCTTCTCCTTTGGCCGCAACAACCCCCAAAGTTCCGGTTGGTAGTCAGAGTGCAAGTAGACCCAATGTGCCCCAACCCTATGCAGGTGGTGCTGGTGCTGGTGCTGGCGGTGTAACCGGTCGTCAATCTGGTGCTATCGGAGTCGCTCCTAAACGCGGTCGCGGTATCTTGAATCTTGCCAGCGCTCCTGGTTCCCGTGTGCCAATGTGTGGCCATTGCAATATGCACATCAGGTATAAACAGCGTGTTTAGATGTTGGTGACGTTTTAGTTGTTGGCTTGCTTTAACCAGTGCCTTCGTTGCTGCAATTTTTTACTATTTTAATTAATTTTATTTATTTTATTTCAGCTAGATTCATTTTCTGTTCTCCTCATTCATGAAACGAATATCATTTTTAAATATTTTACTTAGTTTTTAATAAAAATAGATTGACAAGCTGGTAAAATTTTATAATAAGTATATAAGCTGTGTTCCACGAGAGGTTTAATTAAAGGGACAAAAGTCAACGTGGTTTCGTGCGTCGTAATTAGTACTCGAACGAATGCTTCACGCTACGATTGGTTTTCGAATTTAGCACATGTTTCAGCACAAATCATGCACAATTCATGCAAAGTGTATAAATATTAGAACATAAAAATAATTATTATGGCTAGCATAACTTTTTGAAAAAGCTAAACAAGAAAATAAATTTTATTATAAATGCATCAAAACAAAATTCAAGATAATAGTCTTCCAAATTCAAAATTCTATTATTATAAGACCTAATAAAAAATAATGTATGTATGTAAGACTTGATTTCAATTTATTAAAAAATGTACTTTCTTGAAAAATATCATTTTCCGACTGTATAGTATTTTAGAGATTACAAGCACGATAAATTGGCGATTTCAGTAAAACAATCGTGCAATAATTAGAAATGTAAAAAATAAGTGAGGAACTTGTACTAAAAGATAGACGATAGAAACAAATGCAATAAAGTAAGCTGGAATCGTCAATGATATTATGGATTAATTTTTTTTTAAATATGACGGAATAGAAGGATCGTCCAGTAGAAAGAGAACTCTCATTGAATAAATTAAAGAGAGTATCGCTTGAAAGATAATTGATTCGACTAAATTAGTATGTATGATGTATATTGGGTTCCATATGAGAGCACAGTAGTTTAATTTGGACTAAACAAAAGTAATATCAAAAGCAAAAATAGCTGAAACATCAGTAAATGATTTGTATTTATATAATTACGTAACCAAGCATTCTGTTAGCGTCTATGATCATATTATATAAATGCGGAACAAATGTTAGTTTAGCATCTAATTTTATACCTAAATCGACAGTTTCCTCACGATGAGTTAATTTATTATTGCAGAGTTCATAATCAAAAAGAATAGGATTGAGTGTTTTTGAGAGATGCCTATATGTCATTATTTTACATTTATATGTCATTATTTTACATTTAGCACAATCACTATTTGAATCGATTATCGAAAAAAGTTTTAGATCATCTGCATGAAACACTTAACACGAAACTATGTAAACTTGTATCGCTATAATGAAATGTCTCGTGGAAAAAAGTAAATTTGTATAAGTACCTACTTAGCTATGTAAATCGCAGGGAAAAAAAATGTTATCAAATACGTTTCATAAATCTGGTGGAAAGAAAATTAGTGGTGTGAAATTTATTTTAGTTTCAATTTTAGTGTTATTATTATTTTATTGTGATTGTGACGTTGTTGTTTTGTGTTTGAATTAACAGAGCATGTGAATGAAGATATAACCGTAAGCAATACAAATGGAAAATCACAGAATAGAGAAATCCTTATGTCGCCAATTTCGAGTGAAATGTACTTGCCTGTAGCAGATTACAACACTGCACCTAAATTTAATTCAATAGAAATGCGTGTACCAGTTGAAATTGTCAAAGATAAAAACAACTCACCTGATCAGGAAGTTTTCCAAATTAACGCTTCCAGGTCATATGACAATTCACCTGTTCAGTTTGATGGGAATTTACGTAATTTTGTTAAAAGTCAATTGAGTAATGGTACACCTAAAATCAGTACGACAGAAAATAATGTTTTGGTAAAATCTGATGCAGTTAATGATAAACGTGCTACTACTACTAATGTAGTTCAAAACAATGGCAATAATGGCTTTGGTGAAATAGGACTTGCGAATGGAGAACACCCAATTTGCAATATTTGCGATAAAGAAATTAAAAGGTATGACAACTAACAGCATTACAACATTTTGTTTATAGATGTATTTAAAGTAAAGAATCAACTTTTCCATAGCTTTTCGATAGTTAAGAGCTTGGTGTATTTACATTACTTCTTGTTGTTAAATTTTTATTTTAAATTATTCGGTGAAAACGAATACAATAACATTTTATTGAGTGAGTTTAGTGTATTTAAGGCCGGAATGTTGCTGTCTATGATTTCGTCGAGAAAAAGGAGAAATATTACAGATTTAGAGTGTCGAACAAAGGCGCAGCAATAGCGAACGCGCTCTAAAAGTGACACCGTATTTGTATTTATAAGACAAAAGAAATAGTCAAACGCATTAGTTATATACTGTATAACATTTTACCTACAGTACGACGCATGAATTTTAATACATTTTGTTTTTAAAATTAAACATGTAAAAGTAGTATTTTTCTCTATATTCGGCATTTTTTTAAACAAAACTATGGCAAAATTTGGTAAAATCGATGCGTCGCACTGTAGAATGAATATTAAATATTGTCGTAAAAAATTCCGATGTTCTTACGTTAGTATTATATTCAATATTTTACAAACCGTAGAGCACTGTTTTTCTTCATTATACAGCTACATTCCCGCCTTAAGGTTTGTTTATTAAAATCCTGATCAAAATGAGTATAACTAATGAGTTTCTTCAATAATGTCTTGAGCTTGTTGGGTATGAATGAGTACGGCGGATATATTAAAGATTATCGACTGTCGATACTCTATGGAAAATTTTATTTTAATATTAGTAGGTATAGTTATAATTCATATATGATAATACTTTCTTTTTATTTATTAATTAAATAATTACAAATTATTTTCAAATAAATATATTAATTATTACACTGTTCTACTTCATATCATTACGATTCTATTACTATTAGGGGTCCATTCATTACCGCCTTGGGCAAAATCTGGTGCCCAGAGCACTTCATCTGTACTACTCCAACCTGCAAGAGACCTTTACAGGACATGGGCTTCGTTGAAGAGAGGGGTCAACTTTACTGTGAGTACTGTTTCGAACAGTACTTGGCTCCGATCTGCTCTAAGTGCAACTCTAAGATCAAGGGCGTAAGTTGTAAATTAAATGCAAATTTAGTCAAAAATTGTAATATTAAAAAAAATGTTCTAGGATTGCTTAAACGCTATTGGAAAGCATTTCCATCCTGAATGCTTCAACTGCGCTTACTGCAACAAGTTGTTCGGAAATTCTCCGTTCTTCTTGGAGGATGGCTTGCCCTACTGTGAAGCCGGTAAGTTTTAAATAAATATTAAAAAAATGAAAAACAATTCATACTCCAATAAATTTATTTAGACACATCCGCATAAGTATGTATCGTTTTTTAATTTGTATTTTTATTCCACATCCGATATCATTAACAATTTTAACAAACGTCTTATTTTTAACACAAAAAGTTGTTCCAAATCTTATTGCAGGTAATTTTTTGATAAAATTATTCAGGTATGAAATAGTAGATACAATTTAAATTGTTGAAGATCTGTTATTACTATGCCGTGTGTCCCAGCGAAAGGTTGGCATAGCAGTTAAAATGGAAAAACAGTTTTTTGTAAATGAAACCCATCCGGCTAAATCTATGCAGATGCGGATTGGTAACGTGTCTGCCCAATGGGAAATACATTTCGCCAGCCCAATTATTTATAAAGTTTGCACTTTTGATTCTTAATTTTGTTCATAAAGTATCGCGGGTCTATTGTATTTGACGTATTTTATTCATACACACACAACTATAACTTGTACATACACACTCTCAAGTCTCAAATTACCCATTTTAAGCATTAGGCAACTCACAATAGGTAGGTACATCAAACGTGAAATGTCAAACCGTCAAAGACTTCACGCGATTTGTGAACATAACCTACAAATTTTTAAATAATAAAACAAAAGTGCATACTGATAAATATGTAACTTATTGATATAAATACCAATAGTAAATAAAATAGTGATATTAATTAAATATTTCAAAGAAATAGCGTAAACAAACATAATTCAATATTATTTTTACAAATTAGTATACATTTTTAACAAAAGTGTTTTATAATATTGTCTAAATTGCAATAAAAATTTGATTATAGTGCTGCAATATCATTAATAACAATATAGTTCGAATTTTTTTTTTTATTATTTTAGTCGATAGTAAGTAGGTACTTACTCTGAATAATAATATCACCTTAATATTCTGTATTGGACAAATAATTGGAAGGTAGGTAATACAGTGGTAATACGAGTAGGTACATAATACAAACGAATAAAAATAATTTGTTTAAAGATTTAAAAAATAATTTATTTCCATTATTTTTATGTTTATTGCACAGTTACACAAACAAATATAAACCCATTGATAAAGAAAACAGAAAAATAAAAAATATGAAAGGAAACATAATATCATGTGGTTACTGACCATTGAAAATAATTATTGTTTTAGTTAATAATTGTCGGACTTTAATGCCCTAGATATCAGCCGACACTGTCCTACAAAATAAATGTAGTGAATTCGTATGGTAAAATAAATTTTAATTATTAATTTTACCAATTGAGAAAAATTTGAGTCTGTGCCGAATTCTGTACTTGAAAACATATTTATGTTCATCATTTTGAAATAAACTGGACAAATCATTAATTACTTCAATTTGAATTTTTAGTAACCAGTTCTTTTCTTTCGATATTGAATTATTATATTTAATTCACAGAATTTGTTCTGTTTTTTACAAATTGCGATAACACTACTGGATGCATTGAGAAGTCCATCTTTAATGTCTTTAACTTTGATTAAACCAAATTTTCGTTTCTCAAAATTTTCTAAACTTGTTCTACATAATAAACAATTTAATTTTTGTTTTTTTTAAATATCATACACGATATTTCCAACAATATATTCAACAATATGTTCTACCGTTGTACTTAACTTTGATAGAGGGATAAAATAATATGCGGTATAGACGTCGAAATTTCATTATTTTTTAAAGCAACAACCTAAAACAATAAATTTTGCCGGCATTGTTGTTGTCTAATATGCGTCCGAGTCGTCAGAACGATATCGCGGTTATAACCACGGAACATAAACCAAATAAGAAACGAAAGTCAATGGTATCAAAAAGAAACAAACAGTGCTGCGACCCGTGTTCGCCTGGCACAACTAATTTGGCATAGCCACCTACGATTCTCATTTACTCGTATTTAAAATACTGCTACTACTACTTGATTTTTTAATAATAATAAAAACATTATATTTATAACATAAATTTTTATTTTATATAAAATGAAATCACAACAAAGATCTAAACTAATTAAACTAAATTATTACCTATTTCCTATTATATTATTTATCAAATTGGTGCACAGTTGAATTGTTTACCAAAAAATGAGACTCAAAATGATTTTCGCATAAATAATAATAGGGTACGTTACCATTGTAGCAAATTAGCAATCCAGTCAATTATATTGAAAGGAGACCTCAAAAATGAGTTATTGCCATGAAAAAAGTTTTCAAAAAGTTAATAGTTCTTCAAATATTTGAGATTTTACGTATCGATACATCTACTTCACAAAAATGCGTTCTTGTGTATTCTTACTTACGGTAATAAAGAAACTACCAAATTGTATTTTATATTTTGTAACATTTAGAAACAGTTGATTTTACATGAGTACATTTTAATTCCAGCCCCATGGTTTATTTAAATAATTTTCGTCGTTTACTTTAGTTTTGTAACTACTGTTACAAAGTGGATATTTGCAGGAATATTTAATTCGGCCTGACATATCTATTGTGCTTTCTAAAAAAAACAAATTAACAAGAAATTAGTTGAAACATATTTAAAATCCTAAACGAATTTATTACCTTTGTAGTTGTTCTAGATCCAATTCAAATTTATCTTTACAAAGCCGACAAATTTTGTTTATTGCCATTTCTATAAAATATATATTTTGTCAAATAAAATAAAATAAAACAATAATATAATGAGAATCCCTTTGTTTTATGTCGCCATTATTCATGAAATAATTTAGGTACTTTAATAACAAGTACTATTTAAATATAACGAAGTATATAGATAATCATACAATAAGGGAAACGTGTGACAACAATATTTCTTATCAGAATATCTTTTAATTTCTTGAGAAACAAAACAATTATAAAGTGTCAAAATTACAAATAATTTTAAAAACAAGTAAACTATGAAACCTCTATAATTGAATATAGAGCCATCTGTTGTCCGCCTGGCACAACTAAGTATGTTTCTGTTTTACGTATATTACTTTCATCCGGCTGGTTATAACTATGGCCGCCGTCCTAGCGTTCAATTGCGCACTGCTCCAGCGTACGCTACAGCGTGTGATGCGCCTCTCTATAGTTATTTATAGCTCGTTGATTGCCTCCTAAATACTAAAGGCCTGGCCCAGCGCGCGGATGACGTCACACAATAGGGCAGAGCATAGCAGTTGTTGCATAGCGCTAAACTCTGTATAGGATGTGTATTACACTTGAAATGGGATCTAAATTCGACTCAAACTCATTATTACTCTAAGTTCCTAATGAAATATGTTTTATTTAACATAAATACTATAAATATTAGTATTTTAAATAACGAATAACGAAATAGATATTCCTACAATTTACTTACCTCAAACAAAAATATACGGAAACAAGTGATTTTCATAACAAAACAATAAATAAATAATAAAAATTAATTCAACAATGTACTCTTCAAGAAAATATAAAATCTTTCAAAAATAAATAAAATAAAATAATAATTCTCAACTTTCAGCATATATTTAAATGACAAATGGCATATAGTGCTGTACTCATTTATTACAGAACTAAAATAATTTTTTCTAAATTCGCAATTTAAAATTTCAGGTTTTTTAATCAAACAGTTTTGGGTCGCTGTTTTCCACTGAAATTTAATTTAAAAAAATATAGTATTCTTGTCATTATACAACGAATTACTTACATTTAATTTTATTCAATTCGTAGTTTATCAGATACCGATTATACAATCATCAATCCAGTGGTTTCAAAAATGTTTCTTGCGAAAACTGTTCTTAAATTTACGAATTTAAAAAAAAATTCTTTTCGTTCTAGTAAGTTGCATACTACGAGTATAATGCCATTCAAATAATAAATATGCGAGAAGTTGTTAATAACTCTGTAGGTATGCGTTCGAAATAATTAATTCAATATTATTAACATAATTTATCTAAGCGAAAGTATTTAATAAAGTCGTTACAAGTAAAAGTAAAAAAAAAACTGCAATCAAATCACGAAGACGCTGTGAATTTTTTAGTTTTCATGGTGAATATAATATGTAGAACGGAAAGCATTTGTCATTATTTATAAAAAACTGCTAGATATAAAAATACCTGTTAAATAATGTTTTACCTGCTACTTAAAATCTTATAAATACAAGAATTACTGGTAGTTTATAAATCTATTCACTGATGTACGCAGTGAATTACTATGCGCGCCGTTTGTATCGGTTCGCCTCAGTTCGTGACGTCAAGCGCGCTGGGCAAGGCCTGTAGTATTTAGGGAAGCAATGGTCTATGGATAAGTGATCGGGACTCATTCGCAGTACAACCAATACACGAAAACTGGTGTATAAGATTCGTCACTCAAAGAAGAATTGGAAGTCGTTTTTGAAAAATCAACCTCTTGAACTAATCACTTATGGGGCATAAAATGTACACCTACTTATCAAGTTCGGCGTATTCTTTCAAGAAAATAATATATCAAAAATTGTGAAACAACCCTATTTCGGACTATGAAATCGTAGGTTTTAGGTTTTATTTTCAGTCTGCAATTTTATTTCTTCAATAAGATTTTTGCATTTTTGTATAAAATTAATTTCAAATAATTTTTATTAATTGTAAGTCAATCACAATAAAACAAATTAATTAACAAACAAAATTAGAAAAGATTAGAACCAAAAACCTACGATTCGATAGTTCTATACCACAATATTTCGTACCTATGTCTAAACTACATACATACATAAATTCACGCTATTTGCCTAAAAAGGGTTAGCATGAACCCTTAAACACACCCATTTATGTATTATTTGAAATGAATTTCATTTCAAAAAAAATCCTATTGGCGTAATTTA
Source organism: Agonum fuliginosum (assembly GCA_947534325.1). NCBI lineage: Eukaryota > Metazoa > Arthropoda > Insecta > Coleoptera > Carabidae > Agonum > Agonum fuliginosum. The sequence goes on from OX384039.1 coordinate 16,551,698, forward strand.
AAAAAACGTACTTGAGAATAGAATCTAAAACCTATGATTCCGTAGTCCGGTATTCTATCTACATCTACATGTCATTACATTTTTAGCAATAAAAACAACAATTCAAAATTTGTTTAAACATTTTTATTAATTTCGTAATATTTCGCTAATGAAATGAATTAATCTGTATGTAATTAGATATAGAATTAAGTGAAGAATTACTATGTGTAATACGGTAACATAGTTATTAGCCGGATAGGTTTTTCAATGTTAAAACTGCTATGACAACTTTTCGGCTGGGACACTCGGTACAAGTGAACATAGCATAATTTTGAATATGAAACCTGCTTTTTGTTATAAGTGTAAAATTTCATTTATAATAATGCCAACTTGTTTGTATCTCTGGGTTATCACGTTTTCAGGCAGACACATCAAATCGACTTCTTTAAAACATGAAAATTTATAAATATCTCGAGGTCGATGAAAACTACGATCTCAATACTTATTTTATATTTTATATAAGTAGGCCAGAGAAGTGAAAATAAAAATAAATATAACGTATTTTTTTCAGATTGGAATGAGCTGTTCACAACTAAATGCTTCGCTTGTGGCTTCCCCGTTGAAGCTGGAGATCGTTGGGTAGAGGCTCTGAATAACAACTATCATAGCCAGTGCTTCAACTGCACCGTAAGTTCATTTTTGTACAGAGTATTGTGGATCAAACAATTAAACTTTTCTTTTGTAGATGTGCAAGAAGAACTTGGAAGGACAAAGCTTCTACGCTAAAGGGGGCCGTCCTTTCTGCAAAAACCACGCTCGTTGATCCAGTAAACAGGTTTAATGTTAAACCCATGAACCGATAAAAAAAAGTAAAAAATTAAGAAAACAATTTATATTTGTGGCTAATTTTATTTTAATTTTAATGAAATTTATCAAATGAAGCCACAAGTGAAACGAAGAATTATGTACATACATATAAGATTTACTTTGGAAGCCAAAGGTAATTTTATTAATTTTAACCATATTGTTACTTTATTCGATTATTCGATTACTGTTATTACTTTTAAAAGTAATCGATCATACATTTTGTTGTATATGTCATTATTCAGAACGTTATCGTTTTAAGTTACCTATTCTATTGATCTAGTTTTATTATAAGCCAAAAATAAGTAGTAATCATTTTAAACATTATAAACAGAGCGTATTTTATGTCCATCTTTATGCATGAGTCAGTAATATTATTAGGTTATATTTAATTGTTTTGGCAATGTTACTTTGCTTTTGTGTGGTGAGTATTCAGTCCGTGCGGAATCTTGCTTGTGATTATTTACTAGTCGAAAATAATTTTATCCATTATTTGTTAATTGAGAACTTATTTGTCATCTACTTGATTTATATTTAGCATCATCATAAACAAAGCAGAGGAGATAGGTTAGGAACGTCCAAGTTAAGAAACAACAGATTTCTCTTAGTTTTGTGTAGATTTATTGTTGTATAAGTGCCATTATGACATCATATTTAAAAAGTGGATTGTTAAACATTGTAACCTGCCTATGTATAGTGAATAAATACTAATTAGCTTAAATTTATATTTCTACAAGAAATCCTAACCTACAAATTCGTGTTAAAGAATAATTTGACACTCTTGAAAAATATTTTCTCATATTTACAAATACTGAACTTTTTAGCATAGCTATCTGAAGTCTAACTACAAATATTGAGCGTAGTTTAATCAGTGCATAAAATAGAACGTGTCGTTGGCAAAAGCCAAACTTAGAATATATTTTGGCAGTGAAATTATTTATTATTTATTAAAAATTTACTAATATCACTTGGGAATGGCAGAAAAGTAGACTAAAAGTCCATTAAGAAGAACTAGTTACTTGACTGGTAACCATATATCAGTTTCTAAATTTAAAGTTTTCCTTAGCATATCACTCCATTGAGCCTCTGAAGCATTTGGATAACGTTTTGGAATCTCTTTCGCCAATCTACTAAACTTTGTCACCTGTTATAAAACAAATTTTCAGCAATATTGTCTAAAGTAAAATTATTAATGTTTTTGCTTACCTGTCCTACCATATTTTTTACGCTTAATTTATTATCTATTGATGCCATTGGCCATAATCGAACCCAACCCCCTTCATTTATTGGAGCACTGTCCCAATCGCGACCATTTCCCCAACAACGAGTTTCTAATTGTTTTTTAATTTCATCGTTAGCCTAAAAACGAAATTTTAATATGCTACATTTTTCCATCCAAATATTACTGTGTAAAACTTACTTGTTTACTTTGTGTTATGGGATCAGAAAAATTTGGTTTATAAATAACTTGTTTCACAAATGTCTTGTTTTGAGGAGCAGAAATTTTTATATTTCGAGGTTTTGGTTTTATTAATTTCGGCAATGCTGGAGGATCATCTGAAATTGAAAATTTATAATATTAGGTAATTTTTAAGGTAGGTACTTACTTAACGAAATTTTATTTCATGTTTTATGATTATACATATATTTTCAGATAGTTCAAATTTATATATTATTTTTGCTATATTTAAACATGTAATTCGAGTAGGTAATGTTTTCAATTGTTGTAAGTATTAAGTATTTTAATGTTTTAGTATTTTAGTTTTGTTGAAACATTCACGTGAGAAATAACAATTATTATAATATATTATTTACTCTCGAAAGTTCTGTCAAATAAAGATATCATGGAATGGTATACTAATTTAAAAAATCAAGTGCGGCCGGGGGACCCCCGTCAGGAACGAAGTTCCTTACATTATAATCCGTGAGCCAGCTGCAAAAATCCTGACCCATTTGACCAAAATTTTCAGTATGCTCTATAGAATCTAACCATTTGGTTAAACCAAAAAGTGCACGTCTGCCATTTGGATCTGGGTGGAATTGAAAATAACGTCCATTAAAAAAGAAAAGTAAATGATGGAATTTTGACTCATGTGACCAAAATTTGCTTTTTTAACCCATTATACTAGATGGGAATACAAAACAAAAGATATCAGTCTTTCACTCGTACGTGGTCGGGTTGTCCCGGCAGATGAATTTTAAAATTTAAAATTAGCAGCCCGAAATTTGACTCATGTGACCAAAATTTTCTTTTTTTTCACATGATACTACAATGAAATGCAAATCAAAAGGTCTGGCACTCGTACGTGGTCGGCTGGTTCCGGTAGAAGAATTTGAAATTTTAAAATTTAACGACTCGAAATTTGACACATATGTGACGTCTTTCGATTTGCATTTCTGTATCTAGTATCATGTGATGAAAAAAAAATGTTGGTGACAAGTCAAATTTTGGGACGCAAGTTTTAAATTTTTAAATTCGTCTGCCGGATCAACCCAATCACGTACGAATGACAGACTCGCATCTTTTGATTTGCATTTCAATGTAGTATCATGGGATAAAAAAGAAAATTTTGGTCACATGAGTCAAATTTCGGGCTGCTTATTTTAAATTTTAAAATTACTCTGCCGGGACAACCCGACCAGGTACGACTGGCAGACTGGTATCTTTTGATTTGTATTCTCGTCTAGTATAATGTGTTGAAAAACAAAATTTTTGTCACATGAGTCAGAATTCCGTCATTTACTTTTCTTTTTTAATGGACGCCATTTTCAATTCCACCCAGATCTAAATAGCAGACGTACACTTTTTGGTTTAACCAAATGGGTAGATTCAATAGAACATACTGAAAATTTTGGTCAAATAGGTCAGTGTTTTTGCAGCTGGCTCACGGACTATTATAGACATATCGGTTTTGACCACCTAGTACTTTAATTTAAGAAATTGCAGAAATAAAATTTTTATAATTTTAATATTTTTTGGAATTTAATTTGAGATAATGTACTCGTATATACCATTTTTGACCATCTAGTACATTAAGTTTTAAAAATGCAGAAATCCAATTTTTAAAATTTTAATATTTTTTCGAATTTAATTTGAGATATGGATATACCGTTTTCGACCACCTAGTACATTAAGGTAAGAAATTGCAGACATACCGTTTTTGACCACCTAGTACATAAAGTTAAGAAAATGCAGAAATCCCCAAATTTTAATATTTTTTCGAATTTAATTCATACCATTTTTTAACCATCTAGTACCTACAGAAATCAAATTTTTAAAATTTTAATATTTTTTCGAATTTAATTTCAGATATGGATATACCGTTTTCGACCACCTAGAAGTACATTAAGTTAAGAAATTGCGAACATACCGTTTTTGACCACCTAGTTAAGAAAATGCAGAAATCCAATTTTTAAAATTTTAATATTTTTTCGAATTTAATTTGAGATATAGACATACCATTTTTGACCCCCTAGTACAGAAATCCAATTTTACCTACTATTTTATCTTTTTTGTAGTACTTTTTGCATCTTTTGCGTTTTTTGAAATTTGTTACGATTTTTCGTGGTTTGTTTTCTTTTCTTCGTGTTTTTGTTTTCATTGTAGGTGTTTTTTATACGTTTTTTTGAGTTTTTATACGCGCTCATATTTCAAAAATAAATGCTCATATATCCGCACTCTACTAACTTATTATAATAATTCCGAAATACTCTAATGGTAAGTATTCTTATCTGTTTTCGGAAACAGTAGCACACTTTAGTTTGCCTGCTATAGGTCTGAATCTTACGATTCTATTACGAAGACCAAAGTCACATTTTAATAGTTTCGAGATAATCGAATTTTAAGATATGAAGACTCGAATATTGGTAATATGCTAATATGGTTTATAAAAAATATCGGTTTATTTTATTTTAACTTACAGTTATAAGTATTGATAATAAAAAATAATAACATTAATGTTCTTGTAAAATAAATTAATTTGTTATAAACAATTAACTAAGATCGGTATTCCGTTGAACAAAGTGGACTTGGATCGTTCTTCCAGTGGACACAATTATTTCAATTGCTAAAAATCGTGACTTAGATCATTTTTACTGCAATTTTCTGAACGCTATAAGAAAATTTACTAATTTTGCTATAAGATGGAACCAAAAACTCATTTTATGATTTTTTGGACTTTGATCGTTCTTCCTATGCTTAATGATAGTTTTAATAATAAATACCTCTTGTATCAATGATGCGTGGCTTACAACTCTTAGCTCTCGTAACGGACGAGCTTCGACTTCCAGCCGAGTGCTTTCTCTGTCTCCGTCGCCATTTTCCTGCGGCAGCCACCACGGAAATCGCTGAAGATTTCCTCCGTGCCGTTATCTTTTCATCCGAACTGCCCTCGCTGTCGCAACATATACAGCTTAAATAACAACATTGGACCTTTATTTTAGTATTGTCCTCTCTCGTTCAAAAACACAAGAAGTACGAATACATCAAATAAATACTTAATAAATACAAAATATAGAAGAAAAAAAAACAGAGATACAAATAGAAGAGAAAGTAAATAGGTAAATAATTATAAAATAGAAGATAGAAATAAAATAGAAATGACAAAGAAATAATTTATCAAATATCTCAATATACTCCAGTCAAAATACGGGGGAGGGTTGTATTATTACTGGCTACTACCAGATTTGGTCTAGTATAGGTTTTTTGGGTCGCTGATCACGAATTTAGGGGTCATTTTGTAAAGAAATGTGCGGAACACCCTTAAATTTGCAAAAATTACCCCCAAAATGGGGTATTTTTTTATATATTCGCACTTTGAGTGCCCAGATTTGGCACATAGGGGTTTTTTGGGTCGCTGATCAAGAATTTCGGGGATTTTTTTAATAAAAATTAATATTTCACCCTTAAATTAGCACAAAGTGCGAAAATAACAAAGACACCCTTTTTGGGGGTAGTTTTAGGTAATTTAAGGGTGAAATATTAATTTTTATTTCAAAAACCCCGAAATTCTTGATCAGCGATTCAAAAAACCTATATGGACTAAATCTGGACGCTCAAAGTGCGAATATAGCAAAAATACCCTTTTTGGGGGTAGTTTTAGCTAATTTAAGGGTGAAATATTAATTTTTATAAAAAAATCCCTGAAATTCTTGATCAGCGACCCAAAAAACCCCTTTGTGCGAAATCTGGGCACTCAAAGTGCGAATATATAAAAAACAACCCATTTTGGGGGTAGTTTTTGCAAACTTAAGGGTGTTCCGCACATTTCTTTACAAAATGACCCCGAAATTCGTGTTCAGCGACCCAAAAAACCTATACTAGACCAAATCTGGTAGTTGCCAGTAATAATACAACCAAACCCGTATTTTGACTGGAGTAATACTTATGTTATACAATATTGTACTGGTGTCAATTTACCGATGGCTCATTTTTATTTTTGTGTAGTAGGATCATTTTTATCTAGTTAATGTGCATCGCAGAAAATAAAATTAACTTTTGAAATGGAATTGTATTGTAACTCGTAACCTTAATCTTGTCTTTTCATTGCACTTATACTACTAGATAACATTGGATAATATGAATGATAATAATTTCAATTTTTTAGGCTTGATTAAAATTATAAATTACATAGTTAACTACTTATGTGATTAGTGTGAATACGATAATTCCCGTTACGATTGCACAATACAGTTTAATTTCGTGTGTTTTATTCTGTAAAAGTTTCTGTACAAATTCTTGCACAGTACTTGTTCAAGTGATGCTATTGGATGTTCCAAAACTAAAAGGAAATTCCTTGTAATTAAAATGTTGCATCGTATCGAAAGCGTATTGCTAGTGTTAATTAAGTCTAATTATTTAAAAATACAGCGCTCTTCTGAAATGTAATAGACTACATAAGTATTCATTACATTACATATTCATTATTTTATATTCCAGGAAAATTGCATAAAATAAACAAAAAAAGTAGGAGACTTCTGAAAATTTGCAGAGTAACATTCAAGATTCCGATGAGTCCCCATCATCAGAAAGTGTGCTCGAGCCGCCATATTGGGAAAAAAATTCAAAAAAACTCGGTAACTTTAAATTTTCCAGTAAATATTGATATTATAATATTGTAGCTTATAAAATTTCCTACGAAAAGATGCTTCACTTTTTTTACATATAACTAATAGTACTAAAAATTTAAAAAATGTTAGTGTATTTTTAAAACTTTTTGTGTCAACATTAAATTGAAGCTTAAGGAGTTTCGATACCGATTATCTATCTAGGGGATCTAAACAAAAATCTATTGTATTTCTGCAGAGTGACAACTTCTACCCACTAAATTTTGTTGTAAAAAACACCGAAAATATAAAAAATCTTATAGCGAAATATATTTGTTTATAAATATTTTATTACTATCTTTCAATTACATTGTATTTTTAAGTCCTAAAGATTTTATATTTTAAAATTCATAATTTTAAAAATCAATCGAAAACACGGCAACAGCGCTAGTATTTTAGCTGCTTTACGTTGACTGTTGGCTGCAGTGATTCTAACCTAACTGTCAAGTGTTGTCAGGTAATAAATGCAATAGCTCATAATAATTGTTCTTTTGACGCTCCAAGATTAATGCAAGCTATAAGAAATGAGAACTTAATTGATAGTTTTCGTCCAGTCATTCATTATTTTCAAGACACTTTAAAATTATTTAAAAACATTTCCTGACAATTGGTAGAAATTCATCTTTCTGTTTCAGAAATAATTAGTAATGGGGAAAGCTTTGATCAAGTATATGACAAACGTACACAAAAGATACAGATATTATTATTTCTACTGTACAGCCTTTAAAAAGAGTCAGATCTTCTGGAATGATTAAAAGATTAGCGACATTTGGAATTAGTTACGAAATAATTGAAAACAAATTTAGTGATCATGGACCCGTCATGTCCCTTGTAGAGTTTTTAGTAGATGAACACGAATAATTCTTACTCAAATAGTTCTTCCTACTTATTTTCGATAGTTTCATAACGGTGTTTGTATGCGCATTGCGAAAGTGTGTCCAATTTCCTAAAAATGACTTGTGTATGTGTATTTTATTTGTTGTGAAAATATAAATATAACATCATTTGTTACAAACTTTATAAAATAATATGCTTCAACATAAACGCACTCTTACTTTCCAACAATATTTTAAATTTCGCGCCAATCTATGATTTGCGACGTTGCCGTAGTTATCGCTCTTTTAGTTATGTGTCACGTTTTAAATTTTATTTATTTGAATAACTCAATAACGGTGTGGAAGAATCCACTGAATTTTAGTTTCATGATTTATTAATGTCTGATTTATAATTACTGTAAATCTCTTTCTGGTGGTATTATTTTTATAGATTATACAGCCCTTTAAAAATGTATTCTCATTTACTCCCATGTAAAACAGAAATTTTTAAAAATTTATTTTTAAAAAACGGTGTGGACGATTGATCTGAAATTTTAACAGTGAACGATAAATACATCCATCTTGAACTTGTAAAATTTTCAGATGAATGGTAATATTTTCAAAAACGGTATCGAACCTCCTTAACTAAGAACTTTAAAAGTTTTAAAGATAATGTATATTATAGAAAAATGTCCAAGGAATCCATTACCGGAAACCGGAAGTCGATATCTTCAAATTAGAGGTGATTAAACTCAGAAAACAAAAGAAAATTATTAAAATGTCACTATTTTCTCTACGCGTAAAACAATTAATTGTGGCTTAATTAAGTCCCTTAAAAGTAATTTAAAACAATGCATCTTATAGAAAAATGACCGACAGATTCAATTCTGGAAACCCGATGTCGATATCTCAATCCGGTCAGAAATTAGAGTTGATTAAACACAAAAAATGTAAACAATATAAAAATTTCCGAATTTTTTATGTTAAAATTGAGGCGAAACCAGGCCCCTCTGAAAAATTAAAAATAATATATTTGATAGAAAAATGTCTGTAGAATCGAATTATTCAAACCGGAAGTCGTTTTTTCTATCCGTTCGTAAGTTACAGCCGTTTTTGTGTCAGTTAATTAGCTTCGTTCTACCAAAATATATTTTTCCTCACAGTGAGGAAAAATATCGTACTTCACATGTGGGAGAAGTAAAATGCTGCTCTAACTCGTGTCCTGATTGGCCACTCGCTTCACTCGTGACCAATCAGACACTCGTGTCAGAGGCATTTTACTTCTCCCACTAGTAAAGTAATATACTATTCTCGTTTTTCTCGTAAACTATTACTTCTATGTAAAAAAGTGATAGCATCTTTTTGTATTAAATTTTTATAAGCTACAATATTATAATATCAATATTTACCGTAAAATTTAAAGTTAGGTACCGAGTTTTTTTGAAATTTCTTTTTTCAATATGGCGGCTCGAGCACACTGTCTGTTGATGGGGAGGGGACTCATCGGAATCTTGAATGTTACATATTTTTTTATAACTCTGCAAATTTTCAGAAGTCTCCTACTTTTTTTGTTTATTTGGCGAATTTTGTAGCATTTTGCCTGGACTATTATGTAACCAGGCTATTGTAGCAGCATAATATTTTTAAAAATTTCGTATGGTATCTGTACAGCCTGTATAAAATTCTGACTTCGTAGGAAAGTCGATATTTGAAAAACATTAATAGGAGGTGCTAGTTTGCGTGATATTTACCTGGAATTTGACGCCTCGTCAGTTTGTCGATCAGTCCAAACAGTGAACACAGACAGACCGGTGTTGTACAATGGAAGGCCAAGTAAATCGAACAAATCGTGCAGCATTGGTTTCTTTACTGTTCTGTCTGCGTCGCAGTCGTTACCTAAGGCCGGACTTAAATTTACCTAAAATTTTAAGAATATTAATCATTATTAAACAATATACCTTTGCATCTGAATTGGATGACTTGTGAGCAGAATATTCATAATCCGAATCAGGTTGTAGTAGAATATTGATTTTCAGAATATTCAAATTTCCAAAACTTTAGGTTCACACAGAATTATTCAAATTCCGAAACATGTTGCAACATAATAATAATTTTCAGAATATTCAAATTCTGAAAGTTTTAGGTTTGCACAAAATTATTTTCTAATTCATGTTGCACCCCAGTAAAACTTTCGGAATATTAATATTCGGCTACAACGGGACTCGATATTTGAATAAATCTGTGCAAACCTAAAACTTTCGGAATGTGAATATTCTGAAAATGAAAGGTATTCGGTTACAAGTTACAACATGATTCTAAATTTGAATAATTCTCTGTAAACCTAAAACTTTCGACATATTCTGGAAATGAATATTCGGTTGCAACTAGAGTGACCATTTGTACCTACTGATTTTATACTGATTTTCAGACCTTGTATTGAAAACAATTTAAAAGATATTTTGTACCTACTGATTTTTCACATACCTACTGTACTGAATGTGCTCATTTCCTTTTCTGAACCTCAATAAAATTTCAAGTAAACAAAATCACCTTAGAACCGTAATAAATGAAATGCTTCTAAAATATGTTTCGCCTGCGGCGCATTTTCTTCTTACATTTCTTATAAATTAATTTAACTCTTATTTTATGTTTTCAATAATAGCAAATCCTAGCAGATTCACAAAAAAAAATAGACAAATATAGGTATTGCTCAGCTTTGTACTGATTTCATCAAAAAAATTAAATGGTCACTCTAGTTGCAACATGTTTCGGAATTTGAATAATACTGTACGAACCGAACACTTTCGGAATTTGAATATTCTGAAAATGAATAAGTATTCGGCTGCAACATGATTTGGATTATGAATACTCTGCTGTTGAAAGCATTCCTATTTTTATTATATTAACAAACTTCATGTCAAATGAGGTGTAAAAATGTCTACTTCCCTTTAACATAATATAAAATGTTAATATAAACTAAAGAGTAATCATAAGTTATGTTAGGTTGAACACAAATTAGTCCGGCAGCCAAACAGGGATTTTTGATGGAACCGTGTTTTAAAATATTAAGTTTTTTTTAGTGTTGGTATTTCATTTTAGGGTACCTATGTAGATTCATAAAATTACCCAGTACCTCAACCCTCAGAATTTATGATGGCGGCCATCCCTGTATTACCTAAATATTTAGGTACTCTGCAAATTTGCGATTGTTTTGTCATAAATATAAGTTTCTCGTATATTTATATTATTTATATATGAGACCTCCCTCTTAAAAAAACTGGAGCCACCCCGTGAGGCCGTGCAGGGGCCATGTATTGCGTATTGCATATCAATGTTTTGGTTTTTTGCATTTATCTTGTAAATGGTTAAGGATACGAGAAAAACTGTTATATTAAATAATTATCATCATCATCTTCTTATATACTAAAAGGCTAGGTATCACTATATTTTCAGCAGCTTAGCAACCGTTTTTCGCATCGCTTACAGCCTGAACGGTTCAACCGATTTTTATGAACTTTTTTTTATTTGATAGAGGTTCATGTGAAGTAGTGCCTTTTGGGTATATGAATATTGTAGATGGCGTGGTAGTCGCAGGAAAGTTGAAAAACCGTGATTTTTTTGAGTCCTTGGATACGGGCATTATACGTTATTCGATTGTTTTTTTGATTTGACATATAGGTAGAGAATGAATTTGACTATATTTCTATACATGTTTCAATCCAATATTGGGTATATTAAGAAAGTTATTAAGAAAAACCTGAAAAATGCACGGAACGCAAATGGGAGCATGCCATGGAATTTTTGTTTTCTTTTTGATAAAAATGATTTTTTTGTCTAGTGTCAGATTTGACGTGTCCAATTTGTAATTTTATTTGGATTTATCTTTTATATTTGCTAAGGTAGAAATATTTTGAAAATTTTATTGAGTATTTAAAGATGGAGCACGCATTATGTTTACATGGTTTTGTATAAATTTGTAATATATTTTTTGAAAATTTTTATTCAATTTAACAATGCACTGTGAAGTTGAATCATATTTTTATTTATTACTGTAATATTTATAGTAATATATTTTGACCCAAGTGTAAATATTCAATTAAAATTAGGTATCTATATCCAATATCCGTGGATAATACTATTTCTCAGTATTTTACGGAAAGTTTTAAATGTCAAATTAATATACAAATTTAACAAACGTGTTAAAAATGGTGTCCGATAATCGGGATTTTTATCTATTGTACTTGAGTTTGGGTTGAGTTTGAGTTTGTCCTGCCCAATCCGCCCTACTGGGATATTTATCCTGGATACGCCCACTAACTAACAACTGGACAAGCACGAGACACGACGCGGACTAGAGATGATCTACATTGTTATTGCACTTCTATCAAGTATCAAATCTGTTTTTACAAAAGTATATATGGTATTAATTAGCACCAAGGGGTCAAAATATGGCTTCAATGATCAGCATTTGTATTTCAATATAAATTAATTATAATTATGATTGGTATCAAACTTATCGCCCAATGTTTTCCAAAATTATGGCTGTTTACTAAGAAAAAATTTAAATTGCACTCGGTGAGCGGAATTTGTTTTTTTCTGAATATTTTTTAAACTATATCGCGATTGATATCAAATTAAAGGTCAAATTAAGGACAAAAAATCTACAGTATGCATTAAAATGACTTTCGACAATTTGGCTTTTGTTTTTAGTCGGACAAAAAGTCTTTTTTTAGTTTTCACAAAATTTTGTTATTTTCTTTTTAAAACACTAATGACTACCTACTTGGTATATTCCGATAATCACATCAAAAGACGTCAGAAAAAACTTATTCAAATGGTACCTAAGTCTAAATGCAAAAGTGGATTTATGTGAGGCACGAAGTGCCGAATTCCTGCATTCAGGATCCACGTAGCTTGAGCCCCGCGAAGAGGGGCGATCCTCTTTGTCCCGCGGTAGCGGGACCTAGTATTACAATATTTGAGGCACGAAGTGCCGAATTGTCCCATATTCACGGTCCGCCGAGCGTGAGCCCGCGAAGCGGGCGAATCCTCTTTGTCACGCGGCAGCGGTAGAGTCTAAATGTTAAAATCGTTATAATTGAGGCACGAAGTGCCGAATCGTCCCACATTCAGGGTTCGGGGAGCTTGAGCCCGCGAAGCCGGCGAACCACCCTTGTCGCGCGGCAGCGCGACCTAGCCGAAGGCCCGCGTAGCGGGGCCTGACGCTAGTATATACTAAAAGGCATAGTGTGGTGGAAGATTCATCACCTTAGCAACTATACGTTTTTTTGCTCTAAAATTTGTATGGTTTGGACGATTTTAATGAAACTTTTTTTATACGATAAAGGGTTATTTTAACTAGTGCTTTTTCTATATTTTATTATTGTAAGGGACACAGTTTGCGTGAGAAGTAATAAAAACTCACTGTTTTTTAACTCCTTAGCAACGGGCATTATACTTTATTCGATTGTTTTTTTCATTTGACATATAGGTAGAGGATGAATTCGACTATATTTCTATGCATGTTTCAACCCCATATTGGGTATATTAAGAAAGTTATTAAGAAAAAACCGAAAAATGCACGGAACGCAAATGGGAGTATGCCATGGAATTTTTGTTTTCTTTTTGATAAAAATATTTTTTTGTCTGATTGTCTTGATTGTCTTTTGCTTTTTAAAAAATATATTATAATCATACTTATTGAGTATGATATCAAATTAAATGTCTTGATAAGAGTTGATACAAGATTGTTCAAAATGTTTATTATTTTAAAATTATAAAAATCATATTGATTTTAATATCAAAGTAAAAGGTCTTGATGACGGAGTGATATACACAATAAGAGATAAATATGATTGTGGGTGATTAACTTCGCGTCTTTTGTTTTTAGTTGGATAACCAGGATATTTCTTTTATTACACATACTTATTATGTTATTTTATTTTAAAATTTTAATGGCTTAACTAAAATTTATATTGAAGAAGGAAGATGAATAATTTGAAGTTGTAATTAAATAATTATAATTTCAGCATACAATTTTTTTTCGGTAGAGTCTAAATGTTAAAATCGTTATAATTGAGGCACGAAGTGCCGAATCGTCCCACATTCAGGGTCCGCGGAGCTTGAGTCCGCGAAGCGGGCGAATCCCCCTTGTCGCGCGGCAGCGCGACCTAGCCGAAGGCCCGCGTAGCGGGGCCTGACGCTAGTAGAGTACTAAAATTCCTATAGCAAAGGTTATTAGCAATATTCTTTTAAGCGGCACAGTTTTCGAGAAAATCGTCAAAATGTATTTCGAACATTCAATCTTAAAATATAGGCTTAACTAAGGTCCTCGGAAGCTTTTTTAATAAAATGTATCTTATCGAAAAACGTTTGTAGAAAATAATGCAAGAAACCGGAAGTCGATATTATTATCCGTTTAGAAGTTACATAATACAATGAATACGAAGATTTTTTAAATTTCACAGTTTTCCCTCGGAGAAAATCTGAAAATTTTAGCTATACTAAGGCCCTAGTAAAATTTTAGTATAATGTATCCTATAGAAAAATGTACGTAGAATTGAATGCAAGAAACCGGAAATCGATATCATTATCCGTTTGGAAGTTACAGTTCATTAAACACAATGTATACGAAAATTTTTAAAATTTCACAGTTTTCTCTCAGAGAAAATCTTAAAATTTTAATAAATTTTTAATATTATTTATCTTATAGAAAAATATACGTAGAATTGAATACAAGCAACAGGAAGTCGATATCATTATTCGTTTAGAAGTTACAGTTCATTAAACACAAAAAAAGCTAGAATTTCTCAACTTTCTCTTGGAAAAAAAATTATATGCAACACAGCCCCTGCAAGACCCCCGGGGTGTCTCCATTATTATTTTTCTTAAGAGTGGGGTCTCTTGTATATGTTTACCGACTTTCATGTTTCTAACACAAAACACATGGTTCAAGCCTTTAACGTCCTCACTATATACTATACATATAGCTGAAGACGCCATCTTGAATAAAACAAGATGCCCAAAGGTAACAAAAAGGTACCCGGTATTTTTCGATTCCTTATGCCTGTAGCAAATAATTTCAACAACAAAAAAACTTAACAGAACAAAACAAGGTTCGGCTTATGGCTGCCGGACTAAATTGGTATAAAATATAAACGCGAATCTGTTTCGTAAATCAAGAGGTTAATAATTGTTATTGTTATTAACTTGCCTCTAATAGCCACGGCCGAAGCGAAGAGTCCACCAAAACATCAAATCCAAAAAATTCAAAGCAATTTATGGTCGGAGGTATTTGTGTAAAGTGGCTCAACACTGTTAATACGACTAAACTAGATATTCTTTGCCATAATAGCCAGTCATTAATTCCAGCTTGTTGAAAATATCTTCTCAGTTGTCGAAAAGTCCATTTGCATCCTACAAATATAAAAATACTTTAAACCATAAATATTTATTTATTTTGGCTGTAATACTAAACATAGTATCGTATATAATGATTTATGATACAAGTGTATTAAAGCACAATCGATGGGTTTAAGAGCACGATGCGAAACTGAGTAATTTTAACTTCGCTAGTGTTTTAAAAGCACTTATATACCTACTTGTGCCATACGTTATTCTTATTATTTATTACACTTGCACCTTAATTTGAAAAATAGAGCTGAGAAATAGCATTTTAATTTTGATTCATTTTATAAAGCAGTAAGTAGTCTATGTGATGTGTGTCAAAATGTCGTTAACTAGGAGACTGATTACAATATTCATTGTAGTTCAGCAATCTTTAAAACAGCGTGTTTTCGTATTATGATTTTGCACTCATTTGCAAACATCGATTATGATGCATGTGTAATAAAAACAATATTATTTTATTATCATACCATGAAATAAATCACGCCTAAGTCTGTGGCAAGGTTATAACTTCCAGATATTTAATTTAACAGTAGAGGTCATAAATACGAGTAAAGTAGGAAAATTACCTATATATAAAGGCGGATTTATGCAGCCATTTACATTTACATTTAATTTTCATTTAATTTAATTTAAAAGATAAATGTGTGTAACTATGGTGCATTTGAAAACGTAAATGAGAATGGTGCATGCATGGCTCCATTGAGTTACACACATTTCTTTTAAATTAAATTAAATGAAAATTAAATGTAAATGTAAATGACTGCATAAATCCGCCTTAAGATCTAATTTATTTTATCTTTTGTCATTAAAATCAAACTTAGACGCGCTTCATAATATAATTAAATTTATAAACATTATACTTAGATTGAAAGAAATTTTCAGAACTCATAATTATAAATACATTATTATATTTGGGTTCAATTCTGTATTATTTTATTTTATATACGGCGTTTCGAGAACTGTGTTCCCTTCATTAGGTAACAAATGAATGTGTTTACAAAAAGCAAGGGAACACATAGTTCTCGAAACGTCGTATATTACAAAAAAAATAGTAAAGAACTGAACCCAAATAATAGTTTAATTTTCATAACATTATTTTTTAACTTAACTTTTTAAAAATCTAAACAATTTTATGCCCGAACAAAAACTAATGAAAACATAAGTTTTTGTGTTATTTGTTGTGTTTAAGTAGGTATACCTAATTGTTCATAAAGTCTATTTTTCAACATGCAATTCACTGGCGTAGCTAGTGCTTCATGGATCATGGGCCTTGTATCCAAAATTACAATAGAGTGCCCTTCCCATTAGAGTTTAGGTTACAAAAATTTTCGATATTTTTTTACCGCGTCATTTTTCATTTCATATTTAAAAAAAATGTTGTAACGGCTTTGATAGGATCAATTTTCTCTCAATAATTTAATATCTAATCCAATGGGCTACTTGCATGACTTTTGTTAATAAATATTTTAAAGAAGAGATTAAAACTACGTACGTATTTTAAATGTTGACAACATTTTTGCCAGCAAGCCAAAAATAATGAAGAGAGATGACAACTCGAATTTTAGAGGGATCAAACCAAATTTTTCCGGGATGAGTATGCATGTGTATTTATAAGAAAAGAAAATGCGCCGCCTCTTATCTTGAGGGCCCTGTATCATTGATACGGCGGATATAGCGATTCCTACGCCCCTGACGCAATTCAAAATTACAAAAATATATTGCTTTGTAATTAATTTTATTATTTCTTACCTGAACCTATCCGATCCTTCATTTCGGAATATCCTGGACCAAGTTTGTTGAGAGAAGTATTCGTTAAATGCCTGAATGGATTCCTCAAATCGTTTAGACTGAATTTATCTGTACTGAATCTGGTTAATCCTTCTTTGTACATATAAACGGTAACTGGATGATACGATGGTACACATACGTAGAGTCGGAGATCAAATTTGTAGCCCCCGATTAAAAGAGGTTTTTCTATGTATCGCTGGACAATTGCATTGGCATCGTATGTTAGCTCACTTAATTTCTATAAATAATTAGAATAACAATTACTATTATATTATTTAGCAAGAAATATAAAAATCTTGGAATAGCATCGCACCATTAACTAAAGACTAAAAGATATATTGTCTTACGTACTCTATTAGTGTGTAGCATTTTTTTAAAGTAACGAAAACAATAACAATAAATTCTAAAAAGATAGAAATCATAGGAAATTAATTAAATAATTTTCATTAATTGTGTGGAAAAACTTTTAAAAAATTGTATAATAGATCCGGATCTCTCAGAAACCTTTAATAAAAGAGGGCCTTATGTATATTATTCAACTAAACTAAATTTAAATTAAAAATTAGATCGTACAAAATTTTGAACTACAATTCGAATTTCAGTAATATAATAATCAAAAATTTCTCAAAATCTTAAAATTATAACTTAACTAAGGTCCACAACAAAAATTTAATATATAATTTATCTTATAAAGAATTGCTCGCAGAATTTAATAAAAAAAAACGAAGTCAAAATTTTTTTTGTTAAGAAATTACACAAAAAATATGAAAAAAGCTAAAATTTCTCAATTTTCTCTCGAAGAAAGTTTGTTGTAACTTAGGCCCTCCAATAATTTTAAGGTAATCTATCTTGTGGGGACATGTTCGTAGAATTTAATAAAAGAAATCGGAAGCAATATTTTTTTTCATTTAGAAGTTACAGGTTATTAAACAGAAAAAATACAAAGAAAAGTTTCTCTCTACAAAATATCAGCTATCTTTGCAGCGCTCTCGCGACTGAACCGTTGATTTGACAAAAAAAACGTCAATTACAAAAAAATGTAGGCATTTTTATTTTCTTTAATCTGGTAAATTGTAATTTTATACGAAAAATGTACCTATAGTTTCCAAGTTATTTCGAGAAAACTGAAAATAAATTCGTATTTTTAGGCCATCTTTTGCTCATATCTCACTTAGCGGCAAAAATACGTGTGACCCAAAAATATATTGATACCAAATTTTAAAACATCCCCAAAATTTTCCCCTCGAAGAGACATTAAAGATGGTAAGTATGGATATATTTTTTTCCATTGAGTTATCATTTTATTTTAAGTTAAACTTATGTTTTTAGTAATTATTTACTGAGGTTCTGACAACCCAGGTTCGAATGCAGTCAGATTTAGCCATGGCCAAGTTGTAAGATGACGACTGGTAAGCGTATTCACGATATAATACTTATTATAATTATTGTACTGACTACTGACAGCTTGGAATTATGTGAGGATGCTACACCCAAGTTGGGTAAAAGCCGTAGTAGATATGTATGAATTATGTAAAACCAGTTGTAGGTACATTATTTCTTACTCTAAAAAGAAAAATTCCTCTTCCTTGACTTTGAGACACAGGTTTGTATATCCATACGGGATGATCATCTTCAGGCTCTGCATCTTCTTCATCTTTACCATATTGTCTATTTTTACTACACTCTGCTGCTAATTTTGTGTATTCCAGAGGTAAATTAAATCCGTGTGGGCTGAAAAAATAAGGCAAATTAATATTACTATATTAATGTATATTTATTTTTATTTAAAATACATATAATGTTTCACTTCAAACATTCGGAAATCATGACTAAACATTGATTATGGATTATACCATCTCTAACACACCTCATTCGCCACGTTCAATAATATTTTTCGTTCTTAAATATCATACAATCAGGGGCGGATTAAGTCCCCACAGGCCCGAAGCATTAATAAATTTTGAAGCCCCCTCCCCCATAATAATTTTATTACCCATAAAATGGGTAATAAAATTTCTAATAATATTTTTCTATCAAAGATAGGAATTACAATAAGTCGATAACTGTAAATTATTATCAGAAAATCGCATTACACAAATAACAGTCAATGGAAAAATTGATTACAATAATAGTAACCGCATGGTTATATAAAAATTTCGCGGGCATTTTTTTACTAGTAGCTTGAGGTTAAATTGTCTTTTTGAGTGTAAATTAAGTAATTAATAAGGTAAATAATACATATATATTAATGTTAAATACAAATTTAGTATACTGGGTGTCCCATTTAACATTATATTCTTGAATATCTTAAAAAGAAAGCATTTTAACGAAAAGTATGCCGAATCATAATCTTCATTGTTTTGAGGGGGACATCGGATCTTGACAAAATGGCCCCCGTAGCTCCCCAGGGAGAGGCAGGAGGTGGGTCAACTTGAAAATTTTAAATGAAAATGAAAACCCCTATTTTTTATGTAGCTTCTGAAAGAGCGTTAAAAATATGTAGGGTTTATTCGGATAGTTTTTTAAATTTCCTACAAGTGGCGCTGTAATCGTGAAAGTTTGATTTTGCTGAAAAATATGAGTGAGTATATAACTCTCGAAAGTACTGACGTTGCCTTGTACTTTCGTTGCTTTGTACATGCGCGGTATTGTATGAACACTGGAAAGTATTTGTGGCGTATTTTATTTACACCTCCTTTTGCAAACATTGAAATGTACTTTTCTCGAAAGAATTTAATTTTTTTTGTAGAATAAGTTGTCAGTGGCACTGAAACAATGGTTTTTACAACCATGTTTTTAGGTTAGTCCTCCAACTTGCGCTGCACTCGCCTTTGGGACTACACAGTAAAAAATTCGGTGTTAAATTTAACACTGAAATAACACCGGATTTAGCTGGAAACTATCCACACTGAATAGTGTTATTTCAACCAAAAAGTCATTTGGTTAAAGAAACCAAGCTGTTTGGTGAAAAATTAACCATGTACTTAGTGTTACTTTTATGTAGAAATGGTTAAATATTTAACAAAATCAATGGTTCCAAAAGTATATTCCGGTGTTAGAAATACACTATAGTGGTTAAATACTAATCAAACATTTAGTTAATTTAACACTGTAAATAATTAAATCATTAACACTTACTGTGTATTTTCAACCAAATATTGGTTATTTTTTTAAATAAAAAATATTGGTTAATTTAACACTTTTATTGTTTTTTCTACTATAGCCAGTGGTTAAAAACTAACAAATTATTGGTTAAATATGTAACACAAACCAGTGTAATTTAACCAATATTATGTTTAAAAAAATAACACTTGCAAGTGTTATTTTAGTAATAGGGGTGAAGGTTTATAATAAAATTAATAAATTTGTAGTAAATATACTTTTTATTTGTAACAAAAATATCAAAAATAGTACAAAAAAATAAATTATAATTTTTTACAAAAATATTGCTAAACATAGGTAGGTACATGCATTTATTTATATCGACATCCTTAATTGAATTTAAGTACATAATAAGGAACAAAAATAATATCGTTTTAACCTCATGTAAAACATATTTCTTCAAAGAAAATGATGTTTTGGTACAATACAATAGTTATTAACATCTCTACACAAATGTTTTTCGTAACATTCTCTGAAACACGTAAAAAATCTAGTATCTTACCAAGTCATTCCAGATATTGGAGGTATCCGTCGCCGTGTTGTTTTCAAAAATGATTGGTATTTTTTCAATATTTACTTCCTACCAATCATCGTCACTGGCAACACTTGTAGAGGGAGTAGGTAGTTGTACTTTCTGTAAAATTAACAGTTTGTTTACTTTTTTTGTTTATAATAACTATTTGTTCTAACCTACCTGTTTTTGTTGTTATTATTTCGCTTTTTAAAACAAGATATATATATATATATATATATATATATATATATATATATATATATATATATATATATATATATATATATATATATATATATAATTATATATATATATATTTTTTTTCAAAGAAATATATTCTCTGAATATAGGTATCTGCTTCTAAAACAACACCTTCTTTATCACAAATAAAGTACTCATTGGTTACTTCTGGAAACTTAGTTTTCGCTAAAAATAAAATTATTAATATTAAAAATTCAATTTTATTAAGTATATTCACACTGTCATCCAAAGCCGTCTTCATAATGTATGAATAAATAAATAAACTCAAATTTCAAACTCAACACTCTTTACACATCTGCATTTACAAACGATTCATACTTTTATTTATAAAATATTCTATACCAATTTTGACTCATTGTACAGCCTAAAGAAATATAAATAACTTATCTATTTCTAACACATCTTTGTATGTACGATCTACCGGTACTTTAGCCCATTTACAAACTTGGGAAACTTCTAATTTTATCAATAATGACATTGTATGTTGTTTATAATACAAATATCAAGACAAATATATTAATATGATTGTATTTTACTCTATTCACTAACACTAAAAACGATTGAACGAAAAACGATTGAACTTAAGGGTGCGTTACAGATGTTTTGCAGGTTGCATAAAAATATATCAATTTTTGTTAGCCATTTTCTCCGCTCCTGGTCAAAAGATCTAGGCAAACAAAACATTATTGAAATTTATATTTTTTTTTCTGTTTCCTGAAATATTTTTTGTTCCAATATTGTTTACTATAAACATTAAAACAATATTTTTATTCAATATTATGCCCTATATCAATACAAAATTACTCTCAGGAAACAATATTTGCTCTAATATTCACACATCTGCAATGTTTATCTTAATTGTTACAGTAGTTTTCTCAAAAATGGCTATTAAAATTTATTCAAATTGAGTAGATTTGAGTAGCAAAGTAGTCGAAAATAGTTCATCCTTTACCATAGAGATGGCAGCTCAGTCGAAATAACTTAATTGTCACTAAATATCGGTAATATAGTTTTCGACTTTCTACCCAACAGACAGTGACAATGACACATTTGATTTGAACCGAGCTGGATAACCGATAACTACTATATTTTCTACATTAGTTATACTTTATTTTCACGAAATCTTATATTTATTCTAAGAAAAGAAATCAAATGTCTTGATTAGGACTGATGTACAAAATTGTTCAAAAGAGGTCGGGTATTCAGGCTTTTGTTTTTTAAAAGTAAATTTAAGGGCTAGAAAGTTGTTAAAAATTGCGGCACGCGTTCCGAATTTGTTTTTATCGAAAAAATTATAGAATCATATCGTGTTTGATACAGTGTTGTGACTGATCTAGATCAATTGATCTAGATCACCGATCTAGCTCAATTTACGTGATCTTTGGTCTGATCTAGATCATCTTATATTTAAGGATCTTGAGTTTGATCTAGATCAAATAAATATGATCTACGATCTTAAAATAAGATTATATTTTTAGATTTTTCTACGCTATATCAGTGAGTATAAAGGTTAAAAGTTAAAGCGTGAAATTGAATATTTAGCAAAAGTACGAGTTTAATATTTTTAATATGTTTTAATTTTAAACTGTAGATTAAATCGCTTGAATACTACGTATTTTCTTCTTTTTTATGTACCTAATGTAATACTACAATTAAATATTTTGTCTAATATTGATCTTTTTACGATCTAAAGAAAAAAAGATCACTAATTTCTGATCTGATCTAAAAAAAAGATCCTATCTTAAAAATTGATCTAAGATCTGATCTAGATCATATTAAACTAGAATATCTTGATCTAGATCAATTTTAAAATGATCTGTCACAACACTGGTTTGATATGAAGTTAAAGGGCTAGATAAATCATATTATTTAAAATAATGGCCGATGATTTATATTTGTTTTTATCGAAAAAATTATAAAATGATATCGAGTTTGACATCAAATTAATGAGCCAAATGAGGGCTAATTAATAATAAAATTATTTAAAGTGGTGTTCGACGATTGGCATTGGCATTTGCTTTTAATAAAAAAAATTATAAAATCATATCTAGTTTAATATCAAATTAAAGGCTAGATAAGGGCTCAATAATTAAATTATTGAAAATGGTGACCGACGATCGGCATTTGTTTTAATCGAAAAAATAATAGAATTATATCGAGTTTGACATCAAATTAGAGAGCTAGGTGAGGGCGAGGGCTAATTAATAAATTTATTTAAAATTATTGCCGGCGATTGCAATTTGTTTGTATAAAAAAATGTTATAATCATATTGAGTTTAATATCATATTAAAGTTCTTGATGGGAACTGATGTACTATGTTATTCAAAATGACGTTTTTTGTTTATAGTTGGATAACCAGGATATTTATTTTATTACACATATTATCTTATTCTATTCTAAAATTGTAATGGCTTAACTAAAATTTAAAAGAAGAAAGATGAATAATTTGAAGTTGTAATTAAATAATTATAATTTCATCATACGAAAAGATTACAATTTATTTCGGTAGAGTCTAAATGTTACAATTATTGATGCACGAAGTGCCGAATCCTTCCAAATTCAGGGTCCGCGGAGTTTGAGCCACGCGAATCGGGGCGTATTTCCCTTGTCCCGCGGCAGCGGGACCTAGTGTTAGACCCGCGTAACGGGTCCTGATGCTAGTTTTACACTAAATTAACAATAACTACTCTATAACTAAAACGAAGGAGGGACTAAAATATTTCATTTTTCTTACATCTGCTAATGATAATTCAATTTCAATTTTGATTTTGAAGTTTCTTAGAATTATTTAGAAACATCTGATATTGCAATCAAATCTAACAAAAATAATTCCTATTAAAAATATTTTTAACAATTGATCGCCACACAACAATGTTTCAGAAAAATTTGTCTAATCTCCAGCAAAATTGATTCCAGGAAAATATATTCTCGAATCTCGACAATAAAAAAAATTCTAAGAAATTTGGTAATTTATGCCTCAATATAATAATAAATGTTAAATTTTATACAACTTATTTAGTTCTCCAGTCCAAACGAATACTTGCATATAATTTCTGTTTTTTTACAAATACACATAGGTTTAAGTAAAAAATGTAATGATGAGAGAAAAACGTTTTCAATTGTTACGAAATAATTGTTTATGGGCATACTTAACATTTGTTAAATATACAGAACTACAGAAAAAAAATTATAAAAAATTTATTTAAAAAACAAAAAAAATTAATTAAATAATAATAAAAATGCTTATTTTATTTTGTTTTATGTGTACTATGAAAACCAGATTAAGATATAAAAATGACTAATCAATATTAAATGAAGGAAAGCTTAAATTTATCGAGGATCTTGATTTTCTCCTGCGTCCTAGCGTCCTGTCACCGATGAGTTCATCAAGAATTAGGGAGAATATTCGTCATAGTAAACAGACACAAACTTCAGAACACGATTGTATAGCCCTCTATTGAGAATATTTTAAATATAGCAACGTAGTTCATAAGTATGACCGATATGTAGCAATTGTCTCTACTTTTGAAACGTGTCCTTAAACAAAACAAATCATAACCCAAGTGCTTGCAAACACTGCGAACACTACTAAAACACAAAACAGGTAAGCACATGTCTTGACGCGTTTACTTCATCTCATTGGTTTATAAATTCACGTGGTGTTGCGCTGAACCAATCAGGATTATCCAGTTCCGCGGGAATATAAGACAACAGTGGCTTAGTGTTAAAATAACACTCAGATAAATAATTTACACATAATGAGTGTTAAAATATTTCTACGTAAATGAGAAATTTTTATTTTATTTTGTATTCCCTTTATCATCCCAATGTCAAAATACACAAATTCAATTTATAATTCAAACACAAAACAATTTACTCATCACATTCACATTTTCAAACAAATATTAGTACATAAGATCCATACTTTTATACGAATTAATATTTTAAAATCATTTATACAGTGTACAGCCTATCGGATTATACAGATTATATAAATTAAAAAAATTACTTACCTACATCTAACACGTCTACACACGTAAAATATTTTTGGTTATTTTGACCAGTTTACAGACGCCTGTAACTTAATTTAATCAATAATGACATTAAAAAAAATAAATATATAATATAAATTAATACTCTCATTGGTTAATTGAGCACACGTGATAAAATCCGTTCGGCCTCGCCTCGCCTCGTTTCCGTTCGTGCTCAGATGAATACGCGGCTTAAGAGGAATGCCCACCCCTATAAAATTAAGCAAAAATATGTACTCGTTGGGCCCAAGAAATTGACTTTAATTTTGGTCCGATTTGTTTGCTCTTTTTTTTAAATTTAAAGATAAAAGATGTCTCTAGGTCTGTCTAGTGCCATTTTTTTTTAATTTAAATTTTTACATGTATTTTTTAAGCTCCAAAGTTAGTAAAATTTGAAGAATTTTGAAGATAAAATATTAAAAAACTAAAGTAAAAATTAAAAAAGTGACACTAAGCAGACAGCCTAGACTTTAATCTTTAATTTAAAAAAAAATTGTTTAAAAATATTTAAAATTAGTGGTAATTTCATGTGCCCAACGAAACCCCTTTTGTAGTAGAAAATGGCTAAATACGGTTCATTCATCGAATCAACCGATGTCGTCACAATGGGTAACAATGGTTTGTGACGGCTTCATTCGTTAAATGGATCTTCAAAACTAGTGGGGATTCCTCTTAAGGTACCAAGAAGAGACACTATAGTACGGGACTAAATCAGTCACATGAAGATTTTTCTCGCTACGCGTCGCTTTAAATTCGACCATGGTGACATCTAGATTAAAAAATACTAATTACGATGGCTGTTTGTTGGCCTGTGTAGTTTTACAATCGTAGATTACTCCCTAAGCAGTGGCGGATTTGCAGTCTAGGCCGCCCTAGGCCGTGTAGTACCAGCCGCCCCTTTCTCAACTCCCATCATTTAGGTACTACATTTATGAATTTACTTTCTTGTCAACTTTTATACATTGTCGGTGTACAACATACATAATAGGAGTGCATCTGATTGTTATTTCATATAAATACGTCAAAATGTATATGATATAACAGTTGTTTCATTCGCATTCTCATTGTAGCCCAGTATATACTGACATTAGGGTTACCATATTTGTTTATCTCCAAAAGAGGACACCGAGCGAAGCGAGCTCTAATGCGCCGCAGGCGATTTTTTTTTGTAAAAAGAGGCAGGGCGACCAATTTTTAACATAATTTGAACAAAACAAATCTTAAAGGAAATACAATAATAATAATAAAAATTCAAAACACTTTTGAGAAAAAACACAAAGCTAAATAGCTTACTTCAATAAATTAACGAGGTATTGCAGCCGCCACGAAACCAAAACTATACAATATCTGACAGGACTAACGTATCGAAATTCATGGTAGTCCGATCTACTGGCGAGTGGCGAGATCGTGGGTTCGTATCTTACTAAGGGTATGAATTTTATTTTATGCCACAATTGGCCGCCCCTAATATCTGGCCGCCCTAGGCCCGGGCATACTGGGCCTTATGGCAAATCCGCCACTGTCCCTAAGATCGTTGATACAGCGGGAAGCGGGGCCAGCGGAGCGTCTAGCGGCGCGGCCTAGTCTTATTTGTTTAGTTTTAACTGCCTTACAAAAAATAGTAGAATTAATAAATAAAATTAAACATAAAAATAGTATATTACATTACAAGTCATGAAAATGTTTCATTGCAGACGAGGAGTCTTGTTTGAATGCGAGGATGCGCAGCGTCCGAGCGCTTCTTCAAAGCCTCCGAGTCTAGCAAAGACATTTTTATGACGCATGATGTATTTTTTTTTAAATCGGCAATTATAGAAGCTTAAAATTATAGAAAAAATTAGGTTTGCATAAATCATCAGAGCTGTGACAAATTTTAGAAAACGTTGTCATGACAAGTGTTTGTACCTACAGACAGTAGAAAGTAAAAATGACTAGGCATATTTATTTTCATGCCTAGTCATTTTTACTTATTTATTTTCATGCCTAGTCATAGAAATCTTACTTTCAAGACTCAAATTAGTCAGGAAATGAAGATTTTCATGCCGATTTTGAAAAAAATATATTGTAAAAACTTTAGACGAGGAAATTAAAAGTGTAATAATAAATGATATATAATAGATGGTATCATAAAGATGCATGCTATCAACACAGATTATATATAATTAAAAATTTAATTAGAATCAAACTTTATAAAACTTTAATTTGGGAAACAAGAATGTTAAGTGATTGCAGAAAATATGAAAGAAAAACTGTAACAGTATCTAAATAGGTAAAAAAATAAGAACGTAACCAAATATTTGTGTGAGTAATATTTATATAACATTTATTAACAGCCTACCTGCAAACCTATAACCATATTTTTAAAATAACATTTTATTGTTTAGATGTTTAGAAGAACCGTAAGTAAGTATAATATTTTATTCGTTTAGCTGTCTATAATATGAGTAGGTAGGTATATCTCTTCTTACGTTGTAGATTTGTTTGTTATTTTATAGCTTTTTAAAACACATTTATAATCCTTCAAATTATATTTTATTATATTTTGTTTACTTTTTTGTTATAAATAATAAATCAGTTTAACTAAGAAACATTGTCCTGTAAGATATCCACTCAAATCGCTGAATTTAAACGTTCAAAGCGCTCGCTGCTTCGATAACTAGAATTCTTTACTGACAGAGATCGAGACCCGCGACCATACGTGTAATATCGTATAGCGCAAACATTCAGAGCGACATGCTGCGCTAGGAGCAGCACATACGTAGGCCTCGCAACGAATTTTGAGGCGATTGAAATAAAAGCATACGGTGTCTCTTCTTGGTACCTTATTATGTATTCAGTGCTACAGTGTCAGTGTACAGTGAGCCGTTAGTCGGGGACAAGGTCCAACTGGGATAGTGACGAACGAACGAGTAACATTGTTTCAGTACCGCTGACATGCATCTTGCTGAAGTTAGAAATTAGCGCATGCACAACGGGTTGGATAGCATACTGCATTTGAGCCCAAGATGCAAAAGATGTCAACTGTACTGTCACTGTCATAAATAATATCGAGAAAAGTATATTTCGGTGTTTGCACAAGGAGGTGTAAATAAAATACGCCGCAAATACTTTCCAGTGTTCATACAAAACCGCGCATGAACAAAGCAACGAAAGTACAAGGCAACGTCAGTACTTTCGAGTGTTCTACGTTGTCCCAAAAAGATTATTAAATTAATCGAATAAATCGATTGAAAATACGCCGAGTTATGGCGGTTTGAAAATGGTCGAAATTTTTACGAATTTCAAGTGTTTCATTTTTTAATATTTAATATTGTTTAAGAAAATAAGCAAACCTTTATCTTAAACCTAGATTTAAAATATTTTCATGTCGTTCTACATTTTTCAATAGGTATTATTTACCTGAAATCGTATATTGACCCATAAACTTTCTTCATACATTTGAGGTATCTGGCAAGGTTATCTTTCCGGCAAATCGTCGATCCTTTCGGTATGTGATTTATGAACTGAAATACACAGATAAAATCGCCGATTATTACCAAAACAATGCGATTGTAAAATAAATACAAGATTTTATCTCCATCTTTCATTGTCTCTACTAGTAGTCAGTTTACAAACAAAATGTTCTGATTGCAGAATGAAACGTAATTATTGTCCTATTTAAAGATTTGATTTTGTTTTGAGTGCGTGAGCGTACATAGTTAAGTTTTAAATGGGAATGTTGATCTTACTGTATGCAGTAATATATACTTACTTGCCATGAGTACAAAGTGCGATGATGGCTGACTGGAAAACCTGAGTTCCTCCACCATAGATTCCATTGGTCGCCGTTTTCTCCGTTATATTCTCTCCAACCTCGCTCCAGACATACCTATACACAAAATTGAATTTTCTGTCTTTAATTTATTTCATAAATAATGAGGTAAATTTATGAGTTCGATAAATAAATATATCAAATAAATGATAGTGACATTGTGTCAATAGATTCAGTATCTGGAGACTGAAGCATTTACCATTAATCCTTTCAAGTGTAAAATTATGATTAAAATTAAAATAACAATAGCGGTAATTTTACTCAATAATAAATTTTAAAACAGTTAAAAAAAATCTGACGTGGCCATCACACAACCTTCCGCCATATCTAGACTTTAAACAAAAATGTATACGTACAATCTGGTGCCCATTTAAAATATACAAATAAAAATCTAAAATATTCAAACACAGAAATTATTATCACCTGAATCAAAAGATTCATTCACACGAAAACTCTTCTGTGTTGAAACAATCCTCCGTTCAGTTACTACATTTAATAGCTTTCTTATGACTTATATAGCGCTAGTATGCCAACTTGTCACCCGTCACATCTGTCAATATTTTTTATGCAGAAACAAAAATCAACCGAACATGGATTACAAGATTTCAATGTTTTATTTGATAAATTTATTTTTTTAATTTTAGCGCAGTTCTTTAATGCTACCAGATAAAGACAATTTTTTTATAACGTAGATTGCAAATAACTTTTCCTCTTATTCTTATTACAAATAAATACTATATTTATCCAAATTTATAGAAATTTTTGACACTTAATCTTTTCAATCTTCAAAAAATATCACTTCCGGTGAAGATATTTGTACCAAAATCTAATGAGCTCTTCCTATTCGTATACAATTGTATAATACCAAATATCAAAATTTTTGGGTAATTCGTATTTGAGTTATCCGACAGACGGCATCGGCCCGGACCACACACATACACACACACACATACATACAGACATCATCGGGAAACTATCAAAAATTAGTTGTAAGGACCCTAATTCGTGCTCATACACTAATAACTCACTACCCGATTTTTTGCATGATTCCAATACCTTCCTTTACAGGTAAGCGGAAGGTAAAATATAAATTTTAACTCCAGCTGGGATAGGAATAGGACAGAAGTTTGTAGTATAATAATAGTAACTATATGATGCAAGTGTATAATACGTATAAGCTTTTTTTCAAAATCGGCATGAAAATCGTCATTTCCAGACTAATTTGCGGCATGAAAGTAAGATTTTCATGACTAGGCATGAAAATTTAATTTTCATGCCTAGTCATTTTTACTTTCAACTTTGTTTACTTGTCATGACAACTTTTTCTAAAATTTGTGACAGCTCTGATGATTTGTCACAGCTCTGCGCATCCTCGCATTCTTCAAACGCCTCCTCGTCTGCAATGAAACATTTTCATGACTTGTAATGTAATATACTATTAATGCACGTATGACGGGTTTAGGAGCACTTATACACTTGTATCATACGCTATTTTTAATTAGGTACATCTAAATTAGGTACATTTGAAGGTGTGTATTTCACGTTATTTACAAAAATCTTTGAAACTATCGATCCTATCAAAAAAGCACCAATTACAAAATTAAGATAAAATTTCCTACAAAAATGGTCGTTATTATTTTTTTTTTTGTAGGATTAATACTTTCGAAGATTGAAGATACGGCGCAGAAAAGAAAGAATGATAATAGTTCTCCATCTCCAAATAGTCCAATAAGATTAGATTTTACAAAGGAACTCATCTCGGTAAAGCTGAAATTTGGTGTATGGCTTCACATTACCTTTCTTATTATCATACTAAAAGTTCCCTGTGATCTGAGTGGTGCTTCAGCCGCCATATTATAAGATAGTCGCATTTACATTTAACTCGGCAAGGGGTAACTTTACAAAAACGGCTGTAACTTTTTAACGAATAAAAATATCGACTTCCGGTTTAAAGAATTCGATTCTAAAGATTTTTTCTATCAAAAAAATTGTTTCCAAATTTTGGGGACCCTATTTTTGCCACAATTTTAACAAAAAAATAAAAAGTTTGAGTATTTTCTCATTTCTTGTGTTTAATCTTCTCTAAAATCTGAATGAATATTGTCTTCCGGTTATTTCTTTTTAGATATTTCTTAGTAAGATGCATTATTTAAAAACTTTTAAGATCTTTGGTTAAACTGAAATTTAAACATTTCATCTCACAGGAAATTTGGAAATTTTAATATTTTTCTAATTTTTTTTGTTTAATCATAGTAGAGTGAAATTATCATCGAAGATCGATGTAACTCCTAAGGTGGTTTTTTTTTCGATTACATATATGAAGGAGATGTGAATTTTTTTTAGCGATTTCGGGCTGGAGCTTCCCGAAAAAATGTCCAAAAACTGGTATTTTGATGCATTTCGAGGGTATCACTTCACACTTTTCTTAATATCTCCGGTTCTAATGGTCGTAGAAACATTTTAAAAAATGCAAATTACTCGTGAATGAATAAGGTAGCCTGATTCGGTATAAATGCTTAAAAAGTGATTCCTAACCTCAAAAACTGAAAATGATTTAATTGTTTGAATCTTATATACTAAAAGGCTTAATTAATATTTTCGTCTACCTAACAACGGGTTTGCGTCGGGCCAACGTTATGAACGGATTATCCGATTTTAATTATTTTTTCACTAGATGATAGAGGTCATCGAGACGCAAATTTCTGTGTATCATTCAATTGTTTTTGATTTTCTTTTGTTTGAGAAAAATGAGAAAAACGGACTTTTTGTTTTTCGTTAATAACAAATGTATAGTTTAATCTATTGATTTAAAAATTGGTATATATAGTAAGCAACTAATAAGGAGTTCATGCGACCAGGTTTCAATGTTCTACATACTATAGTTTTTGACTTATTAATCAAAAACTATACTTCAACAGTGGATCAGAGGTTGTATAAACAAAAGTTCAACAAATGACTATTGACGTTTGAATAACGATATATATGTCAAACTGACGTTTACAATTCGAGATTTAAAATGCATTTATCTTAAGTAATATAATTAATAGAAGCAATTTGTTAATTATATTAAGTTATAATAGAAGGAGCGTAAATATTTTTAATATTTTCATCAATGTTAGTACTACTTTTAAAAAATTTATTTTATTTTGACAGTCATTACAAAGTACAGTCACAGAAAAAGATGTCAGAAGTTTTAGTACATTCAGGGTAAAAATTGTTAACATATTTGGGAAAACAACAATGCTATGTTCTGTCAAACTGACGTTTACAGTTTACAATTCGATATTTCAGATGCATGTATCTTAAGTTATATTAGTGAGCACTAACTTTATAAAATTGTTGAAAATGGCGACCAACAATAATTGTCATTTGTTTTTATTAAAAAATCATATCGAGTTTGATATCAAATTCAGGGGCTGGATAAGGGCTACCTAATTAATAAAATTATTTAAAATGGTGACCGACGATTGTCATTTATTAAAAAAAAACAATATAGAATTATATCAAGTTAGATACCAAATTAAAGGGTTGAAAATGGGCTACCTAATTAATAAAATAATTTAAATCGGTCAGGTGAGCACTACTTTATAAAATTGTTGAAAATGGCGACCAAGGATTGTCATTTGTTTTTATCAAAAAATCATATCGAGTTTGATATCAAATTCAACGGCTGGATAAGGGATAATTAATAAAATTATTTAAAATGGTGGCCGACGTTTGTCATTTTTACTTCCTTGTACGAAGTAAGGAAGTATTGTAATCGCGAAAAATTTCGGTTCTCAGATTTTGACGGAAATATCCGTTTTGACCTTTTCTGAATCCATTATGACTAGTTTCGACGTGACGTCTGTACGTACGTACGTATGTACGTACGTACGTACGGACGTATGTGTGTCGCATAACTCAAATACGGTTAGACGTAGAAAGTTGAAATTTTGTATTTAGGACTGTTATAGCATCTAGTTGTGCACCTCCTATTTTTTGTTTCAGTCTACAAACCGGAAGTAGTACTTTTTTAAAATATTTCGAGAAATATTTAATTTTAGACAATTTTTTTTATTTTAAATGAAAGATTATGTGATTATTACCTAAAATCGGTATTTTATAAATATTTTTGTATCTGGTATCATTTAGGAATAATTAAAGTATATATTTTTAATTTAGTATTTCTTTATCTTGTAGTCCATGATCGATTAACATTTGTTACTACGTAAAATTTAAATGATTATGACATGACAGTGACAATAGTAAAATATGCTTTATATCTTCTTCTGCAGTTTAAATAAAATGACTAAAATATATTTGTGAGTATACTAGTATAATAAGTTAAAAGAATTTTTTATATTATTCTACATTTTAGTTATTAAGAAAAGTATGAACACACAAGGCGTACAAGGAAGTCATGTGGTGTCCACGTCAGATTTTTTTTTTAAACAATATAGATTTATATCAAGTTTGATATCAAATTAAAGGGTTGAAAATGGGCTACCTAATTAATGAAATAATATAAATCGGTCAGGTGAGCACTAGGCTACTTTATAAAATTGTTGTAAATGGCGACCAACGATTGTCATTTGTTTCTATCAAAAAATCATATGGAGTTTGATATCAAATTCAAGGGCTGGATATGGGCTACCTAATTAATAAAATTATTTAAAATGGTGGCCGACGATTGTCATTTATTTTTATCAAAAACAATATAGAATTATATCAGTTTGATATCAAATTAAAGGGCTGGACATGGTCTACCTAATTAATAAAATAATTTAAATCGGTCAGGTGAGCACTACTTTATAAAATTGTTGAAAATGGCGACCGATTGTCATTTGTTTTTATCAAATAATAATTATTAAATCAAATCAAATTTGATTTAAAATTAAAGGGTTAAAAAATAAAGGCTAGGTACCTTATTAATAAAATTATTTAAAATGTTGGCAGACGATTGACATTTGTTTTTATTTAAAAAAAATATATACATCGAGTTTGATGTCAAATTAAAGAGCTAGATGAGGGCTAATTAATAAAATTATTTAAAATGGTGGCCGACGATTGTCTTTTGTTTTTAAAAAAATATGTTAGAATCATACCTATTGAATATGATATCTTAAATATCTTGATAAAAGAGCTGATACAAGATTGTTCAAAATGGAGACCGACGATCGTCATTTGTTTATATCTTAAAATTGTTAAAATCATATTGATTTTAATATCAAAGTAAAGGTCTTGATCTTGATGATGAGGAGTGATATACACAATAAATGATAAATATGATAGTGGGTGATTAGCTTCTGTTTTTTTCCTTTCAAATTAATAAAATCATTTAAGTTTGATATATCCAATTAAAGGTTTTGATAAGGTACCTACAATATCAATATTGTTCAAGATGACGTTCGACATCAATCGTCTTTTGTTTTTAGTTGGATAACTAGGATCACCAGGATATTTATTTTATTACACATATTATGTTATTTTATTCCAAAATTTTAATTTAATAAAAAAACAATTACTGGAATTCAGTCAACTTTATTTATTTCAACCTCAACCGGTTTCACACCCCACCTGGGTCATCATCATAATAAAGTTGACTGAATTCCAGTAATTGTTTTTTTATTAAATTAAAGGCCACAGTCAAGAAAATTACATTTTTTATAAAATTTTAATGCCTTGACTAAAATTTATATTGAAGAAGGAAGATTAATAATTTTAAATTGTAATTAAATAATTATAATTTCATCATACAATTTTTTTCGGTATAGTCTAAATGTTATAATTGAGGCACGAAGTGCCGAATCGTTCCACATTCAGGGTTCGCGGAGCTTGAGGGCTTGAGCCTGCGAAGCGGGCGAACCTCCCTTGTCGCGCGGTAGCGCGACCAAGCCGAAGGCCCGCTTAGCGGGGCCTGACGCTAGTTTTTTACTAAAACTGTAATAAATCGCGCTAAAATTACGAGTATTTGATGTTCTTTTTTATGAGAACATAGAAAAAAAATTTACTTTATTTAAAGTGCCCATTTTAGGGCAAAATTTATCATATTGTATTGTATTTTATGTACAAAGTATAAAATTTTAAAAATTGTCATATATAATATCATTAGTGACTATGATTTTGCCGGCAATTTTTGCCGTCTGGTCACGACTGCTTGTTGCGTCGAAAATAAACACGAGTGCGTAGCAGGAGTGTTTATTTTCTAAAGCAACAAGCAGGAGTGACCAGACGGCAAAAATTACCAAAAAATCATAGTCACGTATGGTATTCGGCTTGACAATTCCACTCATAGTTTTTCATCCAATCAAAACACAGTATTTTGCTGAATTGTACCAATCACAGACGAACTAAAGTGACAATTTTCACTAGTGAAAATTACACTGACAATTTTCATTAGTGAAAATTGCCGCGAAGCGTTGCTTAGATATTATGTCAGTTGATGATTGTTTTAAAAATACATTACTTTTTTTGGCAAGCCGAATACCATACGTGACTATGATTGTTTGGTAATTTTTGGTAAAAATTGCTAATGGTATTATATATGTCGGAGTAAGAGCGGAGCGGACCATAGATGATCAGTTACGTGAAGAACAAAACACTCAAAGCGCAATTAATGGAATAGTTAACTAATCTAAACACCAAATTAATCACACATTCACCACTCATGTCATGAACCAGTTAAACGTGATCTACAAACTATGACGATAAAGAATGGTGGCAATTCCTGGGCACGTGCTACTCGCATCAGAGCATATTCAAGACTGTCGATCTCCGGCTCATTCCATACCTAGCACGTAATCCCAGACTTCGCCCAAGTGTACTAATAATAATAATAACGTAATCGAACAAGCAAACACGATCATAACTTCATTAGCACAGTTGCATTCCTATCATTAATTATTATTACAATCAACATGATTGCTAACCCCGACACGGCCAACCTGACATATCACACGTCCTCGTGTGATGCTTCTGAAAAGAGAATCTGATTCAAACAGTAACAATATCAGCTCGGCCTCCCTGACCTATATCTCAAATCTAAGAAAACCATGAACTCATCTATCCAGCAACTGTTACGGTTAACAAGCTAAAGTAAGACGTAGTAGGTAGTGACAATTGCTAACAAAAATAACTAAAATGTCTGTATGCCATATCTCTATTTCCAATTACTATCCAATTCATTACTTCAATTTCAAACAAATCACTTAGTCTCACCGAGACCTTCAAACCGTTCGGAGTCACCTCAGTGCACTTCATCGTTGGGAGCCACCTCAGTGCACTTACGTTGGAAGCCACCTCAATGCACTTCATCGTTGGGAGCCACCTCAGTGCACTCACGTTGGAAGCCACCTCAGTGCACTTCATTGTTGGGAGCCACCTCAGTGCACTCACGTTGGAAGCCACCTCAGTGCACTTCATTGTTGGGAGCCACCTCAGTGCACTCACGTTGGGAGCCACCTCAGTGCACTCTCGTTGGGAGCCACCTCAGTGCACTCACGTTGGAAGCCACCTCATCGTCTCAAAGTCTCAGGGCATCAACCACAGTGCCAGACGCAAAACCAAAACTCCATCGCAACGACGCTTAACCCCAGAGGGGGAAGGCCAATCACGGCTTCACAGCGTAGGCTATACGCGCGACATAACAACTGTTGTACATAGCCAATCAACTAGGCTCTCTACTTAATTACTTTTTGTTTACATTTACTACTCTGATCTATTTTACTCGCTTGGCATATAGAGACATCTTTCTTACAACCACACATTTGTTGTACTAACGATTTATCTTTAACTTTAGCAATGTCAACTACCAAAACTACGTCATCAACATTACTCTGGATCTAAATAATATGGGAAGGGTAAAGAGTAGAAACTCCACTAGTACTTAGGCCGCTCAAGAGCTGCCGTATGCCGTTTACCTGAATGAAGACATAAAAGCTCGAATCTGTCATTTTCAAGAATTCTCGTTATTTGCAAAGGCTCTTTAACTTTCGGTGATAATTTAAAATTTCGTTCTCTGGCAGATTTTACTACGTACGACCCAACTGTTAGGCTCGGACCCTTATTATTCAGTGACATTTTTTGCTCAAAATAACCTCCAGCTGTACGTTGACAAGTACCTATAGTGTGGTGTGTTTCTAGCTCAATAGTTAGCGCTACAATCGTTTTTATTTAGAAGAAAATCTAATAGGTGGACTCGGTGATCTACTCATAATAGTCATAATAAAAGTTCATAGATGGCTCCCTTTTATTTAAGTTTCAAACCAGCAACTAATACTGGCGGTGGGGATTTTGTCTTCGCATGAAGTGCGCATGAGCGGACAATAATATGTGATTTCCAGTTAAATACATTACATTGTAGGATTTCTTGGTATACAGGGACTTCTAAAAATTGGAAGATAAAACTTTCATAAGAAATATAGGTAATGGTAAATAATATTATAAATTTATTTGTAATGAAACAAATAAACAATAATAGGGATATTTAAATTATAATTTATTATAAGTACTTAGAGACAAAATACTTATTTTTGGTATTAAACAATAAAATGAACAAATTATATGGTATGTTATGTACTTATTACTAGGTAAGGTACAGAGGCGGCCGGTGACTTTATATTTGCAAAAAATGTTAATAAAACGTTTATTTTACTTTCAAACTTAATAAACTGCTATGTGTTGAACTAGAAGACCTTTCTTTGCTGATGTGATGCTTTTATAGAATTCCAAGCATTGGTATTGATTGTTTATTTAATATCTCTTTTGTTTAACATTTACTTTTAACGCGATTTTTTTGGGAAATAAATATGACTATATTATATGCACATAATAAAATTCAGTCTTATAAAAGCAACAGTTTTTGTGATAATAATTTTATAATGATTTTTACTATTTATTTAAATTTTGCGTATAACGTTATAAACAATTCATTATAATGCAAAAATACATTGATTAGTGTTAAAAGGAATATATTTAAAATAAATAAATATATTTAAAATAAATTATTACTAGGTAAGGTAAACGTAAACGTATAATAAAAATTTGATCGGGCCAATACATGACACCTCGCCATACTCTATTATTTTTAATTTACTAAATATAGGTATACCATTGCAAAAGAAAATTGTAGTTTTCAATAATATTCTTAAACTAAATATAATAATAATAATATTTTCATAATTTTATTATAATTGTCCAAGTCCAAATAACGTTAAGTGTTTGTTACGCCGATAATGATGAAAAAGATCACATAATATAACTACATTATTTATTCAAAAATTATAGACTACATTGAAAGGAAACTTAAATATGAAATGGATTTGGTTTTGCAATCGCACATTTTATGCAGTTTAAATTTTAAAAAACTCGAATAAAACCGTCGTTTGTAGATTACCTAATATGTCATGCAAATGTCAAAATTTCATATTTTCAAAAAATTTCACTTATTCAAAACGAAAGAAGAAAAAGATTGTATGTAACACCTAAGGAATCTCGGTAGTTACCTTCATTATGTGTTTACAGAACTCTGCTATACTTCGTCCTGCAAATTTTATATTATATAAACTCTACTTTCGTTTCCTTACTTGTCACAAATACATATTTTGTAAAATATATTAATTTTTCTGTATTCCAACGAGAAAAAATCTGACGTGGGCACCACATGACTTCCTTGTACGCCTTGTGTGTTCATACTTTTCTAAATAACTAAAATGTAGAATAATATAAAAAATTATTTTAACTTATTATACTAGTATACTCAAAAATATATTTTAGTCATTTTATTTAAACTGCAGAAGAAGATATAAAGCTTATTTTACTATTGTCACCGTCATGTCATAATCATTTAAATTTTACGTAGTAACAAATGTTAAACGATCACGGAGTACAAGATACCGAAATACTAAATTATAAGTATATACTTTAATTATTCTTAAATGATAGAATACCGATTGTAGATAATAATCACATAATCTTTCATTTAAAATAAAAAAAATTGTCTAAAATTAATTATTATCAAAATATTTTAAAAAAGTACTACTTCCGGTTTATAGATTGAAACCAAAAATAGGAGGTGTACAACTAGATGCTATAACAGTCCTATATACAAAATTTCAGCTTTCTACGTCTAACCGTATTTTAGTTATGCGACATACATACGTACGTACATACGTACGTACAGACGTCACGACGAAACTAGTCATAATGGATTCAGAGAAGGTCAAAACGGATATTTCCATCAAAATCTGAAAACCGAAATTTTTCGGGATTACAATACTTCCTTATTACTCCGTACAAGGAAGTAAAAAGTTTCTTCTGTTCACTATCTTCAAAAACAAATTTGATAATAGCAAAGTAAGGTACAATTATTGGATTTTTTTACATTTTCCCCAAGACTATCGTCTGACACAACATTGACAGAGCCAACAAAATTGTAAACGCTAGATGGCATTGTCGTCGTGCACCTAGCGAATAGCAACCTAAAAAAATGGCAAAAATGTGAAAATTGATTTTTTCAAAATCGGCATGAAAATCGTCATTTCCAGACTAATTTGCGGCATGAAAGTAAGATTTTCATGACTAGGCATGAAAATTTTATTTTCATGCCCAGTCATTTTTACTTTCAACTTTGTTTACTTGTCATGACAACTTTTTCTAAAATTTGTGACAGCTCTGATGATTTGTCACAGCTCTGATGATTTATGCAAACCTAATTTTTTTTATAATTTTAAGCTTAATTGCCGATTTAAAAAAAATATAATACATCACGCGTCATAAAAATGTCTTTGCTTGACTCGGAGGCTTTGAAGAAATGCTCGGACGCTGCGCATCCTCGCATTCTTCAAACGCCTCCTCGTCTGCAATGAAACATTTTCATGACTTGTAATGTAATATACTATTTTACTTCCTTGTACGGAGTAAAGGAAGTATTGTAATCGCGAAAAATTTCGGTTCTCAGATTTTACGGAAATATCCGTTTTGACCTTTTCTGAATCCATTATGACTAGTTTCGTCGTGTCGTCTGTACGTACGTACGGACGGACGTACGGACGGACGTACGTACGTATGTATGTCGCATAACTCAAATACGGTTAGACGTAGAAAGTTGAAATTTTGTATTTAGGACTATTATAGCATCTAGTTGTGCACCTCCTATTTTTTGTTTCAGTCTACAAACCGGAAGTAGTACTTTTTTCAAATATTTCGATAAATATTTAATTTAAGACAAATTTTTTTATTTTAAATGAAAGATTATGTGATTATTACCTAAAATCGGTATTTTATAAATATTTTTGTATCTGGTATCATTTAAGAATAATTAAAGTATAATATATTTATAATTTAGTATTTCGGTATCTTGTAGTCCATGATCGATTAACATTTGTTACTACGTAAAATTTAAATGATTATGACATGACAGTGACAATAGTAAAATGTGCTTTATATCTTCTTCTGCAGTTTAAATAAAATGACTAAAATATATTTGTGAGTATAGTAGCAGTAGTAGTAGTACTTATATATTAATATATTTGTATAATAAGTTAAAAGAATAAAGTCAGATTTTTTTATATTATTCTACATTTTTAGTCCAGTCAGGAGAGTCAAAAATTAACTGAAACCCAAGACTAATACATAACCAAATGAAATTTGGCATGTGAGTAGTTAAGAACATACATAAACAAAAAAAAAATTTGCTCCACCTCGGTATGCTCCGCTTCCCACAAAAATTTTCAGTTGAAACTCAAAATTTTTTTGTAACGCATTTTTCTCGAAAACTATCGAAAATTTTGGAAAACAGTTTTGACAGGATAAAAGCTGAGGAAATTTGCTATCAAAATGGTATTTGAAAATTTTTCATAAGTAGCACCGTGTAGGCAGCAGCCGTTTAATATTCGAATGACTTGAGAATTTTCTGTATAGTAGGCGCTACATTGTGAATGACGTAATAAATTCGCCGCTACAGAATGAATGTGGTATAACTTCGTTAAAGAACATCATTTTGTAAAGATAAAAATTGCATTTTATTCGTCGAGGCTTCCACTTTCAATTGCACTAATAACATTTGAATTTTCGACCCCGTTTATACCGAGAAACTTGCTTTTTAAAGAATCATAACTCAGTATTAAAGAATTCTCAATATTTTCAATATCTATGAATGAAATTGTAAACTCGTAGAGGATTATCTTCACCAAATCATCCCCAATCACATGCAACTATTTGGAGGGTTGTGTGTTGTACGTCCGAAAAGAAAACTGGTTTTCGCTACCTTCTTTATTTATAGGTTATGATCTTTTTTTTGGGAAAACATCTGTTACATCTACGTAGTAGTACAATTGATGAAACAAATTACAGAATCTTGTTGATTAGGATTTGTACTTGACGATAAGTTCATTAAAAATCAATTTACGGGGCCAAAAAGTGGTCTATTTTCAAAAATGCTCGTACCAGCGATAAATAAAGAAATCTATGAGATAGCGAAAACCAGTTTTTTTTTCGGACGTACAACACACAACCCTCCAAATAGTTGTATGTGATTGGGGATGATTTGATGAAGATAATCCTCTACGAGTTTACAATTTCATTCATAGATATTGAAAATATTGAGAATTCTTTGAACGTCTTCTAATACTGAGTTATGATTCTTTAACTCTTTCAGGGGCAGACTTTTGCGAATAAAATTACCTAAAGTGGGCGCAATAATTTTTAAAGGGTTTTGTTCGGTCATATTCGGGATAATGGTTCTTTTATGTTATCTATGTGTAACTCAAACAGTTTTTTGAAAATTTTATTTATTTTTTGAAAAAATACAGGTGGTTTACAAAATATTCAATTTGTATACAGTTAGAAAATACATGAAAAAAAGCAATTTATATTGACGCATTTATCAAATAATACAATATACATGTCCATTTAGAATTAAACTATCGTAATAACTTACAATTATTATATTCAAAATTTGACTGAGAACATTTTAAAATTGTCCGGAGATTCACTTGGCTTCAACTTAACCTCAAAACAGTACACCATACATATACAATGACATAGAAGTGAAAATACACGAAAATAAACAACTAGCGCCATTTTTTAGTGCTGCACAAAGTCATAGGTTTAAGTTGGGATGTGATTCAGGCCTTAAACCACCGCACATCAACCACAAAAAAATTCTAAAGCGATGGTTTATTTTTTATACCACCACGCACAAAGGCAAAAATTAAAGTGGTACGTTTAGTCACCCACTGACCCTGAAAGAATTAAAAAGCAAATTTCTCGGTATAAACGGGGTCGGAAATTCAAATGTTATTAGTGCAATTGAAAGTGGAAGCCTCGACGAATAAAATGCAATTTTTATCTTTATAAAATGATGTTCTTTAACGAAGTTATACCACATTCATTCTGTAGCGGCGAATTCATTACGTCATTCGCAATGTAGCGCCTACTATACAGAAAATTCTCAAGTCATTCGAATATTAAACGGCTGGTGCCTACACGGTGCTACTTATGAAAAATTTTCAAAGACCATTTTGATAGCAAATTTCTTCAGCTTTCATCCTGTCAAAACAGTTTTCCAAAATCTTTAATAGTTTTCGAGGAAAATGCGTTACAAGAAAATTTTGAGTTTCAATTGAAAATTTTTGTGGGAAGCGGAGCATACCGAGGTGGAGCGAATTTTTTTTTGTTTCTGTATGTTCTTAACTACTCACATGCCAAATTTCATTTGGTTATGTATTAGTCTTCAGTCAAAACCTCTCTTGACTGGACTATTTAGTTATTAAGAAAAGTATGAACAGTTTCATAGGCGTACAAGGAAGTCATGTGGTGCCCACGTCAGATTTTTTTTGTTTTTGCCCTAAAATGGGCACTTTAAATAATGTAAATTTTTTTCCATGTTCTCATAAAAAAGAACATAAAAAGCTCGTAATTTAAAAAAAATATTGCTCTACGATGATTTGGCAAAAAATGGCGGCCATTTCAATTTTTTGGGATAATAGCGATTGTGGCCGTAAAATTGCGAATTTTCTTTTGAAATTTAAACCTCGTGATTATGTCATCAACATACACATTTTCATGAAAATCTAATGATTTTAGCGCGATTTATTACAGTTTTAGTAAAAAATTCACGAGTAATTTGCATTTTTTTAAATTTTTCTACGACCATTAGAATCGGAGATATTAAGAAAATAGTGAAGTGATACCCTCAAAATGCATCAAAATACCAGTTTTTGGCCATTTTTTTGCGAAGCTCTAGCCCGAAATCGCTAAAAAAAATTAACATCTCCTTTATATATGTAATCGAAAAAAAAACCCACCTTAGGAGTTACATCGAACAACATCATATTTTTTGTTTAATTTCTCTCTACTATCAGCTTTAATATTGAACAAATTGAGATATTGACTTCCGGTTTTAGGCATTAGATTTTTAAAACATAATGTCTGTCAGATAACAATTTTTAAGGACCCTGGTTAAGCCAAAGTTTAAAGTTTTTGTCCGAGAGAAACTAGTGAAATAGTGAAAAAAATTTTCTCTGTTTACTATGTTTAATCAACTGAAATTTCTCAACGGATTTAAATAATAAGTAGTTAAATAGTTTAAAAAATGAAATTTTTCAAACCTTTTTGTATTAGATGCATTATTTTAAGACTTTTTAAAGGCTTTGCTCAGGTCAAAATTAAAATTTGTTGTCCAAGAGAGAATAGAGAAATTTTTGTTTTTTTTGTTTATTGTGTTTATTGTGCCTAATCAAAGCCTTTTAAAGAACTTATTATCATATATCTTACAGAAAAATATTCAAGAAATCAAGTGCCGGAAACCGGAAGTCGATAGATTCATCGGTTACGGAATTACAGTTAAGTAACCTAATGAACAAAAAAAATACCAAAATTTCACAAATCTCTCTTGGAAAATAAAGTATAATTTTGACCTGAGCAAAGCCTTTAAAAAGTCTTAAAATAATGCATCTAATACAAAAAGGTTTGAAAATTTTAATTTTTTAAACCAGAAATAGTTATTTAAATCCGTTGACAAATTACAGTTGATTAAACATACATACATGTCATACATAAGTCTTTCAAGTATTTTTGAGATTACAGATAATAGCAATATTGGCCTGTAGTTTTTAAAATCTTCTTTGATTTCTGATTTAATAACAAAAGTAACTATGGCTTTTTTGTTGACTTCTGGAAAGATTCCGTTTTCAAAGGAATGATTAAAGATATAGACGAGTTGGGGAGCAATGTATGTACCACATTCTTTAATAATGGTTGAAGTATTATTATCAAATCCGCTCGCCCATGTATGCTTAAGCGATTTTATAATTTTTGTTACCTCTTCTATGTCTGTTAGATGTATATAGAATGAGTTACAAAGATGAGAAGATAGCGTTGGTTGTGCTTGATCTGATTGGGTATCTTGACACGAC
This sequence comes from Agonum fuliginosum, assembly GCA_947534325.1. NCBI lineage: Eukaryota > Metazoa > Arthropoda > Insecta > Coleoptera > Carabidae > Agonum > Agonum fuliginosum. The sequence continues at coordinate 16,595,837 of OX384039.1, forward strand.
TGTATGAAGTGTTTGTTGAATTCATTTGCTGTTAGCAATGTATCTTCTTCGATTTGTTGTCGGATATGGATAGGCGTTTACTGAGTTCATATTCTTTAGCTTTTTGTATTACTTTATAGACCGGGCGCTGAGAAACATTCCGTTTGCAAAAACCGATGACCTCATTCTGATTGATGATTTGAGTTTAGAAAGAGTTTTCGGTTCCATCGTTGTAGCTGTTAGACCGGGAGCCGGCAGGTCAGGTGGGTGTATGATTTGTCACATTTTGAGGCTTTGGTGATTGATAGCCAGTAATACCCCCACCCGCAAAACGCAAGTATGGCGCCCCTAAAGTGTAGCTTTTACACGGGGCGAATTACCAAACTTGTCAAAAATTGACATGCTCATGGGGAATAGGCTACACGAAGATTGTTGTTTTATGTTGTTCGGGAGGTTGCCAAAGCACGGAAACGCAATATGCCATACCAATATGGCGTCGCCTAATGTCCGCCATACTAGCCGAAACGTGTCATTTTTTTTACAGTCGACATGTATCATTGGCCACACGCTGTTCTTTGGCGATATTTGTTCGGGATTAAATATAGAACAAGGATATACAAACGCCATACCTCTGGCGTGTCGCTAAGTGCCCGCCATACCAGGACAAAGATGTCGATTTTTCACCATGGCCATGTATGATCGGTACCGGTATGGCGCCGGTATGGCACCAAAGCGCCATACCGGTACCGATCATACATGGCCCTGGTGCAAATCGACATCTTTGTCCTGGTATGGCGGGCACTTAGCGACACGCTAGCGGTATGGCGTTTGTATATCCTTGTTCTATATTTAATCCCGAACAAATATCGCCAAAGAACAGCGTCTGGCCAATGATACATGTCGACTGTAAAAAATGACACGTTTCGGCTAGAATGGCGGACATTAGGCGACGCCATATTGGTATGGCATATTGTGTTTCCGTGCTTTGGAAACCTCCCGAACAACATAAAACAATAATCATCGTGTGGCCTATTCCCCATGGGCATGTCAATTTTTGACAAGTTTGGTAATTCGCCCCGTGTAAAAGCTACACTTAAGGGGCGCCATACTTGCGTTTTGCGGGTGGGGGTATTACTGGCTATCAATCACCAAAGCCTCGAAATGTGACAAATCATACACCCACCTGACCTGCCGGCTCCCAGTCTAACAGCTACAACGATGGAACCGAAAACTCCTATTATAGGGCCGAAAAAAAACTGAACCATAATTCCGTCCGGCAACCTCCACAATATCGTTTTTTAACTCTTTCTAAACTCAAATCATCAATCAGAATGAGGTCATCGGTTTTTGCAAACGGCATGTTTCTCAGCGCCTGCACTATTACTTAAAATAGAAGTATATATTTTGTAATGTCGTTTCAGTTCATTAGAATTGTTTTGTTTTAAGTTTTGCCTCAGTTTGTTTGGATTTTTTCAAGAAATTTTTATTCCATTGTGATGCACATCGTATAACGATTGTAGACAAAGTTTATTTTTAAAGGACATTGACCAAAAATTTAGGAAAATCATAAAGAAGAAAGCATCCATGTTTATTGTTCCATCTTACTCCATTAGCATTTACATTTACTTACATTTTTTTTAAATCGTGAGAGTGGGCAGATTATAACATCATTATTATATAAGTAATTAAATGGTTGAAATATGAGTTTAATTGCAATTTCAATATCAAAATAATGCCGTAAAACTTGCTTCAGTTTACTTGCAAAACGCGGCAAAATTAGATCAGATACGAACAAAAACTATAATAACCTATCACAATCAAATTTAAAAGCCAAATCGGCCTGTTTCAGGCACAGGACATTTGCACTAATACACTACCGGAAAAAAGAAACCGCCCCCCCAGAAAAGTTGAAAAATAGGTGCATTTTCAAACCGTCATAACTCGCCTGTTTTTCAATGAAATTGGATGAAACTTGAGTTTGAAAAACTTCCAAGTGTCTACTTTAAGGGCGTGGAAGCGATCTTAGGTTTAACCCCTTCCGACACCCCGATGAAAAAAAAAGTTTTTCGTGGGAAAAATTACCAACTTTGACGATCGCTGGGGAGTTACAAAAAATTGTGGACCCTATTTTCCAACAATGCAATAAAATTCAATGAATTTTTGGCTGATAACTTGGCAACGTTTCAACGAAATTGGACGATTCTTTGTGAAAAAAGACAGTTTTTCCTCTACTTTACGAAGGTAAACTCAAAAATTAGGATGACTAAAACATTTTTGTTTCTCAACCTTTATAATCCCTTAATAAATAAACGCGATGTTAGGCCTAAAAAATTCCAAATTGAACGATTTTTTTTCATCGGGGTGTAGCGGGGTGGCGGATGGGGTTAAACCTAAGATCGCTTCCACGCCCTTAAAGTAGACACTTAGAAGTTTTTCAGAATCAAGTTTTATCCAATTTAATTAAAAAACAGGCGAGTTATGACGGTTTGAAATTGCATCTATTTTTCAACTTCTGGGGGGAGGTTTCTTTTTTCCGGTAGTGTATAAAAACTAAATATAATTAACTCAGCCAGATAGCAGTATATGGGTTAAGAATAAATGGGGGGAATCTTGCCAAATGACCCCCATCTTGCCTCGCTCTCCCCTATGTTTATTTTTATCTCCCACCTCGTATTATATATTATAGGTATTGTGATGGGTCAAAATTTTCGAGTGTGAGATTTTAAAATATAAAATAAGAATACGAATAAAGTATTTTCGATAAGTAGTACTTTTTTAAATATTTCGATAAATAATTTATTTAAGACAAAAAATTTAATTTTAAATGAAAGATTGTGATTATTATTTACAAACGGTATTTTAAATTTTTTCTGTATCTGCTATCATTTAAATGGTTATGATATGACATTGACAGTGACAATAGTAAAATATAGTTTATATCTTCTTCTGCAATTTAAATTACAATAAATAAAATGAATAAAGTAAGTATGGCGGGAGGTGTTGTGCTGGCCACATCAGATTTTCTAATAAATTGATCAAAATGCGTACTAATAAGTTTTCATTCATATTATATTTCTTGCAAAACAAGTTTCATGCTTTCTTGGTTACTGCACTATCAGAGTTTCGTATTTATAATATTTGATGCTTGCATTGCACAACAAGGATTACAATAAATAACGTCTAATATCATCCTAATGAATATGAAATAAGCACGCGAGCAGCAAAAGCTTGAACTCGGAAGCTCGAACTTTGCCGTAACCGTAGCGTACGGCGAGTGACATTGAATTTCATTATGTTAGTTTAGTAGGTCAATGCAACTCATTCTACGATGCTTTCATGAGTATTTCCGAGCAGGTATCTATTACTTATTTGGAGTAACACAAACAGAAAGACAAATGAGTTTGCAGATTTGAAAGTACATACACAATTTTTAAAATGCATTAAATTTGTTTTAAAAAAGATTTTGTTATGCAATCTCGATATAAAAATAAAATTCAACAAAGTTAGTAAAACAATTACGTACCTATTCTTTTACAAAAACTCTATAAATGTTGTTAAGCTTTACAAACGTCAAATAAATATGTGTAATATCTTAAATTAAACGGTTATTCGAGAACCGAGAAATACCAGATATAGAAATTCATTTCAAGGGGCAAAAGACAATAACCAGAAAGAATGAAAAGTTCCTGTGTCTCTCTAGATCCAAGAATTGTAAAATTGAAATTGGAATAACTACAATAATATCAAAGATTATTCACATCATCTGTTATCTGTCAAAAACGACCAATAAAAATGCAGAATATTGAATTTCACAGCCAATCAAAATTAGTAGACTTGATTATTTTGTACTATACTCTATTTAATAACTAATCGGACAAATCTGAAGTTGGAATGCTAAAACTGATCGTTTTTGATTGGCTTTGGTAGTTTACACCATACAAACTTTATAATGTAAACAAACGAATGTTTCCCATCTTGTCGTATCAGCTGTTGTCAGTGATATGACTGTATCGAGTTTTCACGGTGATATGTCAAATTTAATTTTGCCGCCAAAAAACTTCAAGTTTGTCCGATTAGTTATTAAATCAAGTATAGTAAGGTTGTGTGTCGACTAGTCACTACTAGTACTTTTAGGTGACTATTTAACAAATGAACATTTTTATTATAATCTTTATTTTCATTTTTAATGCACAATTTCTATCTCTGGTTTTTCTTTGAGTTTCAAGAATATTTTTCACTTAAAATTCACTATTTTATTTATAAAGAAACACCAAAAAACACATACAACCTATTTGACGTTTGAAGATAGATATCGAAATAAACACTATATTGAAATAATATGACTACGTATATAAAAACCATTCATGTGTTGTAGGTACCAATGTTATAAAATATAAAATTTGTGAAGAAGCAATCAAGTTAATAAAATCCAATAAAACACCAACATTTCATTTTGCTAAACTAGAAATTGTGCAGTTACTGGAAGGATATTTTTGACTTCAGAGATAAAAGTTTAGATTCACAATTGCCGTAAAATATTCGAAGGGATGAAATGTCATTATTTCTATAATAAATCACACCATGAATGTAAAATTACAAAATTGTGTAGGTACTACTCGAGCTAATTAAGACGTTGTTGGAAAGCACTTAAAATAATTTGCAGAAAGAAATAATGCACGTGTGATTTTATAAGTGAAAAGTTGTTTGGAAAAATTGTAATTTAAAAGGTGCGAACATTTCTTAATTGGGTGATATTCAAGAAAAGGTTTTCGGAGAGAGGATGTGTTGATCAGTTCCAATTGTTTTCTCTTCGTGGAATGTTCTTAAGCAGTAATGTTAATTTTGTTGGGAGCGATTAGCGATTAGTTCGTTGTATGAAGCTTCTTTTCAAGTTGATGGAAGATTGAGTGATTGATTTAGAATAGATGTAGGCAGATAGTGAAATTAGGCTTTTTATAAATAGCATATAGGTATGTAGGCATTATAAAACATGTCACATCGTTTTATTTCACTCACGAAGGGTTTTAGGTTATTTATTTAGTTCAATTCAATCAACCAATATTGAGTATAATAATAATAATAATAATAATAATAATAATAATAATAATAATAATAATAATAATAATAATAATAATAATAATAATAATAATAATAATAATAATAATAATAATAATAATAATAATAATAATAATAATAATAATTTATTTGCCATAAGATTACAAAATTTAAAAAATGAAATACAATTGGCTTCTCAAAATACATGAAAAAAAGTACTGGCAGAAAACACAAAGACAACATATAATAAATTACAGAGAACACATTAAAAGCAAGTATGTGCAATGTACAGGTTATTGGGTTATTTATTTAATTCAGTTCAGAGTTTTACCAAAAACTTCGGCATATTAGGCACTAGGCGTTTTATAAAACGACCCATTTTATAATAATTAGCCTGCGACATATATAATATATTGGTGTGGGTTGTAGTATGTTTTCATGGTTGTATATATTTTTTATATGGATGGGTGTTGTTGCGAAAGGCGTTGATTAATGTTGATGGCTACGGATTTATAATATAAGTTTGAATTAAAAATTTTCAATAGTAATTTGTATGTACTTTTGTGATATGTAAACCATTACATTAAATGATCTGAAGCTAAGACATTTCAAATTAGCAAACTTTAGTATAAATCATTCTCTCAAGGAATGTTGACACATTTTGTCCTTGGTATTTTACCGCCCATTTTCCCGCAGCCATAAAATACACTACACCAGATATTCGTAAAAATATCTCCAGGTTGTATTTTAAAATTGAATTCACAATTCTGAAAATAGTTCAACTGAACTTCTACAAGAAACTTTACGAAGAGAGAAAATATATTATTCTTTAACATGAATATCAGCAACTCCGCTTCGAATATTTTTGTCTCAGTTATTTGAATATTTTGCAGGAAATATGAATGCGTGTATTTAGTTATTAATTTCGTAATAAAATGAGGAAATGGTAGAAACTTTATTTCGGAAGGAAGTTGTTGTTTTATTAGTTATTAAAAGTTATACGGATTTTTATGGTGAAAAATTTTTCTCGTGCTAATTTATTCGTACCATATTCTTTTTTATTTTTATACTTTATTTTAAGATTGTTGTTACTTTAATGATTTAAGGATTTGGTTACATTTTTAACTTGAAATATATTATATTACTTGCTGTACACTTTGGTTTGGTTTCACATACCTAATTTAATAATTAGTAATACATATAGCCCTACATTTGTGTCCTCTCTCTTAATAGTCTATAGATTGATGTGACTAGTTGCTCGTTGCCTTGTTTTCAGTTTTACAAAATATCAGATTTTCACTATAAGTACATTGTATCCTAATAATCACAGTTGTTTTAATACATGTTATCATCATAAGGCTCTAAACGGAAAGGAACGCTGCTCCGGTTCGTGAATTGGCCAGCTATACTATATATACTGTTCCGTCTTATAAAACGAATAATAATAATACCGTTTCTCCGTTTCTGGTTAAAACTTAAAAAATATATATATAATCTAAACTTATAAATTATTTTTTGTTTAACTTAAGCTAGTTTCAGACCTACCCAATCATAAGTATAAGTATGCTCAATTAAGCAACCAGTGCTTCCACAAAGTTCCAATTTCAATAATTATAAGTGCGAACTTTGAGCGCTGGTTGATTAAATTAGCAACTTATACTTATAATTGGGTATGTCTGAATCCAGCTTACTACAAACTATAAGTAAAACCATTCTGCTATAATGGCACGATGAGCCGAAAAAGTTCAAAATTAAGAACACATCTAAATATTTGGGGGAATTTAATAGAAATAGTATAAATAATTATTTTAATTTGAGTAGGTATTATTGTATGTATTGTAATTTTGTTGAATACCTATTTTTTACCTACCGCTTACCTGTAAAGGAAGGTATTGGAATCATGCAAAATGAACTAAATGACTCTTGACTTTCACATAGTCGTGAATGAATCTTTTGATATTCTTTTGATGCAGGTTTTTCATTACTTATTAATTTTCTAGATTTGCATCTTCTAGTGTTTTAATAGTCTAGATTTTTACTCTTCTGCGGTGAAGCCATTCTCCGTTCAATTACAACATTTAATATCTTACCTATGACTTATATGGCGTAAAGCCTCATTTCCAGGGCCGTTGCGTGGCATGGAGCGGAGGAGCGACCGCTCCAGGCGCCTTATGAAAAAGGCGCCAAAATGTAAATTGAAAAAAGTAATTTGTTTTACTATACCTAACAATAAATTCCTAGTTTCAAAATTAACATTAAGTTAAAAAGTAATACATTGTCACACTTACGTTCCAATAATTAATTATGTTTTCTTAAAATTATAGCACGTAGCACTGTTGTAAGAATATCAGGTATAACAACTGTTTTCCACGAATTAAATGTATAGTTAACAGAATTTACCAGTATCTAAATAAACTGTGTTCTGGGAAGTTGTTTGTAGTTACACGAGTAAAAGAATAAAATATATCACGGTTTATAAATCAGTAAGTGTTTCTGTGACTGTTACTACGACTACAGTGAATAATTTTTGTATGTGTGTAATACCTACATGTAAGCATATTTATTATAAAAGTGTAAGTACCTACGATAAATAGAAAATTTAGTTTTTTTGTAATAATATCTTTTAAAATGAATGAATGATATAATGTTTAATAGAGCGAGAGAAGTGCCACTATTATCTGGTTACATTACATTTATAATTACCTAAACAAGAGTAAAACATGTGTAGTTTTTCATAACCGAAAGTTCAAATTTGAGATATCAATTTTACTTTGAATGGGCTGAAGAATAAAATTTGCGCATGAAATAGGAAAAAAACAGTAAGCTTCACATCCCTTAAAAAGTGTAACTTTTAATTATAAGGCATTTGACCTTGAATGAAAAAAAAGATTGCCTGCGGCGCATTTTTTTACTCTATATTCATTAAAATTTCTTCAAATTTGACCTCCTCCCCCAAAACGAAATTCTAGATCCGCGCCTGAGAAGGGAGGTGTAGGGCGCCAAAAAATATTTTTGCTCCAGGCGCCAAAATACCACGCAACGGCCCTGCTCATTTCCACCGACTGTTTTAATGCTTAAGAACTAAACTCCAAACATAAGGCGTAATGCACATGACATGTGTAATATTTATTATTTGTTTTGAGTTGTAAATTTCTGTATGTTTCTAAGTATGGATCTGAATACCCGTGAATACCTTACTTACTAAATTCTAATCTCTAAATCTCTGTCGAATTAGTCCTTAAACAAAATAGGTGGAAATGGCCATCTAATAAATAATCATTATGCATTACGCCTTACGCACAAATCATTATGCATTAAGCATTAAAACAGTCGGTGGAAATGAGGCTTTAAGTCATATACATACATACAGACATCATCGTGAAACTATCAAAAATGAGTTGCAAAGATCCTAATTTTGCCCCTCCACATAAAAAAGATAAGCGGTAGGAAATACGTGGAAATCAATAAATCAATGTCAATAATTTAGGTATTTATACTTAATAGTATTTTTCAACTACTTCTTTAATTACAATTTAATGTCATATCACTAACCTATAGATAGCTATTATATGTATTACAGATCCCGGAAATAGTGAAAGGAAAAGTCAGTCAATGAATATCTGAATTAAAAATGTCGCGTAACTTTACGTCACAAATAAACCGCACCTTCTTCTAACAATGAAAGCTCAAAGCTCATGAAAAACTGTAGAAGGGAGCGTTTTCTAAAAGCAAAAACACCGTGAATCTAAAAATAGAATCCGTTAGCACTAAAACAATATTATTTCTTCATCCCCAAAATACTATAATATTTTGCGTGTTTTTAGTTTATTATGTGGCGAAAATATGTGACGTCACACGATATATGACACGTGTTATTAACATAACAAAAGACTGTGCAAAGTTTACGTTTATTTTAAGCTCAAAAACAAATGATTTACAAACAGCAGTTGAGTTTTTGATTAATTTTATGCTGCACTGCAGGAGGTAATTTTTGGTGAACAATATTCATTGCCTGAAACTATTTTCATTATTTTAAAAAATTATCTTTAATTCTGCTATTTATATAATTTGCTTTAATGTGCAGGAAATAAACTAATCTATTATTTTACGTAACTATCCGGAAATGCACCCAATTGCAGCGCGATTTTTAAATCTATATTTTAAAAATAGCATTCCATCAAAATAAATTAAAGAAAGAGGTATGTATATAAAGAAGAAACTTTGCTGTAACATTTAGCATAAAAATACACAAAATGCACACCACGAGAGTATATAAATAGAGTATTTTGCATAATCAGCTAACAACGTATTCAAATAGATTTTATGAAACAGTTTTCGAAAGGAAAAATTTTGTACTGTAGGTAGTATTAAATTACTATCATTAATTAAATACATAGTTAGATTGTTTATTGCGTTGAGACTTATATATTTATTTATGTTATTGTTATTCGAATGGTATACGAATGCTATTGTATAACATCCAATTTGGGGTTACAATAAGTTGTTGAGTCCTTGTCGAGACTGGGAAACTAGTCAATTAATACTCAAAGATTACAAAAGTATAAAAGTATATTTTATGAGTTAATGAATAATATAATAATAATAATAATCCCATTTTACGTTAACCACTTATCTCTATGGTGTCACATAGTGATGCCGTTTGTCGAGAGTAGTCGAGAGTGCACTCGACTCTCGTCTCGGCTCGGAATTTTCAAAACTAATAAAAGTCACTCTCGTCTCGTTTCGAAATTTCTCGACTAATCTCGACATGGAGTCGAGAGTATCGAAAATCTCGAATCAACTTGGGTTGTGTGGTAGGTATTTATTTATTTGACATGCAAAACAAGTCAATATTAGTTTGTTAGTGTTAGTGCGGCCTAGGTGCAGTATTATGGGATTACTTATACGTATTTTGTACGAAATAACATTTTTATTCGATTATGTCAAAAAGTGACGTTTTTTAGTTAAGATATTCGCACGAAAAGCTAACCTTTTAGGTAGAGTATTAATATTTGTGCCGTTGCTAGGTGACCCACTTTTCGTCTTAGGCCGAGAAGTACTTTTCGTACGCAAACGCGTTTTTTTAAGCAAACTGACACAGTCGAATAATTTTTTGTTCTTTTTTGTTTCATTTGTCTGTTTCGCAGATAACTACAATTAGCAAACTAAACAAAAATTTATAATAATTTATAATAAAATATTAATATTCTAGTTATTTTAAGTTCTCACTTACAATCGAATAAAAAATAGTGTATGATACACGGACGAAAAAGCTCTCGTACTCCTAAGGTTGCCGAACGAGGCTTTGCCTCGTTCGGCAATTTTCCATAGTCGTACGAGAACTTGCATTTTTCGTCCTTGTAACATAAATAACTATTTTATGATATATTTAACTCTAACTAATACATGTTTATTTTATTCCACGGTACTTCATCTATACTTGACTAGTTAGGTACCTACCTAAATTTATAATTTTTATAATTAAAATTAATTTTTGTTAATTAATAAAAATGTTTCGTATACCTATATCTTTACTAAACTTAATATTTTGTTAATAACTGTTACATAATTTTAGGAATAGGTATTATTTTTATTAAATATCTAATTGATTTATGTAGATCAAAATAAAGATTTTATTTTTAAACATGTAAGTTTGTATACATTTATTGTTTGTTGATCTTGGGAATATTACTTAAAATACAACTTTTTTGTGAAAGATCCCATTTATGATCTAGTCCTGATATTCCAGCATCATTAGCATCTAAAAATGCGTCACGGACAAGAAATGAAATTTTTTTTAGAGTAATTGTTTAATCCTATCCTATAAAAGCATATTTCTGTTAATTTTAATTTTAAGCAAATAGTTACTATAATCAATTATATAAGACGAGACTCGAGAGTCTCGACGAGACTCTCGGCGAGACTTGATACTGGTCTCGTCTCGGTTCGAATTTGTAGTCGAGAGTTGCCTCATGGTATCGTCTCGATTTTCTCGACGAGACGAGACCGAGACTAGTCTCGACTCTCGCGGCAACACTCTGTCACATACCAGAATCGGAACGCAACTGAATAATTGGAACTCCTATTACCCTATCTGTATCTTATTTATACCCATGTACAAATCCTTAATCAGAAAATCTGTTGTGGCCAGCACACGACCTCTCGCCTTAACACTGTACTTTATGTTAATTTGGTTTTAGTTAGGCTTTCTTAAATTATAATTTTGCAATAAATTTACAAACTTTTTGAAAATAATTTTATAGTTCTTAGTTCTTAATTAGCTCTTTATAGATAAAAATTTAACTTTATTATTACCTTATTAATTACATTATGTTCAGTTAATAATATTTACATTTCTTTTAAAATGGTGCCACAAACATTTTAGAAATTGTGCATACGTCTGTTCATGTGTTCATCTGTCACATTGACATATTCATTTTTGTTTTTAATTTTTTCTTATATTGTGATTTACAAATCGTGGTAGGTAAAATTATATATCTTTGATAAATAATTTTCCTTTATTGGTAAGAGATATAGACAAGATGTTAAATAAATATTGTAAGATATAATTTGTTCTTTGAAATGTCGTATGACAAATTGTAGCTATCGCAGAATTTTCTATATTTTTTGCAAAAAATGTTAAAATGCTTCAAGAAAATACCATTTCCGGTTGGCAGATTTTTACCAAAATCTAATCAGCTCTTCATTAACATATACAAATGTATATTGCAAAATATTAGAATTTTATGTTCAGTAGAATTTTAGATAATGAATCAGAACGAAAGACTATAGTAGGCGCACATACAGACACACACACACACACACACACACACACACACACACACACACACACACACACACACACACACACACACACACACACACACACACACACACACACACACACACACACACACAGACATCATCGTGAAAATAGTCAAAATAGGTTCTAAAGGTGCTAAAACGTGCTTAATGACAAAAATCTCGACATCGAATTTTTTCACGATCCCTATACCTCTCTAGGCGAGAGGTAAAAAACTAGTATTAGCAATACAAATATATTTATTTGGTAACTCTGACCTATTAAACTAATGACTGACTTCCCACATACTTAATTGTGATGACTTGAACTTGTTACACTTTAAACGTCTTTACCTATTATTCCAACTAATAATGGGATTCTGTGCAAATCTGTAGTTGCTATAGATCTATAAAATTGTAAATATTAAACAAAATCATAAGGAAATTTATAATCATATGAACATTTTTATATTTGTCAATAAACATTGATGTGATTTTGTTCAATATTTAAAGATTTACAAATTTGTAAAACTTATAGATTTGCACAGAATCTCACCATAAGTTAACTTGTATAGGTAATAAATAATTAATAAATGTTTCCTGAAAAAAATATTTTTTTGCAATATGTAATTTAATTTATTTAACAGGATAAATTATTTTATTATAATACCTAATTATTATATTGCTTAAGTTTTTGTCAAAAAAAAAATATGACCAATAAAGATATAATATTATTTACAGTTTTTTTTGTTACTGATTCTTCCATTTGGTTCAAACTGCAATAATGAAAATCATTTTTTTATAAAATTGATATGGCCAGCAGCCAGCACACAACCTCCCGCTTTATCATTGACATAAATAGGTACAATATGTCACCTGTCAATATATATATATATATATATATATATATATATATATATATATATATATATATATATATATATATATATATATATATATATATATATATATATATATATATATATATATATATATATATATTACATTTCTTAGCAAAATGATATGCACGAAAGCTTGATTGGATTAGATGAAGTAGGTACAGAACCAAGAACGAAATTTTGCATGAGCCTCGATGGGCCGAACGCGCGCGTTTGAGCAAGTCGAAGTCCGTGGTACGCATAAATATAAAGTAAACGCATGGAGTGTTTAGTTTTTCATACACACGATTTTGTGGAAAATATAGTTGCTAATAAGTAATTTGCGTAATAGTTCAGATTATATACATGCATACCTATGTGATATAATATTGCAAATGTTTTACAAATATTTACGTTTTATTAAAAAATAATGTGATATGAAGCATTTTTTTTGCAAAAGTCCCAGGACAACAAATTCGGGTGAAGATAATAATCATTAAGATAAAGTTCCTAAGTGTATCAACGTATATGAAAGCTTTTTTTTAAACAATCCTTAGCCCAGTCAAATGATGCTAAAAAGAGCAAATAGTTGAAAGTTTAAAAAAAATTAAAATACCTTTCTTATAAAGAATTGTTCATAGAATTTAATAAAAGAAACCGAAAGTCAACATTTTTATTTGTTTTGAAATTACGGATCATTAAACACGAAAAATATGAAAAAAGATAAACTTTCTCAAATCCCTCTTCAAGAAAATATTAAAATAAATAATAATAAAACTCTATCTGTACAAAATCGATAAGATTGCACACTTATATAATAATTTTTCTTTTCAGTTTGATTATTCCCGGTACTACACACGTCACCTCTGAAAGCAGCATTTATTCGGTGTTCTGTATAAAATAATGTAAAACCATGTTATTTAATCAATAAGAAGAAAATATTATTAAAATGCGTAAATTATTTTGTGCGTTCATGATCTTTGTATGTCTGGAGTTAGACCGGTTATTATGGCATAATATTTAACTTTGAGTATCTACGTGTATAGTGCAAATGATTCTCAACATTTTGAGCTATTATGTCTACGTCACTCCGATCGAAAGTTATACGAGTTTAAGTCCGCTATGATTTGCCATCCCTTCGGACCTTTTGCTCTTTCCCGGAGGAAGCAAGCGTCGGCGACCTTGGGAGTTTCTAGGAGAGTTATACTACGTTTTAAGGAACACGTATGCAAATAATTTGCTTTCTATCTAAATTTTCCAGGTTAAATCTAGATTGAACTATAATGAGCAAGAAAGAGAATGAAATCGTATGAATGGGAATATTGACACACGAGACTTGCCGAGTTCGGAAATCTCACTAACATTCGCTAGACACTTTCCTACGAGTTGTGTATACTATTTTTCTCACCACCCACGACTATAAATATTAAACATTTTATTCATAAATATATTGTGAAATCAACTGTCACTGCCATAATTTTAATTTTACGTAGAAACAAATTCCACGATAGTAGGTATACAGGGCGGGTATTGACTCACTGCAAGGTCACTATCCCCCAGGTGACCTAGAAACTTACTGATGATGCTGTCCACTTGCTGACTCCTATTTCAAGGTTATCCTGACTTCAATTTCAAGGACATTGTTGCACACAATGCCGTGACGTCGATACCCACATTATCAATATATCTCATTAACAAACATCCTGTTTCAAATAACGTATATGCATTTTCTTGACCTTGAATATGGAAGTCTGAATTGACTTGTGGGCGTTGTGGGCAGCAACATCACGGTGTTGTGGGCAGCGACGCTCTTGAAATGGAAGTCAGGATGACGTTTATTTGTCGAGGAATTTTACCCCTATAAGCAACAATCTTAAGAAATAATTTTACCTGCAAAATAATGAGATCCGAGATATATTTGTTATACTATTTCCCAAAAAACAGACAAAATATGAACTAATAAATTTACGTAGGAGTATCCTAATATATTCATTATTAAATGTTTTCTAATGCCGAAGTATGCAAAATTTGACACTGCTGCAGACCGATTAGAATAATTATTCGTCTTTTCAAATCAAGACTAAATTTTTGTGACGAAACAGTTGTTTTTTTTTGACATTTAATTTTTTTACTAACCTTTGAGTGTCAGAATTTCAAATTTTAGTTTCTTTCGTTTCACAAGTCATTAATAATTGGTTCCAAACTAAGATTTTTAACATAACTGTATTTTTTGGCGTTATATTTGTTATATTTTTTATTTCATCGAAATTCAACAAGAATTGAAACATGTGATGCTGACAAGTGAATGTTTCGAACGTATCTCCTTTTTTTCGAAAATTCGTAAAAAAAATTGAATTGTTTGACATCCTGGGCATTTTACAATAATTACTGGATAAATACCTCAGATAAAGAGAACGGTTCGATTCTTAAATATCAGGAGATTGTTATTCCAATACTTTTGTTTACATGTAACAAAATGTTAAATACATTAAAACTTTCCCGTCGTTTGTAACAATGCAATCACAAAGACGGTAAAGAAGATCGACGTTACTATGTGACGCGGAGTCTCCCAGATGGCGCGATAGTCGAAATCTTTGCACATTTAGCTGAATTATTAAAAAAATTACTTGCTGTAATACGCATATCAGAACACAAACAATATTATATGACACGAAAGAGAGAGATAAAGAGTTTTGAATTTGGATGTTGGTAATCACGGCCGCCGCCAGTGGTATGGCAACCTCATAAATTTCTGGTTTTTTTTCTACATTACTGTACTGACACCATTTAAGTTGGGCAACGAGTTTGACATCCCCTTGAACTTAATTTCATTCTCCTCTCCCTTTGCCGAACGCATAACTCCGAAACACTTTTGACCGAACGATGTTGGAATCCACAGATTTAAAAGATTTAAAACGTCAAATTTTTCTAGCATGAATTGTAGTATGAATTTTTTTGACTGGAATAGTATAAATGTAGTTAAATAACGGAGTCGTCAGTCAGTGAAATTTATTTATTATTGCGTTGTTGTAATTAAAACCTACGTTTCGACGCCAAATACATCTTCCTCAGGGTTCTGAGAATACAAATTCAAATTTTTCTATTGATATTTATTTTATTAATTTTTGATTCTGAATTAAATTGTATACAAACCTCGGTGGTAAGTCTCATTACAGCCTGGGGCTATATGTAAACTCGGCGCCTTTGGTTTAGCTACTTTAGACTTTAGCCCTCGGCTGAAATGAAACACTTTCCATCTCGGTATGCATATAATATACTTATTATCATGTGTCCCAAATTAAATTTTTCAATATAATTTTATACCAAAATATATTTTAGTTGTAGAGTTAACAAATAAATTGAAATACGATAAGCGATAGTTCAACTTTTCTGAATAAACTTCAATTTGTATAGGATTGCTTTCGTTTTATAAAGCATTGTATCATTCATGACCTCTTGGCCTTTAGGAGAAATTCATGGTCACCTATATATTTTTCATTTTGATAATCCTAATTTTTAATGGAGATGGAAAAGAATAAACATTTGGGTGTCTTCGAGGTTGTTTTAATATCCGTTTTCTATAAATAGGGAAAACATTTAAAAAGACGATAAAATTTAATTTTCTCGATTAGAGGAAAGTGTTATTCACATAACGATGAAGGAACCAGTGAATATTTTTTCTCGAATCGTATAAAAAATTGATATTATTTTTATGTTTTTTATTTTTTCAATTTAATTTAACCAGATTGCCTAGTTATTATTCGTGACAACTTTATCTACCTATTATACATATTTTCTATAGGTACCTCCTATATTATTTTATGGCCGTTTGCACCAGTCCCACTTAAGAATTTAACTTACCTTAAGCGGTAGATGAACTACGGCTTAAGGTACTTACCTTGACTTACGATTTAAAATGTAGATGTTTTTGATGATATTAATATTGATCAGGTTTGGCACTTTTAAAATATTTCCTTTTAAACAATAATGTTTAAAACTTGTTTAAAACATATACTTTTTTAAACATAATGTTTAAAACATGTTTAAAATGTTTGTTTTCACCAGTTTAATACCTATACTTTTAACTCCGTAATATACTAATACTAACTATAGTATAATAATAATAACAATAATAATAATAAAAATAAACAAAAAACACAACGTTTAAAGTGAATTATCCACTAAATTTGAGTAGAAATTTTACTGTATCTGGTACCATTTAAAAATTTGAATACAATTTATATTCTATAGTACCTTTACAACTTCAAATTGGGACGAAACAATTTCAAATTGTGACAATTTTATATCGGGAATAAACAATTTCCGGTTGGAAGATTTTTACCAAAATCTTTTCAGTTCTTCATTTAGATGTAGGTACAAATGTATAATGAAAAATATTAGAATTCTATGTTCAGTAGAATTTGAAATAATGAATCAGAACGAAAGGGCATAGTAGGCGCACATACAGACATACATACACTCACATACACAGACATCGTCGTGAAAATAGTCAAAATAGGTTCTAAAGGTACTAAAACGTGGTTATTGACAAAAATATAGGAATCGATTATTTTCACGGTCCCTGTACCTCCCTGGGTGGCAGGTAAAAATTTTAAAATAAAAATGAAAATGTCAATGTGACAGACGAACTGACTGAATTCCAGTAAGTTTTTAACCTACCATTAAACGTATCCAGTCAAGAAGCATCATCGATTCATTATTAATAGTCCAGGCAAAATGCAAAAAAATTCGCCAAATAAACAAAAAAAGTAGGAGAGTTATAAAAAAATATGTAACATTCAAGATTCCAATGAGTCCCCATCAGCAGAAAGTGTGCTCGAGCCGCCATATTAAAAAAAAAAAAATTTCGAGAAAACTCGGTAACTTTAAATTTTACGGTAAATATTGATATTATAATATTGTAGCTTATAAAACTTTTTTATATAGAACTAATAGTTTACGAGAAAAACGAGAAAAAATATTTTGGTAGAACGAAAATAATTAAATCATGCTTTAACTTTGTTTCCTGACACAAAAACGGCTGTAACTTGCGAACGGATAGAAGCATTCGATTCTACAGACATTTTTCTATCAAACATATTATTTTTAATTTTTCAGGGGAGTCTGGTTTAGCCACAATTTAATATAGAAATTTAAAAAATGTTAGTTTATTTTTAAAACTTTTTGTGTCAACATTAAATTGCGGCTTAACTAAGGACTTTAAAAGTTTGAAGAATAATGTATCTTATAGAAAAATGTCCAAGGAATCCAATACCGGAAACCGGAAGTCGATATCTTAATTTGTTCAGAAATTAGAGTTGATTAAACACAGGAAACAAAAGAAAATTACTAAAATGTCACTATTTTCTCTACGCGTAAAACAATTAATTGTGGCTTAATTAAGGTCCTTAAAAGTAATTTAAAATAATGCATCTTATAGAAAAATGGCCGACAAATTCAATTCTGGAAACCGGAAGTCGATATCTTAATCCGGTCAGAAATTAGAGTTGATTAAACACAGTTAACCGAAAAAAATATTAAAACTTCACTTCTTTTTCTCGCACAAAATCTTTGAATATCAGCTCAACCAAGAGACCTTTAAAAGTTTTTAAAATAATGCATCTTATAGAAAAATGTCCAAGGAATCCAATACCAGAAACCGGAAGTCGATATCTTAATTAGTTCAGAAATTAGAGTTGATTATACACAAAAAATGTAAAAAATATAAAATTTTCTAAATTTTCTATGATAAAATTGAGGGTAAATTCGGGCTCCTCTGAAAAATTAAAAATAATATATTTTATATAGTCGATATTATATATAGTCGATTTTTCTATCAGTTCGCAAGTTACAGCCGTTTTTGTGTCAGGAAACAAAGTTAAGGCATGATTTAATTATTTTCGTTCTACCAAAATATATTTTTTCGTTTTTCTCGTAAACTATTAGTTCTATGTAAAAAAGTGATAGCATCTTTTTGTAGGAAATTTTATAAGCTACAATATTATAATATCAATATTTACCGTGAAATTTAAAGTTTTTTTTTTCAAAATGGTGGCTCGAGCACACTTCGGTTAAGTATATTTTGATCTATAATTTTCGTGCAGTATCTCGATAACGTTAATTTCAAACAAAAAATGTGACTTTAACCCTTTATATCTACCCCCTGTATCCACTGGGCTGTCCGCCCGTGCGGGTAAGTTATCATCCGCAGTATCGGAACATATTATTGTAAAGTTTGTCCATATTCCGGATGACGTTGAAATCTCGGCTCCAGCTCTCTTACTATAATAGTCCGTGGACCCGCCGACATAAAGTTTCATTTATACATAACCGGCTGCAACTTCTTGAGATGCTGCATTGAGGTGAATCTACCACATCTTTCCCCATGAAAATTTTCGATCTCGCGGCGTTTCCTCAATAATTCTATCGGAAGTCGACTATTCGTATTAATTGCAAAATGTATACATACTCTAATTTTGAATGAGGGAATCGAATAAGAATTAACTGAAACGCATGAAAAAAAAGTTGTCCGACAAAATATATGCAGCATCAAGCGTGTCTACCAAGATAGACATGCAAAAATTTCGACCTCGAAAAATTTATTGATAGCGTTCCAATTTTTTCATAATTTGTTGATGAAAACGTATCTAAATCAAATATTCAATTGTCCGACAAAAATCATTTTGCGATTTTTCCGTCCGACACGAGGAAATTGTCCGTTTCCTGAGGATCAAAAATTTATTAATAGCTGTCGGACAAATAGAAATTTATATTTCTAAGAGATGTATTTAATAAGTAATACAAATGTCGGACAAATAAATCGTGGCCATTTTGAAGTCGGACAAAAAAACATGAATATCTCAATAATGCAAATGAACTTACTGTTCCTTCACCAAATACTTTTTATTTTTACATATTTGAATTCTTCGTATGATTCTGAATCCAATGATACATCACAAGTCCAGATTTCATGCAAAATATGTCAAGAAAAAATCTGACGTGGACACCACATGACTTCCTTGTACGCCTTGTTTGTTCATACTTTTCTTAATAACTAAAATGTAGAATAATATAAAAAATTCTTTTAACTTATTATACTTGTATACTCACAAATATATTTTAGTCATTTTATTTAAACTGCAGAAGAAGATATAAAGCATATTTTAATATTGTCACTGTCATGTCATAAACATTTAAATTTTACGTAGTAACAAATGTTAATCGATCATGGACTACAAGATACCGAAATACTAAATTATAAATATATACTTTAATTATTCTTAAATGATACCAGAAACAAAAATATTTATAAAATACCGATTGTAGGTAATAATCACATAATCTTTCATTTAAAATAAAAAAATTTGTCTTTAATTAAATATTTATCGAAATTTTTTTAAAATTTACTACTTCCGGTTTGTAGATTGAAACCAAAAATAGGAGGTGCACAACTAGATGCTATAACAGTCCTAAATACAAAATTTCAACTTTCTACGTCTAACCGAATTTGAGTTATGCGACACACATACGTACGCCCGTACATACGTACGTACGTACGTACGTACAGACGTCACGACGAAACTAGTCATAATGGATTCAGAAAAGGTCAAAACGGATATTTCCGTAAAAATCTGAGAACCGAAATTTTTCGCGATTACAATACTTCCTTATTACTCCGTACAAGGAAGTAAAAATCTAAATAAAGAAAATCAAGAAGGTTATAAAATTTGACATTTGTATAAACAATTGACATGCGATAGGTGAAAATAATTATTAACTATAGACAAAGGTCTAAAATGTGTGTAAACGAAAATGATGGTCAGTTTTAACACCTTCTATATTTTTTTAATACTTACTTACTTAATCATAAGCCTATTTACCTTTTCAGGTGTTAGGATGCTATTTTTTAAATTTCTTATCTTTTCTTCGTATTTCATTAAATTAAACTTTAATCTTTGATACCTAGTTTATTAATTTTTGTGATATATTTTGCATGAAATCTAGACCTGTGATACAGTCTTGGAATCAGAATTATATATGTATAATTGAAATATATAAAAATATATACGGTGTTCCATTCAAAATAAGAAAGTTTATGTCATTTCCGGTTTAACCGAAAGTGATATTTTTGTAAATAATATGTATTTTGGATGTTTACTTATGGTTAGTTTTCCCAAATAAAATTTTATTGCGATTGCTTTATTAATAAAAAAGTTATATCGAGCGTATCATTTTTATGTTACAGTTTAATAATCACATTCTATATATTTTCAAAAAGCAGTTCTCAAAAACACAAGTGGTTATTTGTAAGTGGAGCGTATATACATTAATAAAATCGTACAGTCAAATCATCCCCAGATGAACAAACAATTTGTTCGCTTTACAGGTATAAGCTAATAATTTACTGTCGGACAACTAATTCATAGTGTTGTATTCTTTATTTGAAAACAAAAAATCAAAGAAAGAAAATGCTATTAATACATTTTTGGTCCTCAGGAAACGGACAATTTCCAATCTTAATCTTAACTAATTTATGATGAACTAATGGATATTTAATAACACAAAAAATTAAAATATTGAAGAAATTTGATGAAAAAGATCGAGTAATGTAATTTCAAATGAATTGAAAACTGCTTTATTGTCCACTGATAAAACAATATAATTATTGTAATTCTTACTTATTTCTCTAAAATATATGCGAAATTTGGATACGGCGAAATCTATATATGATTTATTATTATAATAGTGTATATTTGGGCCGTATATTTCAAGTTATTATATGTAAGTTTAAGACAAATATATTTGTAATGTTACAAGCAATATTGTATTTTCCCTGAAAATATGCAATAAATTTCATGTAGTCTTTAATATATTTATATGAAATATATGCATATTATGTCTAAATTAAGTCTCAATTTTCATGGAATTATGATATATTAATTTAAAAAATTACTATATTTAATTGAAATACACTATATTATTTATTTATTGTGCAATAATTGCTAAAATTATATTCTAAGCGGAAAAGGTACTTAAATAATATACTGTCCACGTATGGGAGTACAAATATATATGTATTTATATTAAATAATATTATACAACGATAATAAAAATAACATTTTATAAAGTAAACATATATGTTATAGGAGATTCACAATTGCAGAATTTTTCTACACAAAATATTAAATATGAAAAATTTAATAAGTAGGTATTTTCCGAGGTATTTTCATTCCTTAAAATGTCATCAATAAAAATTTAAAAACGCAAAAATTTCTTGTAATGTTGTAATTATAAGTTATATTATAATAATTTATAACCTCTAAATAAACCATTATATTTTTTTAACCATAGTCCGCTGGCCAATTTTTGGAATAAGCTCTTCTAACATTTTATCCGTTAAATCTTGAAGAATACTGGGCGTCACTTTATTTTCT
Source organism: Agonum fuliginosum (assembly GCA_947534325.1). Lineage (NCBI taxonomy): Eukaryota > Metazoa > Arthropoda > Insecta > Coleoptera > Carabidae > Agonum > Agonum fuliginosum. Next base: position 16,617,984 of record OX384039.1, read on the forward strand.
GCAGAGATGCAGAAATATTTAAAATAATTAAATTCGCACGCAAGATATTTTTAGTACCTACTAACATAAATCACGAACTAAAATCATATATTCCACTAAACAATAATATTATTTCTGAACAACGAACCCTCAAATGCTGGTACGAAGTCAGGCAAGTTCCATTCAATTAATAAATCCTTCGTAGTAATCATGTACCGTACGTAGGTACTTAATAAATATTAAGAAATAACGCTTATTTAACAAACTAGACACTTAAAAGTAACCAAGGAAAGTAACTACAATGGTTGAACTATACAGACTAATCGAAGCAAATAAAGACACGTCTTCAACAAGCACAGACCAAACAAGAACTAACACGTTATTTGTAAAATTCTTACGTTTAGTATATCATATTCTTCGCAAATATATCTTGCTTTCAATAAAACTTAACAGTTTTCTGATAAACTTTCATATATTTGTCAGAAATATATCTGTTTTAATGCAAACAATACGAATATTTATTTGAAAATTAAAACACGTTTCTACAAAATATTAGTATAATCATTAGTAATTGATAAAATTTAAACTAAATATATATTACATTAATACAAAACATATTTATTTTCCCTTCAAATTAAATACAAATATATTATAGGGAAATTAGTAACGTGCAAATATACCGTACATTTAAAAGAAATTTATTCTCATATTTAAGAGTGCAGGATGAAATTTACATTAAATATAATATATTTACTGTTAATACAACACCCCCAAATATATAAATGTAATTCTGATAATCATACTGTTTTTTCAGTCCGACTTCAAAATAGCCACGATTTATTTGTCCGACACTTGTAGTACCTACTTATCAAATACATCTCTTAGAAATATAAATTTAGTTTTGTCCGACAGCTATTAATAAATTTTTGGTCCTCAGGAAACGGACAATTTCCACGCGTCGGACTAAAAAATCGCAAAATGATTTTTGTCGGACAATTGAATATTTGATTTAGATACGTTTTCATCAACAAATTATGAAAAAATTGGAACGCTATCAATAAATTTTTCGAGGTCGAAATTTTTGCATGTCTATCTTGGTAGACACGCTTGATGCTGCATATATTTTGTCGGACAACTTTTTTTTCATGCGTTTCAGTTAAATCTTATTCGATTCCCTCATTCAAAATTAGAGTATGTATAAATTTTGCAATTAATACGAATAGTCGACTTCCGGTAGAATTATTGAGGAAACGCCGCGAGATCGAAAATTTTCATAGGGAAAGATGCGGTAGACTCATCTCAATGAAGCATCTCAAGAAGTTGCAGCCGGTTATGTATAAATGAAACTTAATGTCGGCGGGCCCACGGACTATAAGGTATTGTGACGGATTTAAAATTTTCGAGTGAGAGTTTTTAGTGAAAGTATCAGATTTTTTTACATGTTATTTAAATTATGCCGAAGTTGGTATCAACTTAAATAGTTTGGGGAAAAAAGATAAATTTATTTAAATTCTGCTGAATAAAATATAAAATTAAAGGCGTTACGAAAGTAAGTTATTAAAACTTATAGTCGGGGAAGTTCTGTGGTGGACACAGCAGATTTTTTATAACACACATCGTACTATGTTGGAAATGTTTAAAAAAAAATAAAAATATTTATGGTTTTAATGTTATCGTAATTATCCAAAGAGGAATAAATAACTCATTTATAAATACTTACAAACAATTTGCTCTTAATTTCGGTAAGGTAAGACACAAAATCAGTCATACGTTTTCTTTACAACCTTATAAATACAATGACTCATTTTTAATATCCAGGCTCACATTTAGAGTACCTCGCATCAGCACTATCAGCAGAGTAGGATTATAATTGAAATATTTTATGTACAATTATCAAATACCATCACTCTGCTACATCCATTCGGGAACTCAAGTACCAGAGTTGACCACTGATGGTAGGTGTGGACCTCTTCACAAATTTATACAAATAGTGTGATATTATATTTAATAGTTAACGTAATGTTTCGTAGGAACCGCATAATATAAGAAAATGTTTAGTATTATAATAATTAGGATGTATAATGCGATTTTCTTTCCGAATACCCCTCAGTATGGATTAATATCCAGAAAATTTCACTTCGACTCATGAAATTAACATATTTTGACATCAGCAATGCACTCGAAATAATTTTCGGATAAAGAAAAACACTTGGGATATTACAAGTGAACACTTTAATAACTAGCTTTTACTTACTTGAAGTAAAAGTTGCGGTCCAGTTCCATCATTCACACGAAAAATGAATGGTCCTTCTCCAAAACAATTTGCAAACATTGTTTTTCACTTTATCACTTATTTTTCAGATTATTTCAAACTGATTTATGTTCTCTAGACTATATTGCTCCTATGCAATATTGAACATAAAAAAATATAGGTAATATTAAAAAGTGACATTAACCTGAAAATAAAAAATCACAAATTAATTTCTTAAAAAAACAATATTTTTGGCTTACTAGATTTTAGCCGAAATCTGGTAAGTTTTGTTCAAATTGCATTACACGAAAGGATTAAGATTCGTTTTGTTCAAAAATTAAATTAAATCTCTCTTTGTAGAAATGAACTGTTACATTTCTAATGACTTTAAACTCTGAACGGTATCAAGGACAAAAAGAAAAGCTTTGCGAGTAATTAATTAATGCATGATTGAGTATTGCTATGTGATAAAACAATACCTGCGAAATATATTAGAATATTATGTATCTATTCTAATGAATAATGGTAACAGTATCAGGATTATTAATAACATTATGAATTTAAGCATTATTTTTTGTTGATTATATTTAAACGATTTTTACAACTACATCCTTTACGCTAACCCTGATAAAAATAAAAATACAAACTATCGGCAAAATTTCGGTATAAAAGCAATGATGCTGAATTTGTACAATGACTAAACATATATTTTACGCCGAATTAAATATTTGATAGAAATAAAATATTATTTGTAGTTTAATAAGAAAGGAGCGCACTAAATAAAAATGTTTACATTTGAAAATAGTACTAGTGGGTTGAATTTTTCTTCTATAGGATTCTATAAAATGGTTACTAAAGAAGCATCATCAAACATCATCATTGAGAAGAATTCTAAATTGGGCCCAGTACTATACTAGTAATAAGCAGTATAAAAACGTGAAAAAAAAGAACTGTTCTTACCATGTTGCATCAGATTCTTTGTTTTCTTTCAACCAACATTTTTTTTTATTTAATTGAGATACTCACTAATTACATAAATTCACAAGACTTTATCGCGTTTGAATCACCCGCGTCAATATCAATATTTCGAAACTCAAACGTACGACCTCGACGCTGGTCGCCGTCGCTCTGCCAGAACCAGTCAGTCGACGCTCCGTTAGACGCTCCAGTCGACGCTATGGAGACACGCGACCACCGTCCTACCTTTAATATCCTGCTTACCCCATAGGCGTCGGCATTGTGGCTGCTTGGCCCCTTTTCAAAATTAAATTAGTAAATATTTGTGTTACATTCACGGACGCAGCGAACAAAAAATAAATGGTTAAGCTAATTTTATTGTTCATTTATTTTATTTATGCACACTGTAATCTTTTTGCCATAAAGGTAATAAGGAATAAGGCAACAGCCAATTTTTAACTTCGGTACCTACCGACTCGATGATATGCAATGATATTGAACATTTTGCTAATTTAATTTGATCTTTTGTCTGTCCTCTCTCAGTTTCATTTTATCAACCCACTTCTATATCTGTCATCTATCATAAATTTTCCTCAGATAGTATCGCGTTCTGTGTTAAATAATTTTTAAGATTAAAACCAATATAAAATTTGTTATTTGTACAGATAGTTTTATTTACTTAAGAATCAGTTTTTTAGGGCAGAGTTTATTAAAAGTGAATATATTAGCGACATTGGATTGTCCATTTAATAAAAATTAAACTTTGCATTACGCAACATCAGGTGAATGATTATTTTTGTAGTGTTTATCTATTTATTTAATAAATTATTGTCAGTTATAAATAACTATCAACCAGCTAAATCAAAAACTAAAGAATAAGGAATGTTGCTATATTATCTTACGAAACTTTCAAAAATTATATTTTTCCCCTTAATAAGTAGTATAATATCACGTTGTAGTATCTACCTTTAATTTACTTTCCTGAAGAATATAAACACCTTGCATAATTCTGAACAAGGCGGTTTATGTTGTAATGCAATATGCAGAAAATTTAGGGCAAAATATAATCCATATACAATATTTTCGAAATATTATTCAAAATTACAAATAAATGAAACAAATACGCTACGTACACTGAAAATAATAGGTAGGTATGTATTTTTTTAATAATTGTCACAAATTCTCTATAACAAGCAAGTAGGTAATATTGACAAAAAAAATTGAGATGGCAGTATTTAAATTTAAAAATTAATAAATGTCATTTGAATATGCAATTATATGCGGGTCAAGCAAAAATATGCAAGTTGAGAAAATATATAAAACACATTGAAATATTTAGTCTGTGGAAACAAAGAGAGAGGTATATTTTTATAACCAATGCTGCCTAATGCTTTAGCATCCCTTGTGTAATTTACAAAAGTCGACGCCCATGGCCAGGCCTCTCATGCCCTGCAAACGTCATCGACAGTCGTAAACGTTCATCATTTGAAATTTCGGGTAGGGATGTCACGAAGGAGATTTTGAGGTTAGGGTCTGGTTACGGGGGCTGAAGGGATATGAAAGGGATGATCTTTTAATTTGGTTTTGGTTGATGGTTGATCGTTTTGTATTTAATGGTTGTTTTGTCTGTCACGTTTAAATTGGGAGATTGTGATTGTATTTTTAGTATGAAAAATTTTATGGGGTCTAAAAATGGAGCTGTAATGTTATGACAAGCTCTAAACACGCGGTATTATTTTTATGACATATGACATGGAATTAATAGTGAGTATATTACTCGATGAGAGTTTAACGATGGTCATCCATTAACGTACATGAAAGTTACTATTAAGGCGAGTGTCGTATCATTCCGGTAATAGTAATTGCACTGAGAAAAAGGTTTAGTTCGTTGAATTCTAACCTTAATTCCTTCAATTAAATCCTAGAATTGATATACGACAGTTAAATGTAGAATTGAATCAATTAAATAATTTATTTGAACGATTTAATTTTATATTTAATTCCCAAAAATAAACATAAACTTGATACAATATTTTATATTTAATTAACAGAAATAAATTCATATCTGACACTAATAAATAATTATACTTATGAGAAATAAATATTTTGTTGAGAATTGAATTTATATATTTGATAATATGAAACACATTTAGTGTTCAGAATTATATTTATAATTCTACGTGGTGTAGGATAAAGGGGTGGGGATATTAAAATTATAAAATCATTTATTATAATAAATTGCAACATATATTTTACAAAAGAGAAATAAATTCTAAAAACATAATTGTTTGGAATTCGACGTTATAAAATTACTTATAGTCCAGTCAGGAGAGGTTTTGACTGAAGACTAATACATAACCAAATGAAATTTGGCATGTGAGTAGTTAAGAACATACAGAAACAAAAAAAAAATTCGCTCCACCTCGGTATGCTCCGCTTCCCACAAAAATTTTCAGTTTTCTTGTAACGCATTTTCCTCGAAAACTATCAAGGATTTTGGAAAACTGTTTTGACAGGATGAAAGCTGAGGAAATTTGCTATCAAAATGGTCTTTGAAAATTTTTCATAAGTAGCACCGTGTAGGCTTCAGCCGATTAATATTCGAATGACTTGAGAATCTTCTGTATAGTAGGCGCTACATTGAGAATGACGTAAAACATTCGCCGCTACAGAATGAATATGGTTAAAGAACATCATTTTGTAAAGATAAAAATTGTATTTTATTCGTCGAGGCTTCCACTTTCAATTGCACTAATAACATTTGAATTTCCGACCCCGTTTATACCGAGAAACTTGCTTTTTAAAGAATCATAACTCAGTATTGACGTTCAAAGAATTCTCAATATTTTCAATATCTATGAATGAAAATGTAAACTGGTAGAGGATTATCTTCATAAATCATCCCCAATCACATGCAACTATTTGGCGGGTTGTGTGTTGTACGTCCGAAAAAAAAACTGGTTTTCGCTATCTCATATATTTCCTTATTTATCGCGGGCACGAGCATTTTTGAAAATAGGCCACTTTTTGGCCCCGTAAATTGATTTTTAATGAGCTTATCGTTAAGTACAAATCCTAATCAACAAGATTCTGTAATTTGTTTCATCAATTGTACTACTACGTACATGTAACAGATGTTTTCCTAAAAAAAGATCATAACCTATAAATAAAGAAGGTAGCGAAAACCAGTTTTTTTTCGGACGTACAACACACAACGCTCCAAATAGTTGCATGTGATTGGGGATGATTTGGTGAAGATAATCCTCTACGAGTTTACAATTTCATTCATAGATATTGAAAATATTGAGAATTCTTTGAACGTCTGCTAATACTGAGTTATGATTCTTTAAAAAGCAAGTTTCTCGGTATAAACGGGGTCGGAAATTCAAATGTTATTAGTGCAATTGAAAGTGGAAGCCTCGACGAATAAAATACAATTTTTATCTTTACAAAATGATGTTCTTTAACGAAGTTATACCATATTCATTCTGTAGCGGCGAATGTTTTACGTCATTCTCAATGTAGCGCCTACTATACAGAAAATTCTCAAGTCATTCGAATATTAATCGGCTGAAGCCTACACGGTGCTACTTATGAAAAATTTTCAAATACCATTTTGATAGCAAATTTCCTCAGCTTTCATCCTGTCAAAACAGTTTTCCAAAATCCTTGATAGTTTTCGAGGAAAATGCGTTACAAGAAAATTTTGAGTTTCAACTGAAAATTTTTGTGGGAAGCGGAGCATACCGAGGTGGAGCGAATTTTTTTTTTGTTTCTGTATGTTCTTAACTACTCACATGCCAAATTTCATTTGGTTATGTATTAGTCTTGGGTTTCAGTTAATTTTTGACTCTCCTGACTGGACTATTAATTTTTCCAAGAATTTAACCCTAACTCCAATTTATCGGAATTAAATTTGCTACAAGCTCAGGCGTTAATGACTTCATTGCTTCGAAGTCAATTTGTTGTTCTGTAAAAATACAAAATAGTGTATTTATAAATTGCAATCTAGTGTAAGTATTCTATTGCATGGCATATATAAGTATTTAAAAATCGAAAATCTACGCAACCATTTTTTTAGTTTTTTTTCGCACTTATTTCAGGATCCTGAGTGAATAACTTGATCGGAGCTGTGTCCATGATTGAAAAAGTGATTCACATATGTTTTCATATATTTCACGCTGTTTAAGTTCATCAATATAAAAACAACAACCAAAACCACTTCTACCACCCCTTCATTTTCGAGTTGAAGTGAACTCGCTCAAATGAACATTTCTGCGCATCTATGTTCTTTAATTCTAAGTACGCGAGCTCTTACCTGCAAAAAGTGGTTGGAGATGGGACATGGCCCATTCTTCTAACAACTTGTTAACTGTTTCATCAGCCATGTTAAAGCTACTACAACACTGAGTCATCGAATTTATTATTACTGTACGGAGTGATAAAATTGAAAGAACTCAGATTTATTTGTCACAACTAAACTATATTTCACTCAAATAAATATTTATTTCTATGTACATACATAGTTTATTTGTGTCAATTATATTATAATTTGAATGAAATTTAAATTTAATTGTGATAAGATATATTTCTTAGAATATTTTCGTTAAATAGCATTCAGCCAAATATATTTTCCCAGGAAACACAAATATATACGTATATATCATGTAGCAGCCATTATATCAAAGTAAATTGCGATGTCACTCATACATATAAAAACTTGTTATTATTACACTGAAAAAAAAAAGTTCTTAGGGCAAACTTACAAGCATATTTGATAATGAATTTATTGCATCAAAGTTAAAATGTTTCAGCAAATTAAATATTAACTATTATCAAAATCTTAGTAAGTTTAAATCAAAAATTCCGTTTGTTTGAACAGTATTTTTTTCATCCAATTATTTATTTAATTCTCATAAATTTATTGACTTCATTTGAGGCATCGAATAATATATATATTTGCAATGAATAATTTTTTGATTCATGCAACTGCATTATTGTAAATTTTCGGTAAATAATTTATTGGTTCATGTTTAATAAATATATTTTGACACAAACTTACATGTTTGTCTCAAACATATCTGCGATTGCATGAATAATATAAAAGATTCCGCGAAATAAACAAATCTTGATAAAATTAAATATCTATTTGTCACAAATAAATGATATTTCCGAAGACTAAATGAAACCCTGAACAAGATGCTAGAACCTGCACGAACGTGGTAAGCATCGTTGAGTTGTATCAGTATGAATGCGTGTACAATACTGTTCAAGTGTTCTCAGTGGCAAAATATCGCAGTACCTACTATAGTGTTATATTAGTGTTATTTGTCGGTTATTTGATATATTAGGACATTACAATTAGTAGTATGGAAGACGCTAATTTTGAAAAACTATTGGAACAGTGGGGTTTCGAATGTTCTAAACAACATACACAAGTCTGGTGATGGAAAAATTAAAATATGTAGTTTTATATAAGAATTGCTTTTTATTTTTAAGTCTATGCATATGTGAAAAAATATTATCTGTATAAACTAATAATTACTGTATCATAAAACTATAAGTTGTTTTTTTGTTAACTGAAAAAGTAATTTATTTTTGTTCATTTTTTGTAAGTACTACTTTATTATAATAAGTGTAATAACAATATTATAATTATTTATATAGTTATATTTAAATAAAAGACTGATTATTTTTGTTAATATATATATATATATATATATATATATATATATATATATATATATATATATATATATATATATATATATATATATATATATATATATATATATATATATATATATATATATATTATATTTAATTTATATATTTATTTAGGATCAGGAACTGAGATAGGTACCTATTTTAAATATGTATTTATTTGGCGTGAAATATACAATAACAGTTTATTTCAATTTTTTGTGACAAAAAAACCAATAATTTTCATGAGGTAATACAATATTTTCTATAAATAAATATTAACTGAAGGCGATTATATATTTTTAAATATTTATTTATCACAAATAAATCGTTAATTTGTGTACATTATCATTTACTCTCTTAAATTCAATATTTATTTACCACAAAGAAATATTTTTTTTGCAAAAATAATCATTTAATTCAAATTACATTAACAATTATTTGTGCGAAACAAATTGATTTGAAGATCTGAAAGATATTGATTTTTTCCCGTAATTATATGTTTATTTCGCCGTATCCAAATATATGATTTAATTGCTACAACTTGGATTTATTCTTCCCAACACAACTGTTTTTTCAGTGTAATCAAAAATGTCCGCCACAACCCTATATAACAATTATATAATAATCATATTCCAGAGTTACGTTATAATTATTATATAGCGCTGATATAGATATTATGTAGTTTTATAATTGATTTTAATTTGAATTGTTTTCAATTTTTTTAAAAAAAGGAGACACTCTTACGGCCTAAAGTTGTATGTTTATTACCAATCGATTAGTAAGGCACTATGTTAGCAATTTAAATCTAGACAATTACAACAATTTCTAAACGTCCTCGTTCCTCGTTCTTCGGTGGGATTCGAACTTGGGATCTCATTGCTGACAGGTACAGCGCCTTAGACCGCGCGACCATCCTGGCTTGTTGATTTATAGTGAATGATAGTGTTATAGTTATAGCAATAATACCAGTATTTTTAATTACGTACGGGATTTACAAAGCTAGTTAAGTATATTGTGTATATTTTTTACTACCTACTAGAATCAAAATATTTACCTTAAAATTATATTTGACGTATAAAAAAGTACAATTCTTTAGTTGAAAGACTACATATTTCTTTACAAACCAAACAAATTATTTGAAAAAATAAATTATGTTTACTAAACAAATATATATTTTCCATTATTGAAAGATTTTATTTATTTGAGATAAAAAAATTACTAATAGGTTATCACACCGACTACCGACTTTGTGCGCATGAACTTCTCCAGCCGCATAGTTGCTTACAAATATAAGAATAAAATTTTATTTAAATAAATAAACTGGCACTGGTAACAAAAAAATGTTGCATGCGTACAGATGACATAAAGTAATCTAAAAATATATAATAGATTAATAAAATTCTTATATAAACGGAATATAATATTCAAGTAGAATACATACAATGTAACTATCTTCAAATAATATATTTAACTATATAAAGAGTATATTATTTGTGTTATATCATTGAGATATATTTTGACATAGATAATATATTCCATTAATAATAACGTAGAGATATTCCACAGTGAGAAATATTATGTATAGTCTACATAAAAATGCTATATTATATTGAAATTTCTTTGTGATATCTTCACTATATAATTTTTACAAGTGTATTTGCTGGGTTGTATCTTGAAAATTAAATAAAATTAAATTATCTTGTATTATAATAATTTTATTCATTAAATTAAATTTAGGTTTTATCAATAAAATATGGCTCAATTAAATAATTTAATTTTATAAATTAAACGTACCTATAATAACAATAAGTTCGTATTTGCTTCTAATATACTTTATTTCAGCGAATTAAATACTACTCAATTATAAATATTTAATTGTTAAAAGGGAAGCATTTTTCTCATTGTGCTATGTTAAACTCCAGTAGAACACTATTAGCCCAGTAAAATAAGACAAAAATTTGATATCTTCTTCAAGAATAGCCAACATCTCGAGCTCTACACCCCATACCCCTTTGAGGTGATGAAAATCACATTTTTTTATTAAACCCGTTTCCATTTAGGTTAAATAAAAAAATCAAGAGACCAATTTGTACAGCGGAAAATTCTCTTTAAGATAGGTCATAGCGATTTTCATGAAAACGCATAGTATTCGAGAAAATCATGAAAATATATTTGGACAATTGCCAATTGTTTTAAATAGAATAAAATTTTATCTCAACACACAAAAATAACTACCATTCATTAACGGATTACAATATCGACTTCCAGATTCCAGAATTCAATTTCTAGAGCATTTTTACTTCCTTGTACGGAGTAATAAGGAAGTATTGTAATCGCGAAAAATTTCGGTTTTCAGATTTTGATGGAAATATCCGTTTTGACCTTTTCTGAATCCATTATGACTAGTTTCGTCGTGACGTCTGTACGTATGTACGTATGTACGTACGGACGTATGTGTGTCGCATAATTCAAATACGGTTAGACGTAGAAAGTTGAAATTTTGTATTTAGGACTGTTATAGCATCTAGTTGTGCACCTCCTATTTTTGGTTTCAATCTATAAACCGGAAGTAGTACTTTTTTCAAATATTTCGATAAATATTTAAATTAACACAAATTTTTTTATTTTAAATGAAAGATTATGTGGTTATTACCTACAATCGGTATTTTATAAATATTTTTGTATCTGGTATCATTTAAGAATAATTAAAGTATATATTTATAATTTAGTATTTCGGTATCTTGTAGTCCATGATCGATTAACATTTGTTACTACGTAAAATTTAAATCATTATGACATGACAGTGACAATAGTAAAATATGCTTTATATCTTCTTCTGCAGTTTAAATAAAATGACTAAAATATATTTGTGAGTATACTAGTATAATAAGTTAAAAGAATTTTTTATATTATTCTACATTTTAGTTATTAAGAAAAGTATGAACACACAAGGCGTACAAGGAAGTCATGTGGTGTCCACGTCAGATTTTTTAATAACATTTATTTTAAGCACTGTTAAATAATTCTTCGATAGAAAATTTTCAAATTTTCGAAACGTGTCATTTTTGATCGGTACCGCTATCGCGCTTTGGTGACCGATCATACATGGCCCTGGTGAAAAATCGACATCTTTGCCTTGGTATAGCGGGCACTTAGCGACGCGCCAGTGGTATGGGTATGGCGTTTGTATATCCTTGTTCTATATTTTATTCCGAACAAATATCACCAAAGAACAGAGTGTGGCCAATGATACTCGTACATGTCCACTGTAAAAAAAATTACACGTTTCGGGTAGTATGGCGGCCATTAGGCGACGCCATATTGGTATGGCATATTGCGTTTCCGAGCTTTGGCAACCTCCTGAACAACATAAAACAACAATCATCGTGTGGTCTATTCCCCATGGGCATGCCAATTTTTGACACGTTTAGTAATTCGCCCCGTGTAAAAGCTACTTTAGGGGCGCCATACTTGCATTTTGGGAATGTGGGTATTACTCGCTGTCAACCCCCAAAGCCTCGAAATGTGGCAAATCATACACCCACCTGACCTGTCGGCTCCCGGTCTATCTGGCGGTTACGTCGTTTTGCCTTAACCACGTCGATATAGTGCATTTTAATTGGTTAATGAGAGAAATAATCTTTTGAATACCATTCGTAGTCATAATTAAGTAGATTATTTTTCTGGTTGTTATATTATACACTCATGTTCCTTGTACTTGCGAATATTACCATATATTACGTGTGCTGCGCACTCGTAATATTCATATTCAAGCTCGAAGAACATTCGTAATATTACCAGAAAAATAATCGACATAACTAATAATAATATGGTATTATAAGTTAATATATTGCATTAAATTATTTATTGAAACCCATAAACTTTGTTTAAAATACTACTTAATTTAATGTGTGGTTATATATGAATACGTATGTGAAGTATTATCAAAATTGACCGCCTAGTTAACTCAGAAATAAATATTTTATGTTACAAACTTCAAAATAATAATGGATGGAAATGTAGAACTTGCACCGTTGCACTCTCTAGGGCTGGATTTCAGTCTGTCGGATAACGCAAATACGAATTATCAAAAATATTTGATATTTGGTATTTTACATTTGTATACAAATTGGAAGAGCTCATTAGATTTTGGTACAAAATATCTTCCACAGAAGTGATATTTTTTCAAGATTGAAAAGATTAATTGTCAAAAATGTCTATAAATATAGTAGGTATTTATTTGTAATAAAAATAAGATGAAAAGTTACTTGCAACTTATAAAAAATTATCTTTATCTGGTAACATTAAAACACTGTAGTAAATTTTATTAAATAAAACGTTGAAATCTTGTAATCCATGATCGGTTGATTTTTGTGTCTGCGTCAAAAATATGCCCATGTCACACTAGCCATACACTGCATCATGATCATGTATGAGGAAAATGGTTACCTGATACAAATATCGGTGATTAGTTATGCCTTCTTTAATGGTTCAAAACAAAATCTTAAATTAAAAATTATCTTCTTTAGATTGTTCTACATGAAGTTTGTCGTTTTGTTACTCATTTCTTTGGCTTGCTATTTACAAATTAATAAATAAATATCAAATAACTGAAAAATCGCAAATCGTTCCTAAAGTTAAAATCGACATATAATTCTAACTGTCAAAGAGAACATCGTACTGAAATGAGTAGCAAATGGTTTCGTCAGATTCGGTACTACTAAAATAGAAGCGCTTCTATTTTTCAACGTACAAGCTTGCATAAGTTGCAACGCTGTCGGATACCCAGCTGGTACCGCTTATACTTTATAACGTGTCCTTTATATTTCTTTATATTATCTATTAATTATCTAATAATTATCTAGATAATAATTATTTATTTTTTTATCTATTATCTAAATAATTTTTTCAATGGTTTTCTATTATCTTATCTAGATAAATAAAAAGTAAGTTATCTTTATCTTTATCTAGATAAAAATATTGTTATCTATTACAACACTGCAGCACAGTACTTGATCACAACGACACATGTGCTCAGCAAGAAAGAAACTGAACTAAGGATTCATAGAATGTTCAACGCGCATGACTGTTTAAAAAGTACTGGAGACAACATCCCGGGGATTTCATCACAAGATGTACCTACTAAGCAAATATAAATTTTACTTGGTCAAGATTTTCTTTAAGAAAATTAATTTAAATGTATAGTTTCCAATAAAAAATAACAAACATACATAGACTTTCAATAAACAACTATACAGGTTGGTGGAGGTGAAATGCGAACATAGGAAACATACATGACAATCGAACTTTCATGGCAGGTATCTTGATATATTTTGTAGTAGTGTCACAAGACGAAGTAATGTGAATTTGTGTGGCAAAAAGAGTAATAAATAACAGAAATAATAATAAAATCTAAAAGTGCATGTAAACTTTCTCGTTCTGCTCGCACACATACTTTATTATGCAAAGAAAATATTTTAATGACAATTCCACTCATAGTTTTTCATCCAATCAAAACACAGTATTTTGCTGAATTGTACCAATCACAGACGAACTACAGTGACAATTTTGTCAGTGTAATTTTCACTAGTGAAAATTGCCGCGAAGCGTTGCTTAGATATTATGTCAGTTGATGATTGTTTTAAAAATACATAACTTTTTTTTTAATAAATAAAATAATTCGAGAAATTGTCAAGCCGAATACCATACGTCGACCATACGTGACTATGATTTTTTGGTAATTTTTGCCGTCTGGTCACTCCTGCTTGTTGCTTTAGAAAATAAACAGTCGTGACCAGACGGCAAAAATTGCCGGCAAAATCATAGTCACTAATGGTATTATATATTATGAACATAAAAATTTCAATAATATGACAGCTACTTTGACATTGACAGTACTTATTCCACGTATATCAAGATGCCTAGCATGATAACTCTATTGTCATATTTCCCTATGTTCGTATTTCACCTCCACCAACCTGTATATTTTTATAATATGGGTTATCTTATAATATTAAAATATAACGTACAGTAGATTAAATATGGTATTACAAATATATCGTTGAGAAGTTTTTTCAGGATGAATTAGAAATGTATAAAATTTAATATCCCCAGTACGTTCTGCAAAAAATTTACAGAATATCCCAATTATTGTTATATCCCATTCTATACTGTGGATGTTTTGCAATAAAATGTTATTTCCTAAACGTATTTAGAATATGACAAGTACATTCTAATGTAACAACCCTTACGTTACATTAATAAGACTTTTTGAAATATCCCATGGACGAGTCATGTCAAGTGGGTACCTTTGTAAAAGACGTGATATTCTTCTTGTGTTAACTGTAGGGTCAACATGTACGGCGTAATTCAGAAGATGAAAATGATGAAATACTTTTGGAACAGGTGAATAACTTTGCCGAATTTATGGTTCCAAATATATGAATTTAAATTCAAACTCCACAAAAGTATATTAATGCTGTTTTTAAACTGTCATTTTAAATTTAGCGCCAAAAGTATCGTGCACAGGAAATATACACTAACAGAAATTATTTATGCAATTTTAATAATATATTCTGCAACAAGAAGTGTGAAATGAAGTATATTCAGCTCGAGTGGAAAGTTTGTGGGTCGAGCCGTAGGCGAGTTTCACGGTTCCACGAGAGCGGAATAGCCATTCCAAACGTGTTGCAGACTACCTATACTTTCTCTGATTATAAATTTAATTGCATTAAAAACAACCTAAAACTATTAAAATAAAAATATATGTATTTATAAAATAATATTCTACATAAAATTAATAAATCTAAACGTATTTTAAAGCTACCCACCAACCAAAAACATTGATAACTCGCCACATTTCATTCCATCACAAGTGACGGAATGAACTCATTCCGTAACAAATGATAGAATGTATCTATTCTATAATTGAAAATTATGTAAGAATGATATCATTCTACAACAGTCGTATAGAAAAGAAATTATTTTTGATTGCGTTCGAGAACTACAGTTCTAACGCAAAATTTGGTTATAGGTGAAAAAGCGCCAATTGCGCTCAACTTCAACGAATTGATTTTCGATGAAAAATCAACATATCAACTTGAAAGTTCGCGATTTTTACGCAAAATTGTGCGATATATCAAACACCATTGCAAAATTAGAAAAAATTTGCATAAATCGACGCCAAATTGTGAATTTGTTTTATGTAGAGGAAGAGTTCAGCTTTCAGTTTTAAAAAGTTTCATGCAGATATGATTAAAATTGTAAAAGTTGTAGCTGTTTGAAATTTGAAAATTGTCAAATTTTTGCCGGCAGTGTATAGAAGTTTGATTTTCTTTTCAGTAGATATTAGATTCAACAACTGGTTCTTTGGCCAATAAAACTTCTTGTTTAGGGCTTTTGACCAATGATACTTACTGCGTTATAATTTCAGCTCAATATAACATTTTGTTCTAGCTTGTCAAAACATTATAGATATATAGGAAAGTTGGTAAGTAAGTAATTTTAGAAACAAAAAATATTTCTGACATGATTTTAAATTTACTTTTTAAAATGAATTAAATTTATTATATTTTATATTTATATTTTTAGTTAGGTGTAGGTACTATGGCGCTACATGATTAAAAAGTAGGTAATAATAGATCTTTTGTTGATAATCAAATACCTACATAACAAACGTTCAAATTCAATTATAATATATAAATACAAAATTTTCTTAGCTCCACGTCCTCACATTTAGATAAATTCGCATACCAACGGTGTCTTTTGTATTGTGTATTGTCTTTACTCTTTGTTTTTAATAATTTTCGATATAAAAAGTTATCTGTTGTTTCTTCATGTCTGACGTGTTCTACTTTTTCAAACTTAAATTAATTCCTTGATGCAAAATGTCACCATTTAATTTCTTTCATTTCCTTATAATTACGCTTTTATTTTTAGACATTTTGTGAAATTTTGTGCTATAAACATAAAGCAAATTGATTAATGTTTTTCCGTGTTTTTCACATTTGATAACGCGAATTTTTGTTCAGAATCGGAAAAGTTTTCGCAGTTAAACATTTTTGAGTCAGGCGATATGCGAGTATGTCTTTTGATTTCCTTCAAAAGGATGCGCATTCAATTTGCTTATTATGTAATGAATAGGAACTACGAAGTTTAAACGTAAAACGTTATGCATTATCTAAGTTTAACTGGAGCAAACTATTAGTGGATATTATTATATTGATGCTTTCATGATTACAATACTGTATAGTAATGGTATTATTGTACGTGTGTAACGTGTAATTGAAGCAGAAAGCATAATAAATGATTACATTGTTTTATTAATATCTAGAATATACTGTGATAGTCAGTGACGTAACTAGAAATAAAAGGCCCCGATGCAGAATTTAATTTGAGGACCACTACTCTCCTTCACAAAAGTCAAACCCTTAATTTTTTCCGATTATTTTTCTCATACACGGTGGGCCATTTTAAGTTGCGTTTAAGAATATCTCGAAAACGAAGCATCGGATGAAAAATCTAAAAAACACGACTAAAATATTTTCGAGGGGGACATCCAATGACACCAAATTCAAAAACAACTCTGGGATGTGGGGCGGGGGTAAGTTTGAAATCTTAAATGGGAACCCAAAATTGTTTTTGCAGATTCGCATTCTGCGTGAAAAACTAAATGCAGTAACTTCAAAATTTGCGCCCCTGCCCCCCTCCCCGTGCCAGTGGGGCGGCGGGAAAATCTGAAATACGAAACGGCAACACCCACTTTTTCTCGAAGATTTTGATGTCACTGAATTCCGTTTTTCACGTAGAATGCGAATCTGCAAAAAAAATTGGGGTTCCCATTTAAGATTTCAAACTTACCCCCGCCCCATCCCCCAGGGTTGAGGTGGGGGGGTTGAACTTGGTGTCATTGGATGTCCCCCTCGAAAATATTTTAGTCGTGTTTTTTGGATTTTTCATCCGATGCTTCGTTTTCGAGATATTCCTAAACGCAACTTAAATGGCCTACCGTGTATGTCTTTGGTAAGTATTTGTGAACAAGAAGGTCACTCTTCCTTTCTAAATTTTAATACGATCACATCTTCATAAAATGGCAGCATCATCCTTAACTCAATTTCTGATTGTGAACTAATGCCCTTTTAATAATAATCAATTCAGTTATTGTTATAGGGAGGAATCCCTATCTATGGAAATTCCAAATATAATTTATAAATAGATATTTTATATATAAAAATAAAACGATCACTGTTTATATCACGAATACTACGCTAATAAATTCTCAGATCAATATTAATGATCATAGTAAGAGTAGCAGATAAGCAAACCATAAACGAAACAAATATTAACTTTATATTCATTTATAAGAAATTATAAATAGTATTTAAATTTTATGCATGAAACTTAAAAATACCATCCAAATTCCAAATCAATACCAACGTGTAAAAATAATCATAGTAACTTGTTAAACACATTTTACTGCCATCGTAAAATAAAATATTAAAAGCAGTTGAAAGGGAGGCAGACAACATAAAAGGGGCGAGTATGTAATAGCGATATTAGGTTATCTTCCATTAACTAACCTGTCATTTTGAAAATGAGACAGCAAAGCTCAGGCCGTTGTTCGCCATAAACTTTTATGGATATGGGGATAAAGGATAATTTATATTATCACCTTCAACTTAGTGACGTCTGTAAGTGATTAGTAGTGGGGGTAGAAACTGACAGATGATTGATGACGTGAGACAAACGCAAACGGTGATATAAACAATGATGTAAAAATATTAAAACGTTATAACTATAATGTGCCGTTGTTCTACTTTACTCATTAGGTTTTACACGTGTCTTAGCTACCCCAATGCTTTGACCTCCAAGTGTCGGTTTGCAAATAATTATTTTACTTCTAAAAACTTCGAAACCCACTTCTATAATAAAATAAAGAAACATACAAATATTCATTAAAAAGTAGTAGGTACTTATTTTTGACCAAATGGCTGTCTCTAACATGATTTAATTTCAAGATATTTTGACTAAACAAAAAATCGGTGCCACGCAAATAATTTTGAAGGATCCTCAAATGATTTCTGTGTCTAGGGTCCACGTACTGTCTAAATCTTAATGAAAAACTGATTAGTTGATTAACTGATTAGATTATCTCATTCCCATGCAAAGTTGGGCAAATACCAGCTAGAAAGTATTTAATAGTGCAGTGCATTTAGGTAAAAATAGAACAAACCCAGAGATTCAAAAAACAAAAATGAAACCTTCAGGATTTCATTCTACATACTCTCCTGATTCTCCTCAAGAAAGTCCCAAAAATCCTACGCCGGGTTTTCCGCCATTTTGAGATAAATGGCCGCCGCTTTGATTTTTCTGCACGCATTTCTATATTTCACCATAGCGGGTGTACGAATTAAGATAGCAAAATGAGATTGTGTTCAAAATGTTCGTATTGAAAAGGACTTTCATCCTAATACGAGTATATCTGTACAACTCATTTTTAAAGGATGGGCTTAGTATTTAATAAAATAATCACTTATAATACCATAAGTAGTCGTAGTTATGTCGATTATTTTTCTGGTAGTATTACAAATGTTCTTTGAGCTTGAATATGAATATTACGAGTGCGCAGCACTCGTAATATTCGCAAGCACAAGAAACATGAGTGTATAATAATAATATAACTACCAGAAAAATAATCTACTTAACTATAATTACGAATGGTATATTCAAGAGATTATTTCGATGGCATAGCGCACAATTGTGTTAAATGCAGTTTTGGCAAAAAATGAGTTAAGTGCACAATATGATGTGTGTATGTACAAGGATGATATAGCACACTTGTGGTAAGTGTCGGTTTGATACTGCCAAAGATACATAGCCATTGAATCAGATCCAGTTTTAAATTAAAATGCCAAAAAGGCAGTTATCCTTATCAATGATTTCAGAAAACAAATATTTTGATAAAATTTAGACGTAACGACAAATGTGTTTTATGTGTTTTTTTGGTGTTTCTATACAAATAAAATAGTGAATTTTACGTGAAAAATGTTCTAGATCTTTGAAGAAAACCCAAAGATAAAAATCTGACGTGGACACCACATGACTTCCTTGTACGCCTTGTGTGTTCATACTTTTCTTAAGGGTATCGACTCCACGTAGATCAGCACCGCGTTTGTCCTATGTTAATGCATAGAAACGCTCGCTAAAATACGGAAAAGCAGTCTAGTAATTTCTACAATGCTCACGAAGTTTTATAGATAAAGCTAAATTTCATAAATTTATTTACAGACGAAAAATGCAACTAGGATTATGCCGAGTTACATTTTCTAATAACTCTCTTAATAATAAGAAAAAGCATGTAAAAAATTGCTTAAAACACACTTTTTCATTAATTTTGTATATGGATTTCAAAGATTTTTTCAGAATTCTAACTGGGCATAATCCTAGATTAATTCTTTCACAAAAATCTAGTACCTACTTGTTTTTCCTTCAAATTTTTAATATGCAATGAGTAAATCAGAAACTGCTACACCTCTAAACACGCAATATTTTGTTACGGAGACGAGACCCTTAATAACTAAAATGTAGAATAATATAAAAAATTCTTTTAACTTATTATACTAGTATACTCACAAATATATTTTAGTCATTTTATTTAAACTGCAGAAGAAGATATAAAGCATATTTTACTATTGTCACTGTCATGTCATAACCATTTAAATTTTACGTACTAACAAATGTTAATCGATCATGGACTACAAGATACCGAAATACTAAATTATAAATATATACTTTAATTATTCTTAAATGATACCAGATACAAAAATATTTATAAAATACCGATTGTAGGTAATAACCACATAATCTTTCATTTAAAATAAAAAAAATTGTGTTAAATTAAATATTTATCGAAATATTTGAAAAAAGTACTACTTCCGGTTTATAGATTGAAACCAAAAATAGGAGGTGCACAAATAGATGCTATAACAGTCCTAAATACAAAATTTCAACTTTCTACGTCTAACCGTATTTGAGTTATGCGACACACATACGTCCGTACGTACATACGTACATACGTACAGACGTCACGACGAAACTAGTCATAATGGATTCAGAAAAGGTCAAAACGGATATTTCCATCAAAATCTGAAAACCGAACTTTTTCGCGATTACAATACTTCCTTATTACTCCGTACAAGGAAGTAAAAATGGTGCAATAAAAATGGGAAATATAGATTATAATAAAAATGTGCATTTGTTTAAATACCTAGGTAGTCATCTAACAGTACTAGTAGTGAATAGTCGACACACAACCTTACTAGTACAAAATAATCAAGTCTACTCATTTTGATTGGCTGTGAAATTCAATATTCTGCATTTATATTGGTCTTATTTTGATAGATGACGCAGACGATGTGAATAATCAGCAAAGTATTGTTTCTCCTATAGCCTATACCACGGTCACCTATACTATTATGTGAATAATCATAAGTATAATACAAATTTAAGTGTTCACTTGAATGTTTTTGTGATTTACACCGAAATTATGGACCTAAATTATAAACGGTTCATATACAATTTGTAGTGCGTTTCAAGTGCTGTCGATATCATATGTTTCCATGTTTGTATCAATTTTAAGATGCTGCAGAAACTGATTTTATGAAATACGTGCCATGTCGAAAATTTCAAAGGACATTTAGAAATCACTCGTGGAAGTAAATCATGTAACACTTAATTTACAGGTGGAATCTAATGTTTTGGACCACATTGAAAACGTTTAGCTATGTGAACGGTTCGAATTTTTACCCCTACTATCGGATTCAGAATACAGTCAGTTGGGTTTAAAAATGAGTAATTTCTACGATATTATATAAAGTTTCAAATTTTTATATGTATATTTGTGTAGAAATAACAACAATTTATAGCAAAAATGAGCTATGATTTTTTCACATTTTTAGAAATTGATAACTTCAATGACGTCTTCTGTCAATATACAAATAATTTAAAAAAAAACATACCTATTTTGGTATAGTGTAGTCATAAGCTTTGTTAAGATATTTGTTAACTTAAATTTTATTAAATGTTTATATTTTGTTTATAATAATCAAATAAGTAAACATGTAAGGTCTTGGTTACTGGTAATCTTATAAGATTCAAATTCAGATTAACGGATGCCTTATAAATATCTTGGCTGTAATTAGGTAGGTGTTTTTTTTTATTACGCACGTGTTTATTTTCCACATTCGTAATAAAAAAACTTTTTATCCAGTCTAGACATACAAAGTTACTATTTTAAACTAAAATGTAATTATTGCTTCGATGAAAAAATGCAGCCTCAAAAATAAATAAAGTCATACATGCTTCTTTGTATTTAACTTGTGAACATACAATATTGCTAACACCTCGCGGGTTATATTTAGAGAAGAAGAACTACAAATACAAGTAAGCACTTTCTAAAAATATATACCTAAAGACATTTATCACAAGTAAAACTTAAAAGATAATACCTACATATTTTTAGCTAAGTTCACTATCAGAAATTAAATAAATATAAGGAATATTTACTACACGATTACAATGACATTGAATTTTATGAAAGACATTAAAACGTGAAATATTTGCGCATTTGTTCTGAGATATAAATAAATCTGAACAATTGACGTAATATATATCGTGCATTACATGCAACTGCAATTTGCCGTTTTAATTAGGTACAACTTCATCTAATTTATCGCTGTTTTACTATTTTCATTTGTTGTTGTTTTGTTTAAAATTATAATTACACAGCAAACAATTTATTGTCTCGCATAGAGTAATTCTGTGATACCATAGTTGATAAATATTTTTAGTTTAGTCATAATGTATAATTATACAGGTGTTCCAGGACTAGTTAAACAAACTTAACAGCTGGAGGTTATTTTGAGCAAAAAATGTCACTGAATATCTATAGGTCATATTCCTAATTGTTAACTAAATATATATTATATTATTTATATTTATAGCGAAGTACTCGGATTGATTTGAATTTCGTGTTATTTTTCTTTCTCGCGACCATATACAAAATTAAAGCCTCATTTCCACAGACTGTTTTAATGCTTAAGAACTATATGTTTAATGCATAAGTACTAAGAGCAACGCATAAGAACAAATCTTTGCAAACTCCAAACATAAGGCGTAATGCACGTGCATAATGATTAACATGTCATATTTATTATTTGTTTCTAGTTGTTAATTTCAGTCTGTTTCTAAATATGGAAATGAATACCTTATTTATGAAATTAACAGTTCTTCTCCCATTCCAAATGCCAGTAATGATTAAATTACAAAATTTAACAACAAATGTCTCCTCTGTCGAATTAATCATTAAACAAAATAGGTGGAAATGCCCATATAATAAATAATCATTATGCATTACGCCTTACGCACAAATCATTATGCATTAAGCACTAAAACAGTGACAATAGTAAAATATGCTTTATATCTTCTTCTGCAGTTTAAATAAAATGACTCTAATATATTTGTGAGTATAGTAGCAGTAGTAGTAGTACTTATATATTAATATATTTGTATAATAAGTTAAAAGAATAAAGTATTTATGGCGGGAGGTCTTGTGGTGGCCACGTCAGATTTTTTTAAATTATTCTACATATTAGTTATTACGAAAAGTATGAACAGTTTAATAGGCGTACAAGGAAGTCATGTGGTGTCCACGTCAGATTTTTTATACACTGATCACAAGAAACAACTCAAGTGACATTAGAATATAACATAATCTAACAATTTTGGTTATATTTCATTTTACATTTCTAGTAGTGTGCAGCTATGCCGCAGGAAAACGCCAAGGTATCTATTAAACCTTGTGGGAACATACCTACATGGGCGAAAATTAGTATATGAAGGTAACGCTTATGAAACTACGTGTGGGGTACCACAAGGTTCTGTTCTGGGACCACTTTTGTGGAACATCTTCTATGATGGGGTCTTACGGCTACCGACACCAAGCAACACTACCCTAATAGCCTTTGCAGACGATCTAGCGATCCTGGCAACTGCTAAAACAGAAGAAACCCTGATGGACCATGTCAACACAACACTGGCAGACATAGAAGAATGGACAGCTGATAATGGTCTAGCAATTGCACCGGAGAAAACGGAGGCGGTACTGCTTGTAGGCAGAAAGAAAGTAGGAGAAGTACACTTCGAACTAGAAGAGACCGCGGTTACACCGAATCCAGCCATTAAGTACCTAGGGGTACTCTTTGACAAAAGGCGCACATTCCTACCACACGTAAGAGAGTCGACAGCTAAAGCGACTAAGACAATAGGCGCACTAAGGAGGCTACTCCCAAGGATCAAAGGGCCAACGGAATGCAAGAGAAAGCTGCTTGCCTCCGTGGCACAGTCCATTGTACTCTATGCTGCCCCGGTATGGGCTCCAGCACTACAGTACAACCAATAACCAATGCCTGAAACTCCTAGGCACTCTTAACAGGCAGCTGCCACTTGGCATCTGCAGGGCCTATAGAACAGCATCCACTGATGTAGCCCAGATATTGGCAAGACTTGCACCCATGGATATAATCGTCGAAGACAGGGTGCTAGGAAGGGGCAAAAGCCGTAGAGAAAAGGAAGACGCTAAGCTACTCAGAACTGCAAAATGGCAAGAAGCGTGGGCAAATGATAGAAAGAATATATGGACACACAAACTCATGCCGGACATAACAGGATGGATAAACCGAGATCATGGCGAAGTGGGAT
This sequence comes from Agonum fuliginosum, assembly GCA_947534325.1. Taxonomy (NCBI): domain Eukaryota; kingdom Metazoa; phylum Arthropoda; class Insecta; order Coleoptera; family Carabidae; genus Agonum; species Agonum fuliginosum. The sequence goes on from OX384039.1 coordinate 16,642,633, forward strand.
ACCACCTCTCACAATTTCTTAGTGGCCACGGCTGCTTTCAGCACTACATCAAAAGAATAGGAAAGACAGAAAGTAGTGAATGCCTGTACTGCGGCCATCCCGACGATACAGCCGAGCACACAGTTCTGATTTGCGAACACTGGGTCCCAATTAGAGAACATTACGGAATTAATACCACCCCTACCACAGTGGGCAATTTTATAGAAACAATGCTTATCAGCGAGGAGAACTGGAAGGCAGTATCAGGAATGATAGAAACTATTCTTAAAGAAAAGGAAGATGAAGAGAGAAGCAGAAGACAGAATGCATAAGAAATTGAAACCGAACATAGAAAGCTGAACGTAACTGGACAACGAAAAGAGCGGAGAAGTAATGTTAAACGCGGTGCCACGCTCTATTCGGGCTAGGGGACGGGAGAGTATAGTGAGTTTGAGTCTCACACTACCTGTACCTACGGGGGGTATCCTTTGCAACGCATGATATCAGGTGTGCATGATGCATTCTCTCCTACCCCAAAAAAATCTGAAGTGGCCTGCACACAACCTTCCGCCATATCTAGACTTCTAAACATAAATATGTATACAATCCGGTGTCCCTTTAAAATATACAAATAAAAATCTAAAATATTCAAACACAGAAATTTGCATCACCTGAATCAAAAGATTCGTTCACAGGAAAACTCTTCCGTGTTGAAGTCATCCTCCGTTCAATTATTACATTATAATATCTTACTTACGACTTATATGACGCTAGTATGTCAACTTGTCACCTGTCACACCTGTCAATATTTTATACGCAGAAACAAAAATCAACCGAACATGGATTACAAGATTTCAACGTTTTATCTGATAAATGTATTTTTTAAATTTTACTGCATTTCTTTACTGCTACCAGATAAAGACAATTTTTTATAACGTAAGTTGCAAATAACTTTGCCTCTTATTCTTATTACAAATAAATACTATATTTATCCAAATTTATATAAATTTTTGACAATTATCTTTTCCAATCTTTAAAAAATATCACTTCCGGTGAAGATATTTGTACCAAAATCTAATGAGCTCTTCCTATTCGTATACAATTGTAAAATACCAAATATCAAAAATTTTGGGTAATTCGTATTTGAGTTATACGACATCCGGCATCGGCCCGGACCACACACATACACATACACACATACATACAGACATCATCGAGAAACTATCAAAAATGAGTTGTAAGGACCCTAATTCGTGCTCATCCACTTAAAACTCACAACCCGATTTTTTGCATGATTCCAATACCTTCCTTTACAGGTAAGCGGAAGGTAAAAAGTAGTGTGCAGCTCAAAAAACGTTAATGTCTCATGTGAAATACCAACGTGTTGTGGTATAATAACTACACTCCTGTGTAAAGTAAGCTATAAACAAAACACAATATTATCGCTTTGACAGCGGATAAAAAGGAAGGTAACTTTTTGCAAGTGATAAAACCTTATTTACCATTTTCTAGCAACCAAACAATATACAAAACATTAAAATGTCATTTGCATCATATTTCTATTATTTGACAGTGAAATGATTGGATTTTGAGAATATCTGTAAAAACAACTAAATTAAAATAAATTATCTCGTTGAGTTACACTCGCGCATCTTATTTCCTCTGAATAAATAAGCTCTTGTGTAATTACAGTTGATAATTGACATCAAAATACATACATGAATAAAATGTTTAATATTTATGGTCATGGCAAAAATAGTGCACATGCACACAATTCGCAAAAAGTGTCCATCGAATGTTCGTGAGATTTCCGAACTCGGCAAGCCTCGTGCGTCAACATTCTCACTCACACGATAACGATCACTTTCCTGGCTCATTGCACTATACTATAATAAATCTGTTTAATTTGTTACTACTATGTTACTACACTGATTAAAATTTGAAGTAATACAATTGACAATAAACATGATTTTAATGTAGCGATTTAATTGAACGAATTACAGACCTCTTGTACCCAAACGAAAGACTGCAGAAATGAAACAACAGTGAATTATTGTTTCTTTTGCTCTTTAGCAGTTCAGCGTTGACGCGTTGACGTTATACTTTATATAACAGCCTGTACAACAGGTTGAAGTTTTATAAATAACACGATTTAAAAAAAAATTGTAATGAAGACGCTTTAGAAAACCAATTGTTTTATATAGAAAAATTAATTAGTTTGACAGCTGTTGTTTAGTGACGTTTATAATTTGAGATTACAAAAAATGTATTTAATATAAGTTATAGAAATAATATACTTAATATAATGGTTAATATAATTTAAATATTGTTCGTATTATTTCTATAACTTATTAAAAACTAATTAACTTTTCTATAAAACGATTTGCTTTATAAAAGTAACTTCATTACAAACATTTTGGAAATATCGTTTTATTTATAAAACTTCAACATCTTGTATTTTGTTAGCCAGAAGGCATAGGACCTATATTTTACGAGTATGACATTTTTTGCTGAACCCTAGGATGCATAAACCGGGCCTCTTAGGTCCGATAGTTGCTTATACAGGATGTTAAATATACCGCCAACAGTTGGATGGTTAATAAGGAAGAGTCAAAGAGTATCAAACAATTTTTTGTATCCTCCTCAGTGCTTCCATTAAACTCGCAAAAGAGTTATTAAATGAACCAATCTGAGCTAAACACTTATTAAATATTTAAATCTAGTAGTATCCACTGTAATTACACAAGAGCTTTTTATTTTGCCGCATAAATTTTTGATTGTATTGAGCAACCGGTGGAATCTCAGGTAGCCTTTGCTGAAACACAGTTTGTAGTTCCCCTCGGCAAATATAGATGGCATTCTTTCATAAATTATCGGTAAAAAAGAGAATTATTTTATCAAAAGTGCGAAATAATTGTAAAGTAGGCGTTATAAATTTTGTTCATGTTACATTTTTAATTTTGACATTTTCTTAGTGCAAGTATTTCCTTCACTTGATAACACATTTTGACTACAAATTAATGATACTGTAAGTAATTATTTATTATAAATAACAAAACTGCACATTAACATTTTGTTATTAAATTACAGAGTTATTCATATGCATACGATTTACGAAAATATATGATTAAAATAAGAATACCAGATTGAGAAACTGACAACTGGGAAGAAAATTCGGCTGGAATGTAGAATAGGTGTTTAAGAGAAAATGCGTTTTTTTTTAGGAGATCGTTTATTATGCCTAAATATGACCTAAACAAGCAAAATTAGGCCGCGGAAAAGTGTTTTCAATATGTTTTTTTGAAGAAAATGAAATTTTTTTGGTTAACCTCAATGTGTCAAAATTGCAAAAAAATTAATAAAACGACGTTTTTGTATGTTAACCTGAATGTGTCAAAATGGCTAAAAATAAAGCCCCACAAACTCTGTTTTTGTTTTTACTGCACTAACAAAGCTAACAAAACCGTAATAGAGCCCAACAAACTCGGTTTTGGTATTTACTACACTAAAACAAAGCTAACAAAACCATAATAGGGCCCCACAAACTCGGTTTTGGTATTTAAGAATTGTAAATATGGGCAATTTAGAACGTTCAAAAAAAGTACCCGCTCTAAATGATACCGCATACACACAAGTCTTTACCTTTTGCTTCCGTTGGGAGGTCCTGTTCTGACATCTCCAAATCCAGCCGTCTATACGAGAAGAATCCTCGGTCAACATCAGGCTGCCCCCACATTTACGACACCGTCTAATTCGTGGAATCAAGTTTCACTCCTGCAACTGGTCCTCACAATGCACTCACACTGACTGCTCACTACTACAGCAGACATCGTATACAACAATGAAATAATGGTTGTTATAATCAAACTCATTTTTTTTGTATTCATGTTTTTAACATGGCAAACACTATTGAAATTTATATTAATCTAAAACAAAAATGTAATATTGTATTTATGTCAAATAATTTCGAAAACTTAAAAAAACAGGTAATAAAAGCCTTATATCTGTGAAAAATATATTTATTTATTGATATCTCTATTACATAAATGTATAAAAACGTTAAATCACATGTTTAATCAGTTAATTTTTCAGCATAACCAGTGTTGACAGTTGTCAAAAATTTTACCCTAAAAACTAACAAAATCGGCCCTAATCCTTGCTTCCGCGGCAAAATTTTGCTTTATTCTAGGACAGAGAATAGGAATGAACCGATTGACACCAAAAAAAACAAAATTCCTTTTAAACACCTATTCTACACTTTAGCCGAAAATTCATAATATATCAGCCTACGCTACATATGAGTGTGTCAATATCTTAAAATGTTATGTTATAAATTAAAAAATTATCCCGAACGACATTTGGTAAATATACTTTTTTATTATATTTACTTACTTTACATTTGTGTGTCTTATTGTGTTATATTTCGAAAGTGCCATGTAGATTATGATTATTTGTTTACTAAAAAAACGTTTTTTAAGGTATTATGTGTGTTACTTATTTTTTTGAGAACTGCAATAATTTTACAAGTAAAAAAATCTGCTGTGGCCACCACACGACCTCTCGCCTAATTCTGCTTATTCTACTAATCTAATAAATAGTTTTACTTACATTTTAATAGTTTCATGTTCATGTAATATGTAAACGATAATGTAAACCAATATGCAAGCAAAAGATGTCAACTGTACTGTCACTGTCATAATAATTCAAATTTTATATAGAAACAAATTTCATATCATGGACAACAAGATACTGGAATTTCAAAAAAATAGAATATTAATTGTACTTTATTTTATTGTTAAATACTTCCAGATTCAGCAATTTGTATTTATAAATAACTGTACACATAGATAATCACAATTTCTTTTATTTTTAATTGCAAAAATTGTCATAAATAAATAATGTACCAATATATTTAAGGAAAACTTTTCCAAACTTCTAAAAGTACTACTTCCGGTTTGCGGATTTCTACCAAAATCTTATCCGGTGTTAAGATACTTATTAAAACCTTAAATATGAAATTTGGTTATAAACGGTTTGATACTTTTTAAGTTATCGTGGACGAAAAATCGTCGATTCATACAAACACACAAAGACACAAACATACACACACACAGACATCATCGTGAAAATAGTAAATTCGTATTCTAGAGACCCTGAAACGTGCTTATCCACCAAAAACTCATACTCGAAAATTTTGACCCATTACAATACCTCTCTTATAGAATATGAGGCGAGAGGTAAAATATTAATAACAAATCCAAGCCAGCTATGCCCACGTCAAATTTAGTTCTCCTCGGCAAATATAGGGGCACTACGAACTGTGTTTCAAGCAAAAGCATCTAGATTCCTATCTTTAGCTTGTTTATCGATGGTATTGAGACCTTTTGTTGCCTAGCAATTTGAAAAGCGCGCACACATCATTCATCATCAATCATGAAAATAGGAAATTAGTATTCTAGAAACTGAAACATTATAAACTCAAACTCGAAAATTTTGACCCATTACAATACATCATCTCGTTTATAGAATATGAGACGAGACGTAAAATTGACAAACTCAGTTAAATTACACTATAAGTATTTAATAATCATTCTTGAATTTGAATTTAGGCTACCATAAACCATACAACCTTTATTTTTATTAAAAATATGATTATATAGTATAGTAATGTAATGTTTATATTCCAGAAATATATAAATATAATAATAATATTCAAATAAAGTTCTAGTCAACGACCTTCAAAACGTATTTCACTTCACTTATTAATAAAATTTCAGAAATACCCAAATATAATAAAATTCAAATAAAGTTGGTTACAAATGATAATACTCAACATCCCAGACATAATATATTTCAAGCTAGCAATTTGTAATAAAACTATCCCTGAAATCTTCAAATAAAATATTAAAAACAATTTACGTCATAACAACATTCATCACATCTGTTTTCGAAACCTTCCTAACCTAAAAACACAGAAGTCGAAACATTGGCAGAAAATGTAGAAGGAGAAGAAAGCAGACATCAGACATCGATTCAAGGGTACCGTAAATTACATTGTCATAAATCTTGATTAATTTTGAATTTGAATCGACTTTAGTTAAACCAATGAGCGCATAACTTTGTTAAATGAAACACGCACGTTGAATATCTAAACCCCTTCGCCCCTGCGAGGCTGCTTTTGCAGGACCGGCAGGTAAAATAAAATTAATTACAGGTATTTATATTTAAAATCAAAGAAGCTAAAGGTTAGTTGTATAGGTACTAGAACAACTATATTAAACTGAATTTATATTAAGAAAAGATTATATAGAATGACATTTACAGTACGCGAAATAAGTGATGGCAAGACGAAAGAATTTTAAATTGGTATACAATATTAATCGAGCGGACAAAGATTATCATGAAATATTATGGCAGAAACTGTTTCGCTACCTTGAAATAGTGCATATATTATAGTAGCTGGGGCGCCTGGGGCTCGATTCTCGAATTCATACGAACGCTAAACGTATACGAACGTGTTCGTATGAAAATTTTTGTTGCAGTTGCAGGTATTCTTGAAAGATATACGAAAAGGAGTCATACGAAAAATTTTATGCGAACGTTCTTTACAGTGATGCCAAATAAATAATTTTGGTTAAACACTCTTGTCTCCGTTGCATTTACGAGAGTAATAAGTTGGCGAATTGTGAGGTGACTCAGTTCTGTAGTAAAACATAGGCACATTCTTTCACTGGCTGCACGAGCTGTAATAAAATAAGTATTCGATATAAGTTACCAGTACCAATTGATTATAATTTGAATTCGATATTTTTAATTACCTACTGGTTAAAAACATATCTAATTACAATTTTATACATATTTGCATAAAAATTTTAATTAATATTACACCACTTAAACGTTTGTTAATTTTAGAACTCATGCATGTCTCATCATCATTCTCAACTCAGGTATTAAAATTTGGCCCACAAAGCGCTCAATTGACAAATTTGTTACCATAATTATTGAAAATACTACATTATTTATAAGCCAATAATTTATGTAGGTATACCTACAAATAAATTTCATAGATTCGTGTAGTTCGTAAGAACTGTAACTAATTTAAAAAATCATATATTTATTTTTGTTTCATTATTCTGTTCTAGTACTAACCCTACTTACATTTGTTATAACAAGGCGTTTTTATATGAAGCGCCGTTCGGGACAAAATTAAATGTCGAAAATATTTTGTTTTCCTTGGGAAGAAATATTTTTTAGTTAGAAATAATAAAATTTTTCCAGAAATAAATATATTTTTCTAGAAATAAATACTTTTTTTACAGCGTAAATATTTTTTATGCTGATTTATTTTTATTCCCGAAAAAAATATTTCCTGCGCCAACCAAATATTTTATTTTCTCCAGCAACACAAAAATATTTTTTTGTCATACCTGCACAAAAAGTAACCTTTTTCGTGCCTGTTTTACGTTCGCAAAGTGGCTTATTTTTTAACTAGACAAAAAATGCGTGCGCAAAGTACAAGCGTGCGGGAATAGCGTGCGCAAAATTTCACTTTGCGCACGCAAATTTAACACACAGTTTTCTGTAGTTACCGACACGAAATGTGCGCGTAGTAGCACTAGCGCCACACACGTGATAATCTAATACTACAAGCACGTGAACAGCTGTAGTACCTACTTCTCTATGCATAGTTTCTACTGTCGAGTGTCGACTATTGTGCAGATTGTGCATTGGATATTGGATCTAATGGACAATAATATTTTATTCTTATATTTTAATGTTCTTTTCTTTACTGTTAATAATTAGTTTCTTATGCTTTTACATGTAGGTAAATATTAGTTACTTTTTTATTTTATACATATTAATTTTAAAAGTATTCATTTTATCTTTTGATAAGTAAGGTCACTCAAAAGGTTACTTTTTGTGCAGTAATGACAAAAAATATCGTGTGCATCTCGTGAGCAAAGGCGCAATTGCGCTTGGCTTCGTTGCAGCCCTCGCCGTAGCGACTCTCGGCCTCCTCGGCTCGCCTCGGTAGACCTCGAGCCGCTACTGCTCGGGCTGCAACTCGCCTCGCGCAATTGCTTACTTTGCGCACTAGATACACAATATACTATTCTCGCAGAACGCGATACTTCACTTTAGCTACAGTAGATGGCGCAAGCTGTTGTCGGTAATATCGTTAACTACTGTTTGAATAGCCAGAACCCAGAACGTCGCTGCATGAATTTAGCTATCATACGTTCATAATATCAATGAGGGCAATTACAGCCTAAATATATGAATTTCTTATAAAACAAAGAGCTGAGTCTAATTATTATACATATTTTAAGTACAGGCTGCTATGCTAATCAGTGAAAGGAATTACGGTTTAAAAAGACAATGCGTCTTGTCGTTTTCGTTTGTATTGACTTTGATACTTTGTCGTTTATTTGCGTAAGTAATAAATAATAGAATATTTTTTCAATAATTATTATAACGACCACACCACTCTACTAAAGTTAAAAGAGTGCCAAATAAACTTGTAATACTCAGAGAACCCTGTACTTAAAATATGTATAATAATTAGACTCAGCTCTTTGTTTTATAAGAAATTCATATTTTTAGACTGTAATTGTCCTCACTGATATTATGAACGTATGATAGCTAAATTCATGCAGCGACGTTCTGGATTCTGGCTATTCAAACAGTAGTTAACGATATTACCGACAACAGCTTGCGCCATCTACTGTAGCTAAAGTGAAGTGTCGCGTTCTGCGAGAAATATATTTTTGTGTTGCTGGAGAAAATAAAATATTTGGTTGGCGCAGGAAATATTTTTTGTTACGCACGAAATAAATATTTCCTTATGAGAATTTTTTTTGTTATGATTGAGAAAATATATTTTGTAAAAATATTTATTTCGCAAGAAACATTTAGTTTGAGAGAAATATATTTTTAAATTTGGAGAAAAAAATATTTTTCGGGAATAAAAATAAATCAGCATAAAAAATATTTACGCTGCTAAAAAAATATTTATTTCTAGAAAAATATATTTATTTCTGGAAAATTTTTATTATTTCTAACTAAAAAATATTTCTTCCCAAGGAAAACAAAATATTTTCGACATTTAATTTTGTCCCGAACGGCGCTTCATATTTTTATACCACTGCACGAAATTTTATCTATTGATTATACGATTATAAAATTATGTTTTAGTGCCACTAGTTTGAAACTGCTAAACTTGTAATTTTGGTCTCATGTCATAAATAATTTAGATAATTTATTGAATTTATGTTATTTTTGTTACTTTATATTTCTTGTTTATGAAATCGCATCGTTTATTTAAAAATAATTGCGTAGTTCTTAATTATTTTATCTCGTCCGGTTGGTAAGACATTATACCTTGCATTTTATGATTAAAGCATGCCACTTGGCAGAAGTGTTCTTTAGACCCTCCTTTACCAATCCGAAGTTGTAGCCATCCCCGGGGCTGCGTATTGCGGGTTGCATATGAATATTTTTAGTTTTTTACATTTATATCGTAAACGGTCACCATTACAAAAAAAAAAATTAATTATAAAATTGTAGAGCATAAAATTCTCTATAATAAAGGTTCTTATCGATTTTAATGTAAGTGGGAACAGTTTTCGAGAATAATAAAAAAATGTATTTTGGTAATACCGAGGGTAATACAATGCTAATTAAATCAAACTATAATTTCGTTTTATTGCGCAAAAACAGCTATAAATAATCGTTTTCGCAGATATTTTTCTATTAAAATTATGTTTTTCTAAATATTAAAGCCCTACTTTAGCCACACTTAAAAAACCAAAGAAATTTTTGTATTTTTAAATTTTTGTGAGTTTAATCAACTCTAATTTCTATACGGATAAAGATATCGACTTCTGGTTTGCGGCGTTCGATTCCTTAGTAAATATTATATAAGAAACATTATATTAAATTTTTGTGAGGCCCTTGATAATCCAAAATTTAATTAATCTTCAAGTGAAAATTGCAAAATTTCAGAATTTTAAATATTTTTTGTGTTTAATCAACTTTCTGAACGGATAATGATATCGACTTTTCTTTATCTGTTAAAAAGTTATAGCTGTTTTTGCACAATAAAAGGAAATTATAGCTTGATTTAATTAGCATTGTATTACCAAAATTTTTTTTTCGTTTTTCTCGAAAACTGTACCACTTACATGAATATCGATAAGGACATTTATTATAGAGAATATTAAGCTCTACAATTTTATAATTAACTATTTTTTGTAATATTAACCGTTTACGAGATAAACGTAAAAAACTAAAAATCTGAATATGCAACTCGCAACACGCAGCCCCTACACGGCCCTCGGTAAAGGAGAGTCTAAAGAACACTTATGCCAAGTGGCATGCTTTATCAGAAAATGCAAGGTACTCCATCTTTTTTCGTCTTACCAACCGGACTAATTGGGGCAGAAAGTTACACACAAATGTTACACGTTAATAACAGCCCCGTTCAAAAATTTTGAGGTATTGTATTGGTCTAAAATTTTATTTTCAGGATAAGAACTTACTTAACAATGATAAAGCAACTTTTTCTCCTAAAATTATTATAGACCTTATCCAAAAATGTACCAAAAGAAAAGATTCCAGGTAAGAGAAAAAAAAATCTACAATTTTGATAGACGCACTAGGAAAATATTCATTCAAAAATAAATCAAAATTGAAGACTGACTATTTGAAATGATTCCATTAACTAACATTAGTCTCCAAATAAATATCATATTGTAAGAGTAGGTATAGCCATCAAGCTATTTAACCCTAACAATTTAATTTTAATCGTTTTACCCAATAAAACGGTAAGATAAATTTTCTAAAAAATGTCATATCCAACCCCGGTCTCCCCTACTAATAATTAATATAAAATACAATGTACGAAATTTATAAATTATGTTGATTAATACTCATTTATACAGTATAACTAGACAAAAATATGAAGCATCAAGGTACAAGCAAGTTGTTTACTTAAAATATCAATTTTTATCTGAGATACATAAACAACATTATTTTATTCTATCCGGTCCGTTAGAAATATTAATATAATAAATGTTAAATGACAGAAACATATTTATTTATACAGGGTGATTCACAATTTCAAGCATTTATTTTAATGGCATAATACTGAAATTATTACTGATTACGAAAATTAAAGAATTTTTTTCAAAATTCACAATAATTCTAATTTTCAACCAGTTTTGGGACACTTTTTTATATGAAAACAGATATTCCATAACTATAGTTAAAATTTTATTTTATTTCGTTCATAGTTGTTAGTCAGATATTCATTATGCAATTTTAAATTCAGGCAAACAGAAAATATACTCTATAAATTTACAAATTTAAAAATTTTTTGTTTGTTTCTAGATTAGTTAAGTCGAATACTTATGCTATTCAAATTTACGCACGAAGTTGTGTATGTGCGTGTTAGGTACCTACAGCAATGATCTGTTAGAAGACATATTAATGTACAGAGGTTACAGAGTACAGAGTGATCTGATCCTGATCATAAATGGTTGACCGTGACGTGACTTGGAGAAGTTAGTTTTTTATCAAAACTATGTGGCGCGGAAAAAAGTTAGTTCTCAGTTCTTGTCAAAACGAACGTTATGTTGTACCATTACGATAAATTTGACAGTTTATCTTGTTTTTACTTCCTTGTACGAAGTAAGGAAGTATTGTAATCGCGAAAAATTTCGGTTCTCAGATTTTGACGGAAATATCCGTTTTGACCTTTTCTGAATCCATTATGACTAGTTTCGTCGTGACGTCTGTACGTACGTGCGTACGTGCGTACGTACGTGCGTACGTACGTACGGACGTATGTGTGTCGCATAACTCAAATACGGTTAGACGTAGAAAGTTGAAATTTTGTATTTAGGACTGTTATAGCATCTAGTTGTGCACCTCCTATTTTTGGTTTCAATCTACAAACCGGAAGTAGTACTTTTTTCAAATATTTCGATAAATATTTAATTTAACACAAATTTTTTTATTTTAAATGAAAGATTATGTGATTATTACCTAAAATCGGTATTTTATAAATAATTTTGTATCTGGTATCATTTAGGAATAATTAAAGTATATATTTTTAATTTAGTATTTCTTTATCTTGTAGTCCATGATCGATTAACATTTGTTACTACGTAAAATTTAAATGATTATGACATGACAGTGACAATAGTAAAATATGCTTTATATCTTCTTCTGCAGTTTAAATAAAATGACTAAAATATATTTGTGAGTATACTAGTATAATAAGTTAAAAGAATTTTTTATGTTATTCTACATTTTAGTTATTAAGAAAAGTATGAACACACAAGGCGTACAAGGAAGTCATGTGGTGTCCACGTCAGATTTTTTGACATTTGGTAAGGCAGAAAGCATATGAACAAACATTTAATTTTTTGACATTTCAATAATAGGATTTTGAGCATAGTTTACAAACATACATCGAAGTGGCAAAAATAAAATCAGAATGTGGTACGTGTCATAGACTCTGCCTGGAATCTTAAAGTTGTATTATGTGGACAAAAAATGGTCCGGAAATATGTCACTTTTATACTACCATTAGAATAATAAATACAATGCTTTTCATTATATTTTAGGGTCCGTGTTTTGCTTCGCTTCATAACGGGTGGATCCGGCCCTGATACAATATTTATCATCGTGCACCTTGCAACGTAAAGGAAATAAACAATTGATATATAGGGCAATAATTCGACCGCATGGAAATAAAACAAATAATTATATTACTTCGAATGCGGGAAACGATAGTAGAACCGACACGCAGTCTTCAAATTATTAATAACTACGCAGATACAAATGCGAAATACCCAAAACTGAATGTAAAATGATGAATTTAGATGCACGAAATTAACTTTATGTTGACAATTTCCTTTTCAATTTCTTTTGATATATTACAAATTATAATAATTAATTAAAATGTTTCTAAATTACATCGCAGGTCGCAACTGATAATATATCATTATGGCATTTCATTTTAAGAACATGAATATTTTCTCATTCTAAAATTAATATTGTTTAATTTTGGAAAATCGGAGCTTTCATTCATTTATTGATATTGAATATGAATTTTCAATAAGTATGTAATAATCTGGCGAATTTTACCATCAAAAATACTTAAAATAAAAACAAAACCATTGTCATACTTTTATTTAATCTGCAGAAGAAATTATAAACGATATTTCACTATATTGTCTCAACTTTACGAGACGAGACGAGACGAAGACTGGACTTGAGTCTTGTGGCAACTTTAATCGTAACATTTTAGAAAATATGTATTTTATCATATATGTAGGTATATCACGAAAAAATGGACATAATTTTATAGCGAACAAAGATAGACTTTCGGTTTGCAGAATTCGACTTCTAGAACAATTTTTTTTAGGAAAGTTTATTTTTTTAAAATTTGAAACTTCAATTGGGTCGTTTACTCCGGAATTTTTTTATAATTTTTACCAAATATTGAGAATAAGAACATAATTTTACTATTAGTAAAATTAAAATTCTTGAAAATTCAATAATACGCAAGTATTTAAGCTTGAAATAGGCGTTCTTTCGAACGCATTAACATAGGGGCTGCAGGTGTGACTTCAAACATTTCGCAAGGTCACGCCGTTTTGTTCAGCGTTAGACGGAGACTTCACCGAAATGTTTGTCGTCACGAGTTTGAGGCGTTTTAAACTGAGCGACATAAAAAAATATGTTTTCACTTATATTTAGCACTTTTAAAAGGTGAAAAATATATTTTTGGGAATATTAATACCTGAAAATTAATTTAAAAATTTAAAAAAAAATCTGACGTGGACACCACATGACTTCCTTGTACGCCTTGTGTGTTCATACTTTTCTTAATAACTAAAATGTAGAATAATATAAAAAATTCTTTTAACTTATTATACTAGTATACTCACAAATATATTTTAGTCATTTTATTTAAACTGCAGAAGAAGATATAAAGCATATTTTACTATTGTCACTGTCATGTAATAACCAGTTAAATTTTACGTAGTAACAAATGTTAATCGATCATGGACTACAAGATACCGAAATACTAAATTATAAATATATACTTTCATTATTCTTAAATGATACCAGATACAAAAATATTTATAAAATACCGATTGTAGGTAATAACCACATAATCTTTCATTTAAAATAAAAAAATTTGTGTTAAATTAAATATTTATCGAAATATTTGAAAAAAGTACTACTTCCGGTTTATAGATTGAAACCAAAAATAGGAGGTGCACAACTAGATGCTATAACAGTCCTAAATACAAAATTTCAACTTTCTACGTCTAACCGTATTTGAGTTATGCGACACACATACGTCCGTACGTACATACGTACTCGTACATACGTACAGACGTCATGACGAAACTAGTCATAATGGATTCAGAAAAGGTCAAAACGGATATTTCCATCAAAATCTGAAAACCGAAATTTTCGCGATTACAATACTTCCTTATTACTCCGTACAAGGAAGTAAAAATTGGTAAACGACCCCATTAAGACACAGTTTTTCTCCGAGAGAAGAATTTTTTTTGTAAATTGTATGTTTTAGCTAGTGATGCAACGGATAGTGAATTGGCCGGATACCGGATATTCGGTTTATTCGCCGGTCGGTTAGTCGAATATCCTTCAACCGGATATTCGGCTTTCAAGAACAAACTAGTTTGCGGGTGATGGGCAAATTTATAAACTACAGGTACATCGTAGGACAAATTTGAAGGTATATTTTTTCAAATAATATCATATATTATGGTTTTTATGAGAATAAACTTAATTTTGTTAAATGCTGACAGCAATTTTCATGTAATTTCATATTTTTTAACTATCCGGTACAGGCCGGATATCAGATGAACTATCAGGTATCCGGTCGGATAGTAAAAATGTGGCCGGATACCGAATAGTAACCGGATATCCGTTGCATTATTAGTTTTAGCAACTGTAACTTCTAAACGGAAAAAGATATTGACTTGCGGTTTCTAAAATTAGTTTTTTAGACATTTTTCTAAGCATTATTTTAAATAATTTGGAACCTTTTTCTTCGAGCCAAAATTTTAAGATTTTCTCCGACAAAAATATAGAAAATGGTATTTGTCTTTTAAATTTTATATTTCATTAACTGTAACTTCTTAACGGATTGAAATAACGAATTCCATTAAATTCCCTAAACATTTTTCTATCAGAAACATACTTATTTCATTAATCCAGAAAGTTAATATTTTCTTCGAAAAAATATAGAATTTTTTGTGTCACTTTTGCTGTCTAGGCAGCAAAAATAGTAAAAAAAATCTGCTGTGGCCAGCACAGTACTTCCCCGACTATAACTTTTAATAACTTACTTTCGTAACGCCTTTAATTTTATGTTTCATACTCTGAATTATTAACAATAATTTATTTTCTAAATAGTATCATGTACAGAAAAAAATTTTGAATACGATTTGTAGATGACAAAAATATAATCCATCATTTGAAATAGAAAATATTGTGATAAATTAATTATTTATCGAAATATTTACGCAAAGTACTACGTCCGGTTTGGGGGTTGCTACAAAAATAACTGGATTCTTAAGATTTGTATTAAAATTTGGTTGTTAAATGTTTGATATTATTTGAGTTATCGTCCACAAAATATTGTAACACACACACACAACCGCGCACAGACTTCATCTCGAAAATACTTTATTCCTATTATGGATTGTAAAACGTACTTATTCACTAAAAACTCACACTCGAAAAACTCCTCACTAAACTTCCCCTTATATAAAATATAATGCGGGAGGTAAAAAGAACTGACCACAGTTTAAATGTTGTTATTAATTCTCCGACTAAATTTTTTCTTCAGAGAACTTTTGATAATACACTTGAAGAAATTTGAATAATTGTTTGAGAAAAAATTGAATATCGCATAAATGTCATTTTTTACATTTTTACTAAACTTATCTCCCCTACATAGAGCTTTAAATTGACACCAAACTCGGTATAAATTGAATGATGTATAATATAAAAATTGACGATCGGTTAAATGTTATTTTTATTTTTGTACTAGAATTATTTTCCCGAAAGCTTTAATTTGATATCACACACGATAGTATTTTAATAAAAATAAAATAAGTTATGTTTATAAAGTTGGTACCACTGGTCGAATAAAAAAAATTGAATAATTGTTTGAGAAACAATTGAAAATCACATAAATGTCATTTTTACTAAACTTATCTCCCCGAGCGCTTTAAATTGACACCAAACTCGATATAATTTGAATAATTTATAAAAAAAAACAATTGATGATCGGTTAAATGTTATTTTTATTTTTCTACTAGAATTATTTTCCCGATAGCTTTAATTTGATACCACACACGATAGTATTTTGATAAAAATTAAAAAAGTTATGTTTATAAAGTTGGTAGGTACCACTGGTTAAATAAAAAAAATTGAATAATTTTTTGAGAAACAATTGAAAATCACATAAATATCATTTTTTACATTTTTACTAAACTTATCTCCCCGAGCGCTTTAAATTGACACCAAACTCGGTATAATTTGAATAATTTATTTTTAAAAAAAATTGACGATCGTTGTTTATATGTTATTTTTGTTTTTCTCCTAGAATTCTTTTCTCGAGAGCTTTAATTTGATACCACACACGATAGTATTTTGATAAAATTAAAAAAAGGTATATTTATAAAGTTGGTACCACTGGTTGAATAAAGCTCATTAACGAACTTGAAGTCAGAATTTGGGTTAAGATCTTAAATATAAAATTTCAGTCCAAAATTCCAACGCGTTTTTAAGTTATGCAACATCCAGACCGACAGACCCACAGACCCACAGACCCACAGACCGACAGACCGACAGACC
Organism: Agonum fuliginosum; assembly: GCA_947534325.1. Classification (NCBI taxonomy): domain Eukaryota; kingdom Metazoa; phylum Arthropoda; class Insecta; order Coleoptera; family Carabidae; genus Agonum; species Agonum fuliginosum. The sequence goes on from OX384039.1 coordinate 16,659,526, forward strand.
GACTTTTTTTAAAATTATGTTTTTTGGGTTCAGTAGGGTCTAAAACGTGAAGATTCACCAAAATCTCGAACTGTCAAAAAATCACGATTACAATACTTCCCTCTATTACATAGA
>OX384039.1:17292289-17319789 GCA_947534325.1 Agonum fuliginosum
ATCATAAAAAAACACATTTTTTGCTGTTCATTAAATTGGATTGAAGGAGATTTGTTTACATCACTTTTTGAATATGATGGCCGAACAGATACCGTCAATCAGGTGCGTTTTCGGACAATGATAACCGATTTTTTGATGCCAATATTGTGCGCGATAATGGTATGGATGACTTCTGGTTTCAACAAGACGGCGCCCCACCGCACACTGCTGGAGCTACAATGGATTTATTGAAGACATTGTTCCCAAACCGTTTGATGTCGAAAAATGCTTATTTTGACTGGCCACCGCGTTCACCAGGTTTAACGCCTCGAGACTTTTTTCTGTGGGGCTATTTGCAATCAAAGATTTATATCAACAAGCCACGGTCCCTAGAAGAGCTGAAGAACAACATTCGCCAGGAAATAGCCGCCATTTCGGCCGAAATGTTGACTAAAACCATGGAAAATGCTGCAAAACGGGCTCAAAACGCCGTAGACGCTCAAGGTGGCCATTTACGAGATATCATATTCAAAAAGTGATGTAAACAAATCTCCTTCAATCCAATTCAATGATTTTTAACATTTCTAGAACAATTAGTAATTCCGTGTAGCATAAAATTATAAAGGATCCGAATACACTATGTGAAAAATTTTCTAGATAAAGCGGGTGTTAGTTATGCAAATGTAGTATATCTTCACAGAATTTGTTTTCATAAGCAGTAACAAAGAAGTCCGAATGAATTATAATCGGAAACATCAATCGAGCCCTGCCGGCCGGGCCCCATGTCTGAGCGGGCCCCAGGCCGTGGCCTCGTGGGCCTAGGCGGTAATAAGGCGCTGAGTGTTGTTCTGGTTGTATACCAAAAGGAGATTATTTGAAAACCCAGATGCGAAATTTTTGTTGAGGGTCGAAAAGCCTTAAACAAAAAACTTACCGCTACCCTGACAGTCTAAAGTAGCGTCATTTTACGGGCTTTTCAAATGTGTATAAGTTTTCATTTTGTTAACAAAATTATTAAAATTATAGGAATTAGGAAAACACTATAAATTTTATAAATGCTCACATTGCAAATTTATCGTATCGATATTAAAATACATAATTACAAAAACAAAAATACATTCAGTTTAATTGTGATCACAGCGCTCGTTCAAATTTACCGCACTTTCTATTGTCACACAGCGTACTTTTGCTTTCACACGCACTCACTTTTCTGAAAGGATAGTTTTGTCAGAACTGCTCTTTATGACAGAAATAAATCTGATATTTTCCTAAATAATTCCTAAATACCTAGTATGATAACAGAAAAATATTTGAAATATACTAATTACAGATAATTTTTGTCACTATAGGTATTGTATACTGCATGTGCTTAGAGGTATAACTGCACTTTTACTATAATTTATTACCAACTTTAATGAATTAATCTTTTGGAAAAGCGTGTGTATCTTCTAATTTAATTACATGATAAAAATTTCCTATTAACTTACAATAACCAATAAATTTATAATAAGATTTTATGTATATTTCGAAATGTCATCGTGTCACCATTAGCCATCAGTAAATTTAAACGTGAATTTAATAACAATAGTGTAAAACAGTTTACTATAAGTAAGATTTTCTTTCATACTATTTTAGTTCTGCTATTGGCCACCACAGAAAAAGTGACAAGACTGATGAACATGTTATTATACGCCGTGGACCCGTTTGTCGACGCGGTGGCCTCATGTGTCGACACGGTGATTTTATACGCCGTGGCCCTCACTGCTTTTATACACGGTGAAATTATACTCCGTGGACCCTGTGGCGGGGATAGAAATTATACGCCATGATTTTATACGCCGTGGACCCATGTGTCGACACGGTGAAATTATACGCCGTGGACCCTGTGGTGTAGCATGTGTCGACACGGTGGTATTATACGCCGTGGCCCCATGTGTCGACACGGTGATTTTATACGCCGTGGCCCGCACTCATAGCAATAGACCCGCGATACTTTATTAACAAAATTATGAATGAAAAATGCAAACTTTTAAAATAATTTTCATTCCAATACTCATAAATTGACCTATATATTTTATCTATACAATAAAAATATGGACATTTTTTTGGAACAACCCCATTATCTTTATCGATACATTATACGTAATAGTTGTTGCGTAGTACCTAACAGACAAACGAGTGTTAAATTATTTCATATAATTATTTAAAACACGACTCTAGTTGTAGTTTTTACGCAAGAATTGTGAGTAATTTTACCGAAATGTATGGCTCGAATCCTTGAATTATACGAGTATTTTCTTGATTATTTCCCAAGTGAAAATAATACTGTAGTTTCTCACTTTATTCTTAATTAAAACGGGAAATAACAACTATTTGGCATCAATCATGGAAAGAAAGCAAATTACAAGCTTATATGTTATTTATTATTTATACAAACGTTTCGGCTGACACAGCAGCCATCACTGTGCCGTAAGCCAGTGGGAAGGGGGCTAGAGTGGGCATTGCCTACTCTGGAAGAAAAAGATGCCCATTGCCCAATCTACTATTTAAAGTCGGTTAATCAAGCACTGGACAAGGCTTGTGTACAAGGGGGTGTAAAGGGGGTAAAGACTCTCCCATAACGCGCGCTTCCTTTACAGGTAATAATGTAATAATATTTCGGATACGCAGGGATGCAATATCGCACTACTTTAAATCTGCAAGATAAAAAGAATGAACTACTAGATATCTAAAGAGCGATAATTGGCAACATGGTACACACAACATCCATAAGAACATAATTACCAATCCTTGTCATACTGAACCTAGATTGTAGAATCGGAATTTCCTGTAGGTATTATATTTAAAAATATATAAGGGAATATAATATGATGAACGCAGAAATAAAAATAATCATGTTACAACACGTACGTGGTACGTACTACATCATGTACTATACATGTTCAAGCTTAAAACAAAAGGAAAATACAGCAAAACAACTCACCTTTCTCACTTTACTTACATACTGAACATAATAATATACGACAGAGGCAGGGCGGGGTCCGAGAGGTATCACTTTTGGTTCTTGTCCTTGCTATATTATATTATTTGCGGGATGATTTCAATAAAATATAAAACATAATAAATTTACAAAAAATTATAATATTAGAAATTTTTATCACCAAATACAGTGTTTTATATTTATAATACAGTATTTACAATAACATCTCTTAAAATGATAAATAAGAATAATATAAACAGTGAAAATATAAAAAGTAGGTACCTTTATAAATATCTGATACTGATACAATAACACATCAGTAATATGATAACAAATTAACAGGTAATCATGTTATGAATATTAATTATAGCTCATTTTTTAAAACAAAACTTATTTTTGCATTTTCAAAATACTAATTAAATTGAAAATTTGTGAACTGTGATTTTTCCGAGAAATGTATATGTAATAAAAAAATATTAAATCATGATCGTTTTAAAACGTCTGTAGAATTTATGGGCGTTTTATGTGAGATTTTTATTTTCTGTATTTTACCCCAGATCCCCAGAACAACTATAATAAAATAATGTTCATTTTAAATCAGCTGTAGTAGTGTGTTAGGGTGTGATACTTTAAATTTTTGTGTTTTACCTCAGAACAACGATCATTTATTACAGGGTTAATATTTTGTTGTAATAGAAAAAATACGTCAATTTGTATTGGCATACATCATGTTCATTTGCAAAACAGCATAGTTTGTGAGAGTTGTTATTTTATAATATTTATAAAATTATATTTAATTTGTTACTTAAGTACTTGGAGACAAGGAAACTAATTTAAAAAATTAAACCATGTTCATTTTAAAACAGCTACAGTAAGTATAATAAGAGTGTGAGATTTTTACTTTTTGTGTTTTACCTCACAACAACGATCATTTATTGGAGTTGTTAATTATTTACAAAAATATATTAAATTTGTTACTGGAGTATTTTCATAAAGTTATATACTTTTATAAAATGGAGCGCATAGCTGAGTGCTCTAAAGCGACCGAATGTGGTTATGACGACTCTCGAATTCTAGTTCAAATGCACAAACACAAACGTGCATAAAAATCTCTCCAGTGGCATACTCTCCACTAATAAACATGAGTACTCGTGAGTTGAAGGCTGATAACCGCACATACGGTATATATATATATATATATATATATATATATATATATATATATATATATATCTAAACTCAAAATATGTGAGTTGAGTTAATTTAATTATGATAATAATACATACAAAAAAGGACTCTCGTAGTGTACTTTACATTTTTTTAAACTGCGCTGGTTTATAATTAATGAAAAATATAAAAACAATGTTTCGTATAGTATTTACCATTATGGTATGTTGCAAATGTACCGTAAAATACAAGACAAGTACAGTACAGTACAGTAGTAGTACACACGTTTTTTTTTTTGCTCTGCAGTTACTCTTAGTTTTTGAAGTTTTAAGCCACTTAATCTCGTTTTAGTGCGTTCGCAGTTGTGTAGTTTTTCATGCTCATCTCTGTGGAGTGTTTTGTTTTACGTCTAAGTGATTCTTCCTGGATTTATCGAGGTTTTAGTGATTTTTTGCTGCATTTCTAAAGAGCTGTCACCAGAGCTGCGCAAGGCAAGTCACTATTCGCTTATTTAATTAAATCGAAGGTCATACAATCTATTGGTCTTCAACTTATGATGTCAGCTGTGTGTGTCATTTGCAATATAGCAGTGACAGAGACAGAGGCAAACCCGATAAAATGTGATGCATGCAATGGATTGCTGCATTTATCTTGTAGCAAATTATCCCGTGACGAATCTCAATGTTTATCATCACAAAATCGTTCGATTTTTTATCACTGTCGATCCTGTAAATCGGTAGGAATCTTAGATGTTATACTAAAACTGCAACAGTCCGTAACATCACTTCAAGAAGAAGTGCATCAACTTAGATCTTCATTAACAAATTCGTCTAATACTGAAATTAATACTGAAATTATTATTTCCGAAGTCCAGGAACGGCAACGACGAGCCAATAATTTAATACTATTTAATATTCCTGAAAGCCCCTCAACCAACTCTACTGAGCGCAACACATATGATACAGCCGAAACTATTAAAATTTTAAATCAAGCCGCAACCATCAATACCTCAAAGTTACGCATTATGCGTCTTGGGCGACCGGGCAAAAACGATAAAATTAGACCTATTAAAGTTGTGTGCGATAATCGTGCAGATGTTTTATCTATTTTAAAAAATAAATCTAAAATCTCAAGTGAGACGGTAAAAATCTCTTCTGATCGTACACGCATGGAAATTGATTTTTACAAAAATGTGAAGAGTGATTTTGATAACCGTGTTGCTCAAGGTGAGACTGACATTACAATTAAATACTTAAGTGGTGTGCCGAAGATAATAAAAAACGCGCCAACCCAAAAAAACTTATAAATCAATGTTCCAATCTGATTTATTATCAAAATGCTCGAGGAATAAACACTAAATTAAAAGACTTGTACTTAGCTATGGCCAGCTCAGATTATAAAATCATCGCCCTGGTTAGAATGCCACATAGAAACACATAAATTTTTTTTATACGATTCTATGGTAGTCAATATGTGTATTGAAACACCTCTTTTACCATAAACTGCTGGAAATCCAGATATATATTTTATTGGTTTTTATCCGCATATACGAATGTAAGTCTATTCGATCTTATGAGTTTTAATGGTACACAGGTAGAACGGATTTTATACGATTCTATGGTAATCAATATGTGTATTGAAACACCTCTTTTACCATAAACTGCTGGAAATCCAGATATATATTTTATTGGTTTTTATCCGCATTTACGAATGTAAGTCTATCCGTTCGTATGAGATATAATGGTACACAGGTCGAACGGATTTTATACGATTCTATGGTAATCAATATGTGTATTGAAACACCTCTTTTACCATAAGCTGCTGGAAATCCAGATATATATTTTATTGGTTTATATCCGCATTTACGATTGTAAGTCTATCCGTTCGTATGAGATATAATGGTACACAGGTCGAACGGATTTTATAGGAATCTATGGTATTTAATATGTGTATTGGAACGCGCATTTTACCATAAACTGCTGGAAATCCAGTAATTTATTTTATTGGTTTTTATCCGCATATAAGAATGAAAGTCAATCCGTTTGTATAGGATATAATGGTACACAAGTAGAACGGATTTTATTGGAATCTATGGTACTTAATATGTATTTTACCATTCATTGCTGGTTACAGTCTATCTGTTTCTATACGAATATCGGTAGAAGGTATAAGTTAGAAGCCACAGGTAAAAATAGCGGAGAAGTAAGCACTTCGAAAATTAGACACTTAGTGATTCCTATACGGTTTTATAGTAACTTCGCTATTAACTTTTAATTGGATTTTATCTGTTTCTATGTGACACACATTCTATTTGATCCTATGAGCAAAGTGGCATGCAATTTTCTATGAGAATTTATACGCATTACACACTTTGTTATTTCTATACGGTTTTATAGTAATTTCGCTATTAAGGTCGCGCTCCTGTATATATGATTGCGTACCAACAGTAATTAATTTTATTCATGGTGCATTTAAAATTGGTAGACTTTAGCAGTCCAAACATTGCATATATGTGATTCTTAATTGTATACCTAGGCTAATGAACCATTCTTGTTTAAAAGAAGTGCTTATTTTTCAGAAAAATACATTTTATTTCCAAAACTATCACATCTACATCTTTATAACATACTTACTTGACTAGAGAATTATATATGTTATCATAAGAAAAAAACAAAAAACGTAAATATTGACTGAGACTCAAATGCACCATGAATAAAAAATAAAGTGGTTTGAATAGCACGCGACCACTAAAATAGTTCAAGCATTATCACATAGATGGCTGCTCGTCGTTTAAAATTTGGCGCTATTGATTCAAAGTACGCATTGCATTATTTATGTTATGTTATGATTTCGTTAAAAGCCCTTTCATAGTTTTTTCTTATATCTTGCGGTTATTTGTTATTGTTATTATGTTTTAGTTGTTTTCTTGTTTTTTGCGTTATTGTTATTTAATTATTGGTTTTGTTGTTTTTAATGTGTTGTTGTTATTATTATTATTAAACATTGTTCACTCGGGAACTGTGTCCGTGGTATTATATTATTTGTTGAAATGGGGGGAAAAAGTACGAAGCACAGTAAAAAGAAGAAAAATAATAGATCTTTCGCTCGGAAAAGGTGGAATAAACTTAATTGCTTAGGTAAATAGTACATACAAATTTGAATTTTTTTAGGACTAACGTATATTACATGATTCTACTTTTGCACTTTTCCAGTAAACCAGTAAATGAAAGATAAATAATTGAATAAAAAAATGACACTTACTTTTATTATGTATCCTACTTTTTTACATTGTTGTCAACAATCAGTTTGTGTTCGAGACAATCGCCCTCTACAACTGTCAACTGTACTTTTTGTAGCAGTTGGTAGCGCGGTGCCCTGTCTGCATAGCAGGACTGAATTTGTAAAGTTCAGCCAGTTCCGTTTTAGACATCACGTTGCGTAGTTCAGCACGCTGTCCCGTTTCGCTCCATGTGCTTGAACTGTGTTTTTGATCCAAAGCCTTTGAGCTTTATATTCCGAGAATTTAAGTATATTATTATCATTGTATTATTGCCGTATTATTATTTGAATTGTTACATCCGTATTATTTGTGTGTGTGTGAATAAAGTGTTGTACGTGGTGAATCTTGTGCTAGTGAGATTTACAACCTCGCTCTCTGTTACCATCTTCCATACACGGAATCCCGGACATCCATTCCTATTATCTCTCACATTTTTTGGTCCTTCGAGCCGGATCATCCGGATTTTCCGTGTCTTTTTTCACCGCAACATCACGTGCTCTGCCTGTCAAATTATTCATCCAGCGTCATCCGTCCATGTTCTGTGTTCCTGTGTTCACCACGCTTGTCAAACGTTCCGTCTAACCGCAAATCAACGCCGGTGAAGTTACGTTTCCGTGTCGGGAGTTCTCACCAGGTTCAACGATGGCCGATATCTTGCTCCACCAGGACGAGCTAATGGAGAAAATCCAGAAGCTACCGCTGGCACTCAAAGCACGGTTGTCGGAGAAGACGATTACACCGACCTGCAAGCTGATCGACACCGCGCTCGCTCACCTCCAGAGTCACTGGGAGACATTCAAGGACAACCACACCATTCTAAGGTTGGAGAAGGGCTACAAGGCCACGGCGTATTACACCGAGGATCACTACACCAACACAGAACTGGCGTGCTTGGAGAGTGTCGCCCTCCTGGAGGCCCTCCGCCCAACGCCAGCTCCACCAGCCCCGTCAGAACCAGTAACCACTCCAGTGCAGCCGCCAAGGGCTGCCGTTCCGCCTCTGCCTAAGATAACGCTGCCAGAGTTCTCAGGTTCGTATCTTGAGTGGGAAACATTCCACGACGCTTTTCAGTGCCTCGTTCTGGACCGCGACGACGTTCCCGAGGTCCAGAAGCTGCTGCTCCTCAAGTCAGCCCTGAAGGGAGAGGCCGCACTCCTAGTGCGCACCATCGCCAGCACCGCAGCGAACTTCCAGGGCGCCTGGGACGCCGTCTGCACTAGGTACCGGAACGAGCGGCTCCTGGTGAGTGCACATCTGTCGGCGTTGTTCGACCTGCCCCAGGTCCCGAAGGAGTCCGCACGCGACCTGCGTGCACTGATCGATCGAGCAACAGAAGAGCTGCGATCTCTTAAGCACCTAGGGCTCCCCGTGGACAAGTGGGACGCCGTCGTGGTGTTCCTGCTTCTCCGTCGCCTAGACTCCACGTCCCGCCGAGCATGGGAGTTGCATCTCTCCTCCATAGATGCGACTCAAACCTTAGTCAACCCCGCCTACAAGATGGAACAGCCGACACTCAAGCAGCTGGAAGCCTTCTTCGAGATGCGTATACGCGCATTAGAAATGTCGGCGCCGCTGAGCCCACCTGTCCGATCCACGACGGCCTTCAACGCGATGGCCGCGCCATTCCGCTCGCACCAGGTGAGCATCAAGAACACGGCCTGCGTGTTCTGTGGGGACTCCCACTCCAACTTCTCGTGCTCATCCTTCCGAGGGAAGTCTCCACAAGATCGCCTGTCCGAGGTCAAGAGGTTACGGCTCTGTTACAATTGCCTGGGCTGTCACCAGCGCAATGCGTGCAGGTCCACCAAGACGTGCTCTAAATGCAGCCAGACTCACAACACGCTGCTGCACGACTCGTTCCTAACGAGCTCTGTTACAGCCACGACTAGCCCCTCCGAGAGCGCTGCTGTGTTCCACGCCTCCACGGTCGCCACCCATTCCGCATCACAAGGCACATCCCGTGCCATGGCCCTCCTGACCACGGCCCTGGTCACCATCTGCTCACCCGATGGACAGCGCGTACAAACACGCGCACTCCTCGACACCGGATCAGAGGCGTCCTTCATCTCCGAGGACATCGTCCAATGTCTTGGACTACCCAGGCGGCGCTCCCAGGTCAAGGTCGTCGGCGTCGGGGCCTCGCACTCGGCCACGGCCTCCACTCAAGTGGAAGTCGCCTTCCAAGCCAGAACAGCACCTGGTGCGTGGCACCAGGTATCCGCCTACGTACTTCCACGTCTGACGGCTCACGTTCCACAACGGAGAGTCCGTTCTGTCGATCCGCAGCTGCTGCTGCCATTCGAGCTGGCCGACCCCAGCTATCACCAGGACATGAAGGTCGGTCTGCTGCTCGGAGCCGATGTCTTCGGCTCCTTACTCCGTCCAGGAGTGTACCCAGTCCCCGGCTCCAAGGTGGTAGCCATGAACACGGCACTCGGCTGGGTTCTGTCCGGAACCGTCGGCGAGGATGGTTCCTCTCCAGCGTCCTCTCTGCACTGCTGTGTGAAGGATGACCTAGACCAGTCTCAATCCATTCCTCAACGCACACGGCATGCTGTACGTGGGCGGCAGACTCGAGAATTCCGAACTTCCAACGTCAGAAAAACATCCGCCAATTCTTCCAAAGTCGTCTCTGCTAAGCCAGCTACACGTCCATCACTGGCACGCGCTGGCTCTCCACGCTGGTTTAGCACTCACATACTCACTACTCCAGAAGCACGTCTGGATCCTCAGAGGGAGAGCCCTCACGAAGAAGCTGCTCCGAGCCTGCATCCCCTGCAGGCGCCGTCATCCGCTGATGGGTCAACAGCTCATGGGCGACCTGCCAGCTGCTCGTGTGACTCCCAGCCGTCCATTCCTGCGTACAGGGGTAGACTACGCAGGACCCATCAAGTGCCGCCCATCTCCAGGTCGGGGGCGGCAGTCCACCAAGGCCTACATCGCCCTTTTCGTCTGCCTTGCCACCAAGGCGCTTCATCTGGAGGTCGTGAGCGACCTCACGACCAAGGCCTTCCTGGCGGCCTTCCGTCGATTCGTTGCACGACGTGGTGTGTGCAGCGAGCTTCTGTCCGACAACGGCACGACGTTTGTCGGTGCCAGCGCAGAGCTGCGCTCCATGTTCCACCAGGCATCACTATTCTACAAGGAGGCAGCCACCACACTGGCCGACTCCGGCACCCGCTGGAGCTTCATCCCACCGTCGTCACCGCACTTCGGCGGCCTCTGGGAGGCAGGGGTGAAGTCAGTCAAAGGTCTCCTCCGCACAACCATCGGCGAGACGACCCTCACCTACGAGGAGCTGTCCACACTGCTGGCTCAGGTAGAGGCCTGCCTGAATTCGCGTCCGCTGACGCCGTCCTCGTCGGACACCGCAGACCTGTCCGCGCTGACCCCAGCGCACTTCTTGGTGGGTTCGCCGCTGCTCACGATTCCAGAACCAAGCCTCCATGGCGAGCCCAGCAACCTTGTGACTCGCTGGCAGCTCGTTCAACGACTCACGCATCACTTCTGGAAGAAGTGGTCCACGCAGTACCTACACCAGCTGCAACAACGTCCTCGCTGGCGCGGGGAAAAGGTCAACTTCAGGGTAGGCCAGCTAGTGCTGGTTCACCATCCGCAGCTGCCTCCAGGTAGATGGGCACTGGGTCGAGTCACGGAGCTGCACCCCGGCGCTGATGGCCTCGTCAGGGTGGTCTCAGTCAAGACCGCCACTTCCGAATTTCGCCGGCCGATCTCCAGGCTGAGCCCACTGCCGATCGAGACGGACGTCGCACCGCCAGCCACCCAGAGCACCGCCGCGCCGCCGTCATCAGAGCCCAGCTGCTCCACGGTGGGCAGCCTCCAGCCGGCCTGACGTCCATCAGAAGTTCCTCCTATTGTTAATTGTTTGTTAATTTCTATGTATTTATTGTTTAATTTAGTCGCTTCTCGACTAGGTGGGCAGTATGTTCGAGACAATCGCCCTCTACAACTGTCAACTGTACTTTTTGTAGCAGTTGGTAGCGCGGTGCCCTGTCTGCATAGCAGGACTGAATTTGTAAAGTTCAGCCAGTTCCGTTTTAGACATCACGTTGCGTAGTTCAGCACGCTGTCCCGTTTCGCTCCATGTGCTTGAACTGTGTTTTTGATCCAAAGCCTTTGAGCTTTATATTCCGAGAATTTAAGTATATTATTATCATTGTATTATTGCCGTATTATTATTTGAATTGTTACATCCGTATTATTTGTGTGTGTGTGAATAAAGTGTTGTACGTGGTGAATCTTGTGCTAGTGAGATTTACAACCTCGCTCTCTGTTACCATCTTCCATACACGGAATCCCGGACATCCATTCCTATTATCTCTCACAGTTTGTATTGTATAAATCTGATATCGTCAACGTCTATTCGAAGAATTCGAGAATGATTAACTTTCTCAAAACTGACCAATCAGAATAAATTGAGTATTTTGGCAAATTATTTTATTGATTTTATTAGTAATTTTTGTATCAAGTGGATATTTTAAGTGTGTATATCAATAAACATAATTTTAAAAAATTATATATGTAGCCATAAGCTTTGTTATTTATTGACAATTTTTTTTATGTTTATATTTCGTTATAAATAATCAAATAAGTTAATGTGAAACTATTGGTTACTATGATAATCTTATAAGATTCAAATTCAGGTTAACGATGCTTTATATAATTATAAAAAAATTGTTAATTTATATATATTTATATTTTAATTTAGAAATTTAGATAATAAAAATTTGTTTCTTGTGTTGACAACTGTCAAAAATACTCGGGTATGCTGGTATGCACTTGTGCAAATACTCGCGGGTACACTGCATTTGTACACATACCTACTCACTGATACTTGATTGTTTTGGCTCGAAATTTAAAAAATACTGTAACCTGATTGGTTGAAATTTTTCGAGGGAAATAGTCAGTTATTATACCACAAGAGCTACGTCGAACCGCAGGAGGCAAAAGTATTTTCTATTATTTTTGATGATCAAGTGGTATACAATTTCATGAATAAAACAAATTTAACAATTTTATTTATTAACATAATTTTTAAATTAATTTTAAATATTATTGTTTGTTGTGTCCTGGTTCCGGTGGATAAACGCATACTATGTCAATATTAAAAAATCTGACGTGGCCATCACACAACCTTCCGCCATATCTAGACTTTAAACAGAAATGTATACGTACAATCTGGTGCCCATTTAAAATATACAAATAAAAATCTAAAATATTCAAACACAGAAATTAGTATCACCTGAATCAAAAGATTCATTCACACGAAAACTCTTCTGTGTTGAAGCAATCCTCCGTTCAGTTACTACATTAAATGTAGTATTTAATAGTAAATGTAGTAAATTTTAATAGCTTAGTTATGACTTATATAGCGCTAGTATGCCAACTTGTAACCCGTCTTATCTGTCAATATTTTTTATGCAGAAACAAACCGAACATGGATTACAAGATTTCAATGTTTTATTTTTTAAATTTTACTGCAGTTCTTTAATGCTACCAGATAAAGACAATTTTTTTATAACGTAGATTGCAAATAACTTTTCCTCTTATTCTTATTACAAATAAATATTATATTTATCCAAATTTATAGAAATTTTGGACACTTAATCTTTTCAATCTTCAAAAAATATCACTTCCTCTGAAGATATTTGTACCAAAATCTAATGAGCTCTTCTTATTCGTATACAATTGTAAAATACCAAATATCAAAATTTTTGGGTAATTCGTATTTGAGTTATACGACAGACGGCATCGGCCCGGACCACACACATACACACACACGCACACACACACATACATACAGACATCATCGGGAAACTATCAAAAATGAGTTGTAAGGACCCTAATTCGTGCTCATCCACTAAAAACTCACTACCCGATTTTTTGCATGATTCCAATACCTTCCTTTACAGGTAAGCGGAAGGTAAAAATATGCACTGGAATAGTGTTGTTTATAGATAGTTTCTATGATTTTTGTGAAAAATAGTGCATTTTAATTGGTTAAAATATATAATGACGGAAATAGTCACTGATATTTGATTGTTATTAAAAAATTATTGTTACCTGATTGGTTAAAATTTATTTTTTCAAATGATTCTTAAATATGAAGTAATTAAACTCACCATTATAATAAAAAATTATTAAATTTTCAGACTTTGCTAAAAATACTTAGGTACCAAAACAGCAAAATTCCGGATATAAACTAAAATCTTAATGTAAAAAATTTCATTATTGAATTAAACATATACAAGATAATTATTTATGTTTGTTAATATGTACCTACTAAACAATGATATTATTTAATAAAAAAATTTACAATTATAGAAAATAATTATGTATAGGTAACAGGATTATTGGTATAGTTTGAGAAAATTTGGAAATAAATGAAAAAAAAATGTTATTTTTGCGCAACTATCAAAATTTATTATAATCCATAATTAAATGATACAAAATATTAGTAATTGTTATTGTTGTCATGTTGTATTGTTGTGCGTTTACAGAGCCACAAACCCGAGCGCCAAGCGCTTCTATCTCGTCAAAAAATTTTGAACCTTGAGAAATGAATAGGTATAATTTCTACGACGGCGTAGAAGGGTCAGGGTAAATATTTTTATATTGAATTCCCGACTTTTAAACTCGGGATCCCGACTTTTAAACTCAGGATCCCGACTTTTAAACTCAGGAACCTAACTTTTAAACTCGGGATCTCAGCTATTTAATCTCGGGATTAAAAAGCTAAGATCCCGAGTTTAAAAGTCGGGATCTCGAGTTTTAAACTCGGGATCCTGAGTTTAAAAGTAGGGATCCCGAGTTTAAAAGTCGGGAATTCAATATAAAAAATATTTACCCTGACCCTTCTACGCCGTCGTATAATTATATAATTTTTGCTTTACGTTACATTGTTGTCCCGCCCGACACTTCTTGACAAGCTTGCACAGGTTGCAAGTTCTATATTCTACGAAGTGCTACCGGCACCGGTCCGTGTATTTTCCTTTCATACACTATAAAATTCATAACTCGTTATCTAGCCAACCAATTATATTGATTTCCTTAGTAAAAATAATTTTGAACCTTCCTTTATATATCTCCTGCAGTATGTACTGCAAAATTCCTTACAAAACGAGATTTAATAGCAGACTACATTTTTCACTACACGAAATTTACGTTGAATTTTATTACTTTCTCATTTGTTATAAACAATACGTCATTCTTGATAAATGTACTACACCTACACATAGGTACTTAATAAGTACTGCTTGTATAAAAAAAATTGAATAAAATATCTTCACTAGTTCACAAGAATACAATTGTTAGTCGGAAAGTTAAAAAAAATCACCAAAATTTTAATTTCTAAAAAAAGGAGATAATGCATTTTTCGGATTGATGACAATTTAGGATTTTCGTATCTTTTTATATGTAGAAAGAGAAAAAAATCTGAATATAATATAATTTTTTCAGAAAGGGTACACCTATATTCATTTCTCAAGTTTCGAAATTTTTTGACGAATCGGGACTATAAATTAAATGGATAAAAATATGTCAAGATTTTTCTATAAAATAAAAATTCATGGCATACAAAGTAAAAACTATCATTAATTATTATTATAACATTACATTATTTATGTTGTTTGTTGTTCGAAATATTTATACCTATCTTCTTACGTGTCCCAAAAAATGTTCATACGGGAATTTCTCTCGAGAATCAAGAAACGAAAACGATCCAAATGTTCTTACCGAAATGTACAGTGGCTATGTTGCGATTGGCTACACTAATACAAGCGTATATACAGTATAATATGTACAAATTTTATACTATGCTGCCATCAGTCGGTCTAGAAACGAAATAGCACTGCAATCCCGCGACGTTAACATTTATTTGGATTTTTTCTGTTTCTATGTGACACACATTCTATTTGATCCTATGAGCAAAGTGGGATACTATTTTCTATGAGAATTTATACGCATTACACACTTTGTTATTTCTATACGGATTTATAGTAATTTCGCTATTAACTTTTAATTGGATTTTATCCGTTTCTATGTGACACATTCTGTTTGATCCTATGAGCAAAGTGGGATACTATTTTCTATGAGAATTTATACGCATTGCACACTTTGTGATTTCTATACGATTTTATAGTAATTTCGCTATTAACTTTTAATTGGATTTTATCTGTTTCTATGTGACACACATTCTATTTGATCCTATGAGCAAAGTGGGATACTATTTTCTATGAGAATTTATACGCATTACACACTTTGTTATTTCTATACGGATTTATAGTAATTTCGCTATTAACTTTTAATTGGATTTTATCTGTTTCTATGTGACACACATTCTATTTGATCCTATGAGCAAAGTGGGATACTATTTTCTATGAGAATTTATACGCATTACACACTTTGTTATTTCTATACGGATTTATAGTAATTTCGCTATTAACTTTTAATTGGATTTTATCCGTTTCTATGTGACACACATTCTATTTGATCCTATGAGCAAAGTGGCATGCAATTTTCTATGAGAATTTATACGCATTACACACTTTGTTATTTCTATACGGTTTTATAGTAATTTCGCTATTAACTTTTAATTGGATTTTATCTGTTTCTATGTGACACACATTCTATTTGATCCTATGAGCAAAGTGGGAATACTATTTTCTATGAGAATTTATACGCATTACACACTTTGTTATTTTTATACGGATTTATAGTAATTTCGCTATTAACTTTTAATTGGATTTTATCCGTTTCTATGTGACACATTCTGTTTGATCCTATGAGCAAAGTGGGATACTATTTTCTATGAGAATTTATACGCATTACACACTTTGTTATTTCTATACGATTTTATAGTAATTTCGCTATTAACTTTTAATTGGATTATATCCGTTTCTATGTGACACACATTCTATTTGATCCTATGAGCAAAGTGGCATGCAATTTTCTATGAGAATTTATACGCATTACACACTTTGTGATTTCTATACGGTTTTATACTAATTTCGCTATTAACTTTTAATTGGAATTTATCCGTTTCTATGTGACACACATTCTATTTGGTCCTATGAGCAAAGTGGGATACTAATTTTTATGAGAATTTATACGCATTACACATTTAGTGATTCCTATACGGCTTTATAGTAATTTCGCTATTAACTTTTAATTGGATTTTATCCGTTTCTATGTGACACACATTCTATTTGATCCTATGAGCAAAGTGGCATGCAATTTTCTATGAGAATTTATACGCATTACACACTTTGTTATTTCTATACGGTTTTATAGTAATTTCGCTATTAACTTTTAATTGGATTTTATCTGTTTCTATGTGACACACATTCTATTTGATCCTATGAGCAAAGTGGGAATACTATTTTCTATGAGAATTTATACGCATTACACACTTTGTTATTTTTATACGGATTTATAGTAATTTCGCTATTAACTTTTAATTGGATTTTATCCGTTTCTATGTGACACATTCTGTTTGATCCTATGAGCAAAGTGGGATACTATTTTCTATGAGAATTTATACGCATTACACACTTTGTTATTTCTATACGATTTTATAGTAATTTCGCTATTAACTTTTAATTGGATTATATCCGTTTCTATGTGACACACATTCTATTTGATCCTATGAGCAAAGTGGCATGCAATTTTCTATGAGAATTTATACGCATTACACACTTTGTGATTTCTATACGGTTTTATACTAATTTCGCTATTAACTTTTAATTGGAATTTATCCGTTTCTATGTGACACACATTCTATTTGGTCCTATGAGCAAAGTGGGATACTAATTTTTATGAGAATTTATACGCATTACACATTTAGTGATTCCTATACGGCTTTATAGTAATTTCGCTATTAACTTTTAATTGGATTTTATTCGTTTCTTTGTGATACACATTCTATTTGATCCTATGAGCAAAGTGGGATACTAATTTACTAAATTGCATGCCACTTGGCTCATAGGATCAAATAGAATGTGTGTCACATAGAAACGGATAAAATCCAATTAAAAGTTAATAGCGAAATTACTATAAAACCGTATAGGAATCACAAAGTGTGTAATGCGTATAAATTCTCATAGAAAATAGTATGCCACTTTGCTCATAGAATCAAATAGAATGTGTGTCACATAGAAACGGATAAAATCCAATTAAAAGTTAATAGCGAAATTACTATAAAACCGTATAGAAATCACAAAGTGTGTAATGCGTATAAATTCTCATAGAAAATAGTATGCCACTTTGCTCATAGAATCAAATAGAATGTGTGTCACATAGAAACGGATAAAATCCAATTAAAAGTTAATAGCGAAATTACTATAAAACCGTATAGAAATCACAATGTGTGTAATGCGTATAAATTCTCATAAAAATAAGTATCCCACTTTGCTCATAGGACCAAATAGAATGTGTGTCACATAGAAACGGATAAAATCCAATTAAAAGTTAATAGCGAAATTACTATAAAACCATATAGAAATCACAAAGTGTGTAATGCGTATAAATTCTCATAGAAAATAGTATGCCACTTTGCTCATAGGATCATATAGAATGTGTGTCACATAGAAACGGATAAAATTCAATTAAAAGTTAATAGCGAAATTACTATAAAACCGTATAGAAATCACAAAGTGTGTAATGCGTATAAATTTTCATAGAAAATAGTATGCCACTTTGCTCATAGAATCAAATAGAATGTGTGTCACATAGAAACGGATAAAATCCAATTAAAAGTTAATAGCGAAATTACTATAAAACCGTATAAAAATAACGAATTGTGTATTTGCGTATTAATTCTTATAGAAAATTAATTGCCATTCTGCGTATAGAACCGAATAGATTACATTTCTCATAGAAGCATATAAAATCCGTTAAGAATTTTATCGTAAATTTACAATTATTGCAGATAAAATATGTTCCGAATTGATCCAGATTAAAACCCAATAAAATATATTACCACATTGCGTATAAAATGACAATAGAAATATTACGGCTCATAGAATCCCATAAATTCTCATAAAGTTTTTATTACAACTTTGTGCATGGCGGATAAAATTCGGCGTGTGCACATAAGTTACGATAAATTCTCATTAAAACTTTATCTGTATTAACTACCATTTTATCTGGCATTTTAACCAGGGCGCTTTATCCGAGTCGTGGTTAAACAACAGTGTGAACGATGCCGAATTTACTACTGACTCTTATTCTGTGTACCGTTCCGATCGAGACTTTGACTTTTGTGCTGTGTCTCGTGGTGGGGGTGTGCTGCTAGCGATTCACAATGATTTCCCTTCAACCCGAATCAACTTTGGTGATGCGCAGAATACACTACCAAGGAACATTGATGTTGTTTGTGCTAAAATGAATATTTGTAATAAATCGTATTATATTTTTAATATTTATGTCCCGCCAAACTTAAATACCAATTATTACAGTAGCTTATCAGAATTTTTTGAATCTTTTCCATTCTTATTTGAAAATAATTTCATTATCCTGGGTGACTTCAATATTCCACAATTTACACATGATAATAATAATACACATGTTATTGCTATTAACGACTTTATAAATTTTATGAATGCTAAACAATTTAATGTTATACCTAATATAAATAACAAATTTCTTGATCTTGTAATCCCTAATTTCGATTGTAACATTTCACATGCTTTAGAACCCATTTTTTGCGAAGATGTACATCATCCTGCGCTTATTATTTCGTTTCTTAGTTGTAGTGTTAAAGGAAACAATTTCTCACCGAATGTTCGTACTAAAACATATAATTTTGGGAAGGCTGATCTTGCTAAATTGTATAATCTCATTAACAATTTTGATTGGAATCAGCTTGAAATATTTACAAATATAGATCTTGCTTGTCAATTCTTTTATTCAACCTTATACTCATTCTTTGATTTGTGCGTGCCTTTGAAAACTAGGAAAGATAACACTTATCCTGTTTGGTTTACTCCATCCATCATTAACTCCTTGAAACAAAAAAACAAGTTTTTTAAATTACACAAAAAATACCCCGCAAATAACTTCTATCTCAACAACTACAAAGAATTGAGAACCAAAATAAAAGTAGATTTGAAAGTAGCTTACAATAAATTCATTTCAGATTCTGAAGCCTCTCTCATATCAGATCCTAATAAGTTTTGGAGCTTTGTAAACTCTAAGAAAAACAAGACAGATATTCCTAGTAGTATGTTATTGAATGATGACTTGTTAAAAACTCCCTCCGAAATTGTTGACGGCTTTGCATCTTACTTCCAGAGTGTCTATAAATCTGATATCAACGTACCCCTCCCAGATTTGCAAACCGTTAGTAATGACCCAATTCTAATTAATGCTTTCACCTTAGAGGAAATTATAACCGCTCTCTCTATCAAAAAAGCCAATTTTTCGGTAGGTCCTGATTTAGTCCCTAACTTTATTCTTCATGACTGTTCTAATGCGTTTGCCATTGCTTTATTTCATCTTTTCAATCTCTCACTTAGAACTTCTGTCTTTCCTAATGTATGGAAAACAGCACGTATTGTCCCTGTACACAAAAGTGGGGACAAAAAAGAAATAACCAATTACCGTCCAATTGCTATTCTATCCAATATAAGTAAATTATTCGAGAGTCTCCTGCATAATACCTTATACCAGAAAGTAAATCGTCTAATAACTGTGAACCAACATGGCTTTATGAGACATCGATCCACTACAACCAACCTCATTTCTTTTACCCAGTTTGTCTGTCAGGAATTGGATATTGGTAAACAAGTAGATGCTGCTTATGTTGATTTCTCTAAAGCTTTTGATTCCATTAATCATAGAATAATTTTGCATAAATTAGATGCTTTTGGCTTCACCACCCCTCTTCTAGACCTATTTAAATCATACTTCGATAATAGATTGTTATTTGTGCAATACATGGGCCATGCTTCCAACTTTTTTATAGCTTGTTCCGGTGTGCCTCAAGGTTCGAATCTTGGTCCTCTGCTATTTCTCATCTTCATCAACGACATTGTTTCAGTCATAAATACAAATAAACTCCTATTCGCTGATGATTTAAAAATTTTCCACTCTATTTCCTGTGTATCTGATTGCGTTAATCTTCAAAGAGACCTAGATGTCTTAAGCCAGTGGTGTACGTCAAACAAGTTGTATTTAAATGTTCGCAAATGTAAAATTCTTTCATACACCAGAAAAACTCCTCTACTATTTAACTACTTAGTTAATAACATTCCGCTGGAGCGTGTTGCTTTTATTAAAGATCTCGGTGTCACATTTGACCCTAAATTAGCTCTCAATCTTCATATACAAAATCTAGTTTCTTCATGTAATAAAGTGCTGGGCTTCATTAAAAGACACACCCAATCATTCACAAACATACTAGCCATTAAAATTTTGTATTTCTCTCTCATAAGATCCAAACTAGAATACTGTTCCATCATTTGGCATCCCTACTATGAAAAATACGAAGTTATGATTGAATCCGTACAACGCAAATTTATTAAATACTTATATTTTAAAAAACATAAGCGTTACTGTCCATCTGGGTATTCTCATGATATTCTATTACTTGAGTTCAATATGTGCAAACTTGTCATTCGACGTCAGATTTCGTCCTTAGTATTTCTGTTTAACTTAATTAATAACAATCGTCTTGATGATCCCTTCACACTATCTTTACTCAATTTCCATACACCCAACACTATTACTAGATTCAACAGTTGTTTCTACCTTCCTAGAGCTTCATCTAATTTACTCCTCAAATCTCCTATATTTTCAATGTGCACACTTTATAACAAAATTCATATTCATGTGGATATTTTTAGCTATTCCTTATCGAAATTCAGAAGTCAATGTTATTCTTTATTGTTAAATTTGGAAACTTAAAGTTTTTGGTTTAGTATGAGCATTCCATTTTTTATTATATATTTTTATATTATTGTTACTATTTTTCTTAATGTACTACTCTGTATTACTTTTTCTTTTTGTATAGTTCATGTTTTTGATCTGTAATTGGGTTTACGGACCTGTTGATCATTTTGTTAAATAAAGACACTCTGAAGACTTTAACTATGCTGAATAAATGGTTTTCTGTGAAATATTGCAATGTTCAAATAAATTACTAAACTACATAAAAATTCCAAGGCTTCGACAAATGAAAGGTTCCTGAGCTGGTGCAGATAATACATAATACAAGTTTGTCAAACATCATAGCGCTTTGGTATAAATATATCAGGTAGATAAATTCGCAATAAAACGTACACCCATATAACGTCATTGAGTTACTGAAGATGATGTTACATGGGCAAAAAATCTGCTGTGGCCAGCACAGTACTTCCCCGACTATAAGTTTTAATAACTTTCTTTCGTAACGCCTTTAATTTTATGTTTCATATTCTGAATTATTAACAATAATTTATTTTGTAAATAGTATCATGTACAGATAAAAATTTTAAATAGGTACAATTTGTAGATGACAAAAATATAATCCATCATTTGAAATAGAAAATTTTGTGATAAATTAATTATTTATCGAAATATTTTAGCAAAGTAGGTACTACGTCCGGTTTGGGGATTGCTAAAAAAAAATAACTGGATTCTTAAGATTTGTATTAAAACCTTAAATGTAAAATTTGGTTGTTAAATGTTTGATATTTTTTGAGTTATCGTCCACAAAATATTGTAACACACACACAAACGCGCACAGACATCATCTCGAAAATACTTTATTCGTATTCTATGGATTGTAAAACGTACTTATTCACTAAAAACTCACACTCGAAAATTTTAACTCCTTACAATACCTCCCCTTATAGAATATAATGCGGGAGGTAAAAACAACTGACCATCGTTTAAATATTGTTATTGATTCTCCGACTAAATTTTTTCCCCCAGAGTACTTTTAATAATACACTTTGAATTTGAATAATTTTTTGAGAAAAAATTGAATATTGCATAAATGTCATTTTTTACATTTTTACTAAACTTATCTCCCCGAGCACTTTAAATTGACACCAAACTCGGTACAATTTGAATAATTTATAAAAAAAAGCAATTGCCGATCGTTTATATGTAATTTTTGTTTTTCTACTAGAATTCTTTTCCCGAGGGCTTTAATTTGATACCACACACGATAGTATTTTGATAAAAATAAAAAAAAATATGTTTATAAAGTTGGTACAACTGGTTGAATAAAGCTCATTAAGGGGGATATAAAGTCACATATTATTTGATACAAAAAGCCCATTCTTGCTGTCGCAATATCTCAAAAACTACATAAGATATTTAAGTAATTCTTGAAATATTGTAAAGAGGAAAGTTTGTAATTTGGTCTGATTTTATTATTTTGTTGATAAATTAATAATATATTACTAATTTTTAACAACAAATAATTGCAATTTTTGAACACATTTTTCTTTACTTAAAATCTGATTTTTCTAAAATATTTTGACATCATTCCAAAGTTCAAACCTTTATTAATCAATATTTGAAAACAGCAAATAAATATTTCAAGTAGTTTTTGAGAAAACGCGACATTAGAAAACACCAAAACATAACATTTTCTTTTAAAATATACTGACTTTGGGGTGTGATTCGAACACAGGTCTGTCTGTAATTCCTAGTATCTACTCTACACCCCAAATATATGATCGACACCCTAATTCTTAGAAGTAGTAGGATAAAGTAAAGTTTATTCAATAAATCCGAATAAATCTTTTAATCCAAAACTGTATTGGTTCTTGTGGTTTGTTAATATATTTGTGCTATTTTAAATATAATTTTAATTTACTTACATATGTTTCACGATGGGTAAAAAGAAGGATACTGGAAAACGATGTAAGTGTCGAGGTATGAAAAAAAAAAACGTGGATATTAATATTAGTTCAATCAAATTAGATTTTTTAGTGGAAAAAATTTGTAGACAGCTGGATTTTGCTATACACCTTCCCAGTACCTTTATCAACAACATACTAAAGTCTCAATCGATTGGACTGAAGCTTCGTCCGCCATTTAAAAACAATGGTCGCCGTCTCGTCTATTGTTTTTAATTTTTATCTCATAAATAATTATTAATATTACGAAAAAAAGTTAATAACAAATTGTAGAGCTCAAAATTTGCTATAAAATGGTAGGTATATATGTTTTTTTAATTAAAGTGGTACAGTTTTCGAGAAAATCGTGAAAATGTATTTTGAAAAAAACGATAAATTTTGATCATAATACGAAAACGGCTATAATTTTTTATGAATTTCCGGTTTGCAGAATCCAATTTTCTGAATACTCTTCTATTAGTAAAATTATTTTCAAATTTTTTGACGCACAGGTTTAAACACAATTAAAGAATATTCTTACAAAAGTTTAACAAAAAATTTATTTTTTATTTTACTTTTTGGTGTTTAATTTACAGTGACTTCTAATTGGATAAAGTTATTGACATCGGCATTTCTGCATACAATTCTCTGTAAAATTTGTCAAGAAATGATATGAGTTTGAAACGTTTGTAGGTTAGGTTAGGTTAGGTCGAAATTTTAAGATTTTTTCTAATCAAAAATTGAAACTTTTGTAAGAATATCCTTAAATTGTGACTAAACCCGTGCGTCATAGAATTTGAAAATAATTTTACAAGAGTATTCAGGAAATTGTATTCTGCAAACCGGAAATCCATATTTTTATTCACATAAAAATTACAGCCGTTTTCGTATGATGAGACATAAACTACTACTTGATCAAAATTTATCGTTTTTTTTTACCTCTCGCCTCATATTCTATAAGAGAGGTATTGTAATGGGTCAAAATTTTCGAGTATGAGTTTTTGGTGGATAAGCACGTTTCAGGGTCTCTATAATACGAATTTACTATTTTCACGATGATGTCTGTGTGTGTGTATGTGTGTGCGTGTGTGTGTGCGTGTGTGTGTTTGTATGAATGTATGGACTGACGATTTTTCGTCCACGATAACTGAAAAAGTATCAAACCTTTAATAACCAAATTTCATATTTAAGGTTTTAATAAGGATCTTAACACCGGATAACATTTTGGTAGAAATCCGAAAACCGGAAGTAGTACTTTTTGAAGCTTGATAAACTTTTCCTTAAATATATTGTTACATTATTTATTTATGACAATTTTTGCAATTAAAAATAAAAGAAAATATAATTATCTATGGGTACAGTTAATTATAAATACAAATTGCTGAATCTGGTAGTATTTAACAATAAAATAAAGTACAATAATTAATAGTCTATCGTGTTGTCCATGATATGAAATTTGTTTCTACATAAAATTTGAATTATTCTGACAGTGACAGTACAGTTGACATCTTTTGCTTACATCTTGGTTTACATATTACATGAACATGAAACTATTAAAATGTAAGTAAAACTATTTATTAGATTAGTCTCGAGGTTAATAGAATAAGCAGAATTAGGCGAGAGGTCGTGTACTGGCCACAGCAGATTTTTTTCAAAATACATTTGCACGATTTTCTCAAAAACTGTACCACTTTCATAAAAAAATTGTACCTATACCATTTTATAACAAATTTTGTGCTCTACAATTTGTTATTAATTGTTTTTTCGTAATATTAATCATTTACGAGATAAAAATTAAAAACAGAGACGGCGGCCATTTTTTCAAAATGGCGGATGAAGCTCCAGTCCAATCTATTGCGACTTTTAGTATGTTGTTGATAAAGGTACTGGAAAGGTGTATACCAAATTCCAGCTTTCTACTAATTTTTTTCACGAAAAGATCTAATTTGACTAGATTATATCCCAGAAAACAAAGGTTTGTTTTTTAATATTATTAATATAGGAACTTTTCAAACTATATTTTTTAAAAGACAATAAAACTTGGTTGTTAATAAATCCTAAATAAAATACTTTTATTTTTATTTCTCCTATGCATTTTAGCGGACTGCGCCTCATGCATGAATTTTTTTTGGGTCATCAAAAGAAACAGTTTACAAAAATATCTAATATAAATTGTATATAAATAAGTAGGTATATGAAGGTATGAAGGTATATGAAATGTTGAACAATCGGAAATAATTTTTACAGTTCATTTTCAAATGACACACAAGTTATAAATAAAAAAAACAATTATTTGCGGCAGATAAAAATTATGGAAATCCAATTGAGATTATACCTGACATGTGACAGACGAAATGTTAGAAGACTCAAAAAAGAATTTTTAAATTCTTTAATTTTAACAAAAACAGAAATATTAAATTTAGAACAAAATACTTGAAGACAAAGTTCTAACAAAATTTGGAAAGAGGGACGATCATGTAGATTAACCGCATCAAATTTTGGTAAAAAAAAGAAAACTACTTCATGTAAAAAACATTATATCTATGTTATATACACCATTTACTGGTTCGGTAGCAACAATGTACAGTCATTTAATTTTTTATTGTATTTATAGTTAATAAATTAATTTCAATAACACGTGATAATGCGTTCTGGGATAGTATGGTGAATTATCTAGAAATATTGTACATGCGCTGTTTGTTACCGGAAATAATCGACTCTGGGTATAAAAGAAAAATGCCCATACGAAATCCATCAAGGGAATAAATTTTTGTTACAATCAAAATTACACATTAATTGTTTAATTTTTTATATATATATATATATATATATATATATATATATATATATATATATATATATATATATATATATATATATATATATATATATATATATATATATAGTCATGAACCCTTCTACCGTTAGGTGTAGGGTGCGTTTTTTATATTTAGGATTATATTACTAATTCATTACATATGTTTTGTATAATAATATAGGTACTTTACTTTTTATACCTATTGTTTTTTATTGCTAAAATTTTGCAGATCACATCAAAGAATTTCGTACATAAATTATTCAAAGTTGTGCACTATACAGCTGTTTATATTAAATTAATGTTTTTATTAAAAATAGTATCATAATGTGCTAATGGTTTTACTCAAAAGATTTACAACCACAATAAAAGAATTCGATTAGGTAGTTCAATAAATTTAAATTCTAGAGTAAATGATTATTACAACAATACGCATTATATGCTCAAAAATCAAATAACAATATGTATGCTGATCCTTGCACATGTATTTGTCAACCCAGGTATAAAGTAAATATAAAAGAGATAGCAGTAATAATTGGGCAATGCTGTGGTTACATCTATCCAAATAATTTGTTGCAATTTTGGTTCTTTCGTATATTGAAAACTTAGGCGTCTATTTGCATTGTGCGGTAGAGAGAAAAGATACATTTTAAACATACGAAGAAAAAGATAGAGAACATGGTTTGATGTCCAGAAATGACAGGTCCGTCTGGAATCGGTAAAAGTATTTGACTTTATATTCCCCTTAACGAACTTGAAGTCATATTTTGGCTCAAGATGTTAAATATAAAATTTCAGTCCAAAATTCCAACGCGTTTTAAAGTTATGCAACATCCAGACAGACCTACAGACCGACAGACCTACAGACCGACTTTTTTTAAATTATGTTTTTTGGGTTCAGTAGGGTCTAAAACGTGAAGATTCACCAAAATCTCGAACTGTCAAAAAATCACGATTACAATACTTCCCTCTATTACATAGATCGGGGAAGTAAAAAAATGAGAAGTAAAAATGATAAACTAAAATTATAATCATTTCATCGCAGACCTAAGAAATTTGTCAACAATTTCGTTAAGTCTGGAATCCTTGTTATTCATTTTTAAATTTACCATTTTAATAAAATGACGTACCATCACCAAGCAAGCAAGCAAGTTGATGGTGTGGGCCTAAAAGAGAACGCCGTGTTCGGAACAAAAATCGGGAAGGTGGATAATGAGTGGAATCTGACTGAAAATTATATCCTTTGCCTCATTTACTGCTTGCACAAAAGGTTCTGAAGGGTATTTAAGGCGATGCTTGTCCTTGGAATACTCCTTCAGTCTAATTACATCATGAATACCAGTGCATGTATTAGTTAAAAGAAACTGCGTACATGATTGGCACTCATGATGCAAAAGTTTTTTTAACAAAAACCCAGCAATATAAGAG
>OX384039.1:18024789-18172289 GCA_947534325.1 Agonum fuliginosum
AACAAATCATTCAATGTAGAATACAAGAACAACGGTGTCTTTTAATTTCCCACACTTGTCTCATTTTTTCCCAAATTCGCGGGTAAAAATGAGACGCATTTTTTTTAATTTATATTTTTTACTAATATGAATTTCTACAATCTAAGTATTTCATTCAAACATCTGTAAAAAAAAAGTAATAGTGTACACCTAAAACAGAAGATTTACTACGCACCGCACAGATTTTATAGGAAGAGTTTTAAATTTTGTCTCATTATTACCTCACTTGACCCTACCTGTCAACACTGGTTATGCTGAAAAATTAACAGATTAAACATGTGATTTAACGTTTTTATACATTTATGTAATGGAGATATCAATAAATATAGTTATTTGTGTATCAAGGCTGTAAAAGTGATCTTTTTTGGCCGAATCTGAAGTTTGCAGCCGAGGCGTAGGCCGAGGCCAGCAATTCAGGTGAGGCTAAAAACACTTTTAAGCCGAGGTGCACACAACATTTTTAGGTGGCTATCACAAAAATATATAATTTTATGTCAAAAAAAGTTCCTTAGTATCATAAATAATTTTATTTATATAATTTAGGCTAACTAAGTTGTAGGTAATTACTTCTAAATATATTTACCAATTAAAATTAAATAAATTTGTTATTTAGCGGCCGTAAAGTAAATGCGGCCGTGAAGTAAAAGCGGCCGTGAAGTAAATGCGGCCGTAAAGTAGTCATTTTGACACTTTACGGCTGTTAAAGGATACGTAAAACAACTATTTATGCAATAGCCACCTAAAAAATATATTTTTCACAGATATAAGGCTTTTTATTACCTGTCAACACTGGTTATGCTGAAAAATTAACAGATTAAAAATGTGATTTAACGTTTTTATACATTTATGTAATGGAGATATCAATAAATAAATATATTTTTCACAGATATAAGGCTTTTTGTTACCTGTTTTTCTAAGTTTTCGAAATTATTTGACATAAATACAATATTACATTTGTTTTAGATTAATATAAATTTCAATAGTGTTTGCCATGTTTTTATGGTTCCGGTTGAAAATCGGTACGTACATTGTTTTATCATTATACTATGCAAATTATTGATTATTGTTTTTTAATTTTTTACCGCTATTCCGTTTTACCATTAATAGTTTGTGGGGCTATAGTACGGTTTTGTTAGTGTAGTAAATACCAAAACCGAGTTTGTGGGGCTCTAGTACGGTTTTGTTAGCTTTGTTAGTGTAGCAAATACCAAAACCGAGTTTGTGGGGCTCTAGTACGGTTTTGTTAGCTTTGTTAGTGTAGTAAATACCAAAACCGAGTTTGTGGGGCTTTATTTTTAGCCATTTTGACACATTCAGGTTAACATACAAAAACGTCATTTTATTCAATTATTTGCAATTTTGACACATTGAGGTTAACCAAAAAAATTTCATTTTCTTCAAAAAATCATGTTAGGTCATATTTAGGCTCGATGCACACTGGCGGCTTTTTGCCGTGCGGCGACCGTGCGGCGCCGTTGCGGCACCGTGGACGGTGGATGCACACTAGTGTTGTTAAACTTGCGACTGCTTGCGGCAACCCTTCACATAAACTCTTTTCTGAGTAACGCCCCGGTACCGAGTACAGGGGCTGTACTCTCGAAATCATTCGCTTATTTTATAGGTACATTGTCAATGATTTTCATAAAAAATTCTAAAATTTTTGTTGCAGTTTTATCAAAATAACATCAGTAGCTATATAAGTACATAAAAAAATTTGTTCTGAATATTTCAATTCTACATAGAAAATTAAAAGTTTTGAATTTTTTTTATTAAAATATGCAGTTTTTTATGATTTTCGAAGATCTTGGAAAAGAAGTTAAATATGTTAAAGAGCCACACCATGGACGAGACCAAAATTTGACAATTTTCAAACTGCTACAACTTTTACTATTTTAATCAAATCTGCATCTTCTCCACCTGAAAGCTCAACTCATGCAGATCTGATTAAAATTGTAAAAGTTGTAGCGGTTTGAAAATTGTCAAATTTTAGTCTCGTCCAGGATGGTTCTTTTTTTGATCGGTAGTGCATTTCCCTGCTCTAGTAATAATACTATCACAATGCAGTTTCTTCTCTTTCATCTTTGTTTTAAAATTCTTGGCAGAATAATTGACAAATATTGGTCCACGCATTACTGTTTTTGATTTTATTGTGGTAATCTTCTGCCACATTTCATATTTCTGGATACTTTCTTATTTCTCTAAAAAAAAGTTCTGTATCTAATAATAATTCATCATCTGCGATATTTTGTTTGGGTAAAAATGTCGCAGCCACAAGTCTGGACACGAGCTAATGTACTACAGCGCCGCAGATGCGTGTGCGGCACCGTGCGGAGACCGTGCGGCGCTGTGGGGAATTGCGGCAAAATTTGCACGCAAGCCTGCCGTGCGGTGCCGCAACGTTGCCGCAGCTGTGTGTGTACTGCCTCATTTAGGCTCGATGCACACTGGCGGCATTTTGCCGTGCGGCGACCGTGCGGCGCCGTTGCGGCACCGTGGACGGTGGATGCACACTAGTGTTGTTAAACTTGCGGCAGCTTGCGGCAACGTCATATCATTCAAGATGGAAGTATATAAAAAAAACGTATTTTTTTTTCATATATTGTGTACAATAGGTACATTATAAATAAAAGAAAAAGACAATATTGGGTTCATCCATTTGTGGATTCGAGGCTTAGAGGAGGATTATTTAAAACATCTTATGCAGAATTAAGAGAACACCCTGATAAGTTTTTTAAATACTTTAGGATGAGTATTCAGTCTTTTGACGAACTTGCTAGGCGAATTTTCGACAAAATACAGTCACAAGATACTCGAATGAGACTGGCCATACATCCTATGGAAATGTTATCTGTAACTTTGAAGCAAGTTTATTTAATTATACTACTCATATTCCAACTTCTTGTACTCGTATTATAAGCTTCTATATCAAATAGCAGTAACTCATCGTCTGCCATATTTTTTTTCTGAAAATGTCGCAGCCGCAAGTGTTTAGTGTGAACTGCTCCACAGCTAATATGTACTACAACGCCACAGATGAGTGTGCGGCACCGTGCGGCGACCGTGCGGCGCTGTGGGGAATTGCGGCAAAATTTGCACGCAAGTCTGCCGTGCGGCGACCGTGCGGCGCCGCAACGTTGCCGCAGGTGTGTGTGTACTGCCTCATTTAACTACTAGTATCTTAGACCGCATTTGCGTTGCCGCACGGTCGCCGAACGGCAAAAAACCGCCAGTGTGCATCGAGCCTTAACTAGTATCTCTGACCGCATTTGCGTTGCCGCACGGCAAAAAACCGCTAGTGTGCATCGAGCCTTAAGCATAATAAACGATCTCCTAAAAAAAAAACGCATTTTCTCTTAAACACCTATTCTACATTCCAGCCGATTTTTTATCATTGCAGTGCATTAAAATTAAAAATGCATCCTCTGTAGCACGATTTTTAATTATCTATCTCTCTTCCAAACGATGGTTTTCGTCTTCCGATGAATCTTCATTTTCCAAAATATACTAATAATGCTATATCTAGACTCTAGTGCCAGGGACGTTGAGAGTCAGACCGGGTCCCGGAGCAAATTTTATATATGGTCTGTTCCAAATAAGAATATAGTATGGGGCAAGATAGGGCTTACGATTTGAGCGTTCTGATTGGTCTAGCCGGAAACCAAGTTTACATCAGCGAAAAATTTGTGATATGCGCGCATCATTTAGCTGTCGAATGCTGGTATTGTTGAAAAAGTGAGTCGTTGATTAGCGCCAGTAGCGCGTGACGCGCGGAACATAACACTATTTCAAAGATACCGCGCTACGTTTAAATTTCTATTTAATGTGTGTAAAACGGGCTGGCTCCGCAGCGCCATCTACTATACTCTTATTTGGAACAGGGTATAGGTATTTATTTATGAAATTTTAGAATAGTATAATTTTAGGTTGGTAAGATACAAAATAAGAAATTTTAAAACATTCTGAAAAAAATCTGACGAGGCCATCACACAACCTACCGCCATATCTAGACTTTAAACAGAAATGTATACGTACAATCCGGTGCCCATTTAAAATATACAAATAAAAATCTGACGTGGCCATCACACAACCTTCCGCCATATCTAGACTTTAAACAGAAATGTATACGTACAATTTTTAAAATATACAAATAAAAATCTAAAATATTCAAACACAGAAATTAGTATCACCTGAATCAAAATATTCATTCACACGAAAACTCTTCTGTGTTGAAGCCATCCTCTGTTCAATTACTACATTTAATATCTTACTTATGACGCTTATGACTTATATAGCGCTAGTATGCCAACTTGTCACCCGTCTCATCTGTCAATATTTTTTATGGAGAAACAAAAATCAACCGAACATGGATTACAAGATTTCAACGTTTTATTTGATAAATTTATTTTTTAAATTTTACTGCAGTTCTTTAATGCAACCAGATAAAGACAATTTTTTTATAACGTAAGTTGCAAATAACTTTGCCTCTTATTCTTATTACAAATAAATACTATATTTATCTAAATTTATATAAATTTTTGACAATTATAGTTTTCAATCTTCAAAAAATATCACTTCTGGTGAAGATATTGGTACCAAAATCTAATGAACTCTTCCTATTCGTATACAATTGTAAAATACCAAATATCAAAATTTTTGGGTAATTCGTATTTGAGTTATCCGACAGACGGCATCGGCCCGGACCACACACATACACACACACGCACACACACACATACATACAGACATCATCGGGAAACTATCAAAAATGAGTTGTAAGGACCCTAATTCGTGCTCATCCACTAAAAACTCACTACCCGATTTTTTGCATGATTCCAATACCTTCCTTTACAGGTAAGCGGAAGGTAAAAATCTAAAATATTCAAACAGTGCATCACCTGAATAAAAAGATTCATTCACAGGAAAACTCTGCTGTGTTGAAGCCATTCTCAGTTCAATTACTACATTTAATATCTTACATATGACTTATATGGCGTTAGATGCCAACTTGTCACCCGTGTCACCTGTCAATATTTTTTACGCAGAAACAAAAATCAACCGATCATGGATTACAAGATTTTAACGTTTTACCTGAAAAATTTAATTTTAAATTTTACTACAGTTCTTTAATGCTACCAGATGAAGATAAATTTTTTATAACTTAAGTTGCAAATAACTTTTCCTCTTATTCTCATTGCAATTAAACACTATATTTATCAAAATTTAATGAAATTTTTGACAATTAAACTTTTTACTCTTCAAGAAATATCACTTCCGGTGAAGATATTTGTACCAAAATCTAATGAGCTCTTCCAATTTGTATACAAATGTAAAATACCAAATATCAAAATATTTGGGTAATTCGTATTTGAGTTATCCGACATACACACCGGCCTTGACCACATACACACACACACATATATACACACAGACATCATCGTGAAACTATCAAAAATGAGTTGTAAGGACCCTAATTCGTGCTCATCCACTAAAAACTCACTACCCGATTTTTTGCATGATTCCAATACCTGCCTTTACAGGTAAGCGGAAGGTAAAAACATTCTTAAAGTTTAAAGAATATTTTTCTATTAAAAAACTTTAAAATTTAATAGAAAATTTAAATATACATGTTGTTCCAAATAAGTTGTTCGACATGGGGATCTCGAGAACAATAAGAGATACCTACGAAGTTGGCTAGATTAGACAAAAGTTGCCCCATTAGGAGGCCAATTTAGAAATATTTTTGTTTTTCCACACACATGTATAGGTGATTAGATATTTGTGAATATTTTGTTAATTTTTGTAAATTTTGCCAATTTCGTTTTTCATCTGTAACTTTTTTCTTGGAATTAGTACAAGTTAAGTTGCACGTTCTACAGGCACTTTTTAACGAGGAATTCACAGCAAGGAAACCAAGAAAGGTTTTTAAGTACGGTTTATTATTTCTTCTCGATTTCTTATCTAATAAATATCTAATAAAAAAATTATGTAATTACCTTTTGCCGTGAAAATTTGCCTTTTTTCAAATTTATATGTCCTATATTACTATTATTATTATACCTTAAAAAATTATTGTAATATTATTTGCTATTGATAAAAGCAAAACAATTGCTTACAGAAGCTAATAATTTTTTAATTTTGCTTAATAATGAGTGAACTTACTTATTAACTTAGCTTTCTATAAATATAGGTAATATATGAATTACTACTTAACTTTTGAATTATTTTAATCATAAAACTTTTTTTTAATCACTTTTGGCACTTCTAGTGATTATTTAATTTTTTCGCTATAAAATTATTTACCCATAAATTATGGCAAAACCATGAGACTTGACAAAATGGTTAAAACAAAAATAACATACCTACTCGTTAAGAGCTTTCAAATAAAACAAGTTTTTGAAAATCTGACATCCGCCTTCTTGAAAAATGGCGTCCTGCCAAGTCTGTCAGCATGTCTCATCTCATCTTAAATCA
Source organism: Agonum fuliginosum (assembly GCA_947534325.1). Classification (NCBI taxonomy): domain Eukaryota; kingdom Metazoa; phylum Arthropoda; class Insecta; order Coleoptera; family Carabidae; genus Agonum; species Agonum fuliginosum. Next base: position 18,031,300 of record OX384039.1, read on the forward strand.
CAAATTAAGGTGTCTTTAACATGATTGTGTACATTGTACATGTATCGCCCGTACCTAGATGGACTAGACTAAAGAGGGCAAAGTTAAATTGCTGGCTAGGTTTTTAATAAGTAAGAAAAACGTTAAATTGAAATCAGACCAACTTGATGTTTCTTCACATACCTACATTTGGTAAAAAAGATTAGTGAACCTGATCATAATTTGTTTATGTAAATAAATTGTACAATAATTATATACTCATTTATAACTAGAAAATAAATCCTAACCTCTGTTCGACTTTATTAATTAATACATCATATTGTCAAATCTCTTAACTTCTATATTTCATGTTTCTTCTTCCGTTAACTTTCCATTATGAGTTATAAATCAAGAGTGCTCTGAAAATTGGGAACAATAGAACAAAAACTAGATCTCCAACAAAAACAAAACACGGTCGAATTGCAACATGACAGTGAAATATGTCTATCTAGTAAGTGCAGATTAACGTCAACCGTTCAATATGTCGATGCTCTAATTGGAAAGCAGATAATGATTGCGGATTTCGGCAGATCTCTATTCAAACTGAACTGACAGTAATCGTAATCATTGTGTATGAAAGCGAAATGTAGAAAAGGTTAATTTATTATGTCAACAGAACAGATCGATATGCAGCAGGAAAATGTTGATATATGAGAGATTTAGCGAATTTAATTGTCATTGACATAAAAGGGCAAACGAATGCAATGGTAAATACACAAATAATAATATAAAACCTTATTTATCTTTTTTTAGCAACCAAAGATAAACAAAACACTAAAATGTCATTCGCTTCATATTTCTAATATTTATCAGTGAAATAATTAGATTTTGAGAATATTTGTGAAGAATAAATAACCAAAAGAGTCGTTAAATTTCTCCAGCATTTAATTTCTGTTTGACATCTCAACCTTGTCACCTGACAGTAATTTTTCTTTTCAAATTGCTAGGCAACAAGGTTTCACAAACAAAAATTTATCCGGAGAAATAAAAAGCTCTTGTGTAATTACAGTTGAATAAATACTACAGGATTTCAGTAATTAAATATCCCTATAAAATCAAAGAGCACACTATTTTTCGTGATTATTATACTCACATTGAAAACTTCAAACTGAACAATATTTTAATTTTTTCAAATTATTTTTCTCAAAAATGAAGTTGCTTCGAAGTTTTTCATAATTTTAAATTCAAGTATTATATTATATCCAAGAAAAGCTGAAAAATATACATTTTATGATTGCAGATCAATCATTCGATTCCACAGATATTTTTCTATTATCATTATCAATAGTAAATTTTGCTGGATTTTTTTTTCAAAAGACAAAGGATATGATCAAAATTCCGAGCTGAAGGGATTTTATCATTCAATTTGTCGACACATAATTTTATCTGCAAAGATACCGAGATGTATTTTATTAGACTATTTTCCAAATAAACAAACACAAAATATGAACTAATCGAACTTACGATAGTGTGTCCTAATCAGTGACCTCTAATAATTATGGACGGGAAAGCCGTATACTTTCAACACATAAGGGGCTGGCTCCTGCGAACTGTCATGGGAGAGAGTTCTTCCTTGTCTTTTTTAACATGCCATCTCTTTCTAATGTATGCACTGCGCATACTCTGAAATTTGGCAATTGCAATACTTTCGTTGGTTAGAAAGAGACAACCTCTCTGCATTGTTGCGGGCTGCATACGATGTTTTTGGAGCCACGGGCAGATGTTTTCTTTCCGGTCCATAATTAATAGAGGTCACTGGTCCTAATAGTTTTGTTTTTAAATGTTTTTTAATGCAGGAATAAGCAAAATTTCACACTACTGCAGACCGATTAGAATCATTATTCGTGGTTTTCCGTGTTTTTAAATCAAGACTAATTTTTCGTGACGAAATGGTTGTTTATTTTGACCTTTAATTTTTTTACTAAACTCTGAGTGTCAAATTTGTAGTCTCTTTCATTTCATAAGTTTATTTTTAATTGGTTTTAAAATAAGGTTTTTGACGTAACTATATTTTTGGCGTTATATTTTTTATATTTCATTGTAAGAAGTTATCAGCTATAATAACTCAAGGACATTGATTACGAAATAATTTTGTGACATTCCGAAAGCACGTTGCTTGGTAACCGCCCGACGCCGCAGGCGGAGGGCTGTTAACCTAAAAGCAACGTGCTTGAGGTAGCTGTCACAAAATTATAAGTATTTATCAATGGTCGAGGGTTATTCGGACAGAAAATTTTATAATTGAAGTATCATTTTCATTACCAAAACGTGCAAATGACATTTTTATTCAATTATTATTATAAACATAAATAATTGTATCCTAGCAACATATTTGACATAAATGATAATGTCCCATGGGTTGCTGTCAGTTAAATGTTGTATTCATTGGTCAATTTCGTACACGTGATCAGAAATGAAAGAATTTCATTGGATATTTAGTTAACCTAAAAATTTTCACAAAAATATTCATTTGACATTTTTAAATTCAATTAATCGGTGCCATAGTAATGTACCTGGAAAATAGTCATTTGAACAATCCTTAGGGCATTTTTACATCTTTTGCCGTTATGTACGTCATCGGTCAGAATTAAAAAAATTGAAGCAAATGATTGGTTTACTTAAAATGTGGGAAATAGTCATCCTTATTTTCAAAATTTTGACAGTCTTGGTTTAGCCACAATTTTAACAAAAATAATTACAGAATTTTAGTATTTTTAAAATTTCTTGTGTTTAATTAACTCTGATTTATAGATTAGCCCTCCGTTTACGCAACGCAAACGTTTCCATTCTGTTCACGTAGATATTTTACTTGTTACTCACTTGTAAACGTCATTTAATCAATCCCTATACATTACCTTTGAAAATGAATGTTTACAAGTTACTAACTTGTAAAATTGACAGCTGACTTGTTAAAATTGAACAAGTTAGTAGCTAGCTAATCATCAAATGTTGATAATAAACGGTTCGCGTTATGCGAAATCATATAAGACAATTTTTGACAGAATAGTTGTGTGTGAATGACAGATTTTAATTAAAAAAATTACAAATTTATTTTGATGTACAAATGAGTAACAAGTAAAATGTCATTTTCTCCTTTCAGTAAAAACTGTTTTCCTTGCTAGTAATGTATATACTATTCACGGTTAAAGAATAATTAGGTTTGCAAACATGATCTTTTCTAGCGGTCAGAATGTGTAATGGATCTATACTATGTCCATCGAACACATAGAGTAATAAAACTAGTGGGCAGAGCCAAAATTGCGCAGTATAATGTGCGCAGAAGTAGGCTTTACAAGCAACAAATTTTAAAAAGCAGAAAAATTAAATAGTTTTATTTGAAATAAATACGGAAGAATTATATATTTTATCATTTATGTATAACATAATTTTAAAAGAAATATGAAGTACAATTTTTATTTACGAACGATTTTTTTGATGACCGATCTCAGCAGTTATTGAGTTTGCCTAGCAGTGTAAAACTGGCTTACCAATAGCAATACCATATTTCAATTTCGCGCACATTTGTGGGAGGAGCATCTACTCTATCTGTTCGGTGGACATAGTATAGTTGTCACTAGCTGTATCAGGGATACTATAGCTATAGGTGCGTTCGTTTATTCTTTGTGTGCTTGAGCTTGAGCTGTGTTACGCGGTGTTACGGTCACGTGATAACTGTGCACTTCGTGTATAAACGAAATAAACGAACGGTCTCTGAACTTGTGTGCAGTGCTTTGACATTTCTACTTTCATCATTCATTGACCCACAATTTGTATAATACTCATGTCACATCTTATGAATCTGTGCAATGCTGATGATATAAGAGTTATTTATTAAGAACTTCGATATTTTCAGACATTGACAAGAGACTTATTAAAGCAAAAAGCATACAGTCCATTTGTTTTTAAAATTTACGCGCAAAATTGTAGTTTAGAAATGATGATTTCACTCATTTGATAAATTTGACCAATCAGATTGTCTTATTTTTCATTGTTTTCCAATTTAAATAAGTGATTAAATAGCGTCATGCTATTTAATCGCGATTAAATTGAAGCTAGCTTTTTTAACAAATTTGGAGCTTTATGAAGGCATATTTAGCCGGATAAATAGTCGTAGAAGCAAGATACTTACATGATTTTTATGTTTTACGATATTCTATATCTTTAAACATGGCAAATTATTCATTTCAAGCAGATTTTATTTATTAGTTTCTGACGTTTATCTGATAGAAGTATAAAAATAACAAACGATTTGCTATTGTTACAATGGTTACATATACTGTTCAAATTTTAACCCAAATTAAAATTATTATTAGAATAGTGTATACCAAGTTAAAATTTAATTAATAATAATATACTAGTAATATCTGTAAAGCATAAATAAAATTACCTTTGTATTGAAAGTTTTTACTATGAATTCATGAAATAATCTTAACATATATATATGTATATATATATATATATATATATATATATATATATATATATATATATATATATATATATATATACCCCTGGTGCTAAAGAATTGAATCGATAAATTTGACGTCTGGCTAATTCAAAAAATTTTAAAAAAGAGTTATCGTACATAATAATTTCAGATAAAATCAAATAAAATATTTTCAAATTATTATGTACCTACTTACTCAAACACTTTTTAAGAAAAATTTATTTTAAAAGCCATTGCACTCGGGATATAACTTATGATTAATTTATTGTAGATACTCGTTCTAAAATACCATAATTATCTAACATTACCTACATTAATTTATTTTCGTCATTTAAACGAAAATATTTTTTACAATCCACAATTATTTAATTAACATGATAAAAGTTTTTTATGATTATTATTATTATTAAACGACTGACGAGGCGGCTTTTTGCCGCCCCTGAACTTTGTCGGCCGTGTGCGGTGCACTCCCTGCACTGCACCCTCGGATTGGCGCGCCCCTGTGCATACACAATACACACAGCCGAGTATTTTCCGAACGCATCTTGTGCAGTACAAAGTGCACAGAAGTAAATAAACGGGTGTACGACAGTTTTTCTACAATATTTTTTGAATTTTTTAAAACTAGAAAATATTCTTGCCTATAGTTCATTTGAGAATGACTGACAGTAATAAATCATTATTTGCAAGAGTAGTATTGGATTTTTGCGAGCAATGCGGCAAATAAAACTTCCAAAAAAATCAGTTGTAACTACACTAGGATGGTCAAAATAAGCCGCACACTTTGTACCTGGAACGAAACTTACTTCTCTAACAATAGAAATGTAGTCAAAACCGAGCGATAATCCCCGTCGGACTGTGTCATAGACGTAGATAGGATTTTTCAGAGTGATCTGTTCGAGATCTGTTTATACATTTACTAAAAATAAAAGTTTTTAATGTTTAAATATAACTGTCTCACTCATTATTATTAAAATAAATCTTTACCCTGAAAAACAACTTAGACCTAAAACGATAGTTCTCTAACGAATTTAGTCATTTCGACTATCCCTGTGCAAACAATTATTGGCGCGCCACTGGAATGTCTTTGACAGAATGATTTATTACTGCCAGTCATTCTCAAATATAGTATAACATTTTTCTAAACTTACCCCATCATAGTCGAAGAGTATTTTTAACAATATTTTTTGAATTTTTTAAAACTAGAAAATATTCTTGCCTAACATTTTTCTGAACTTAACCCCATCATACTCGAAAAGTATTTTTAACAAGATTTTTTGCATTTTTTGAAACGATCTGGTATAACTTGTTATGGTCAGAAATCTCTGAGAAATCTCATTTTCGAAAAATGCGCTTATTCAATGTTACGATCTGCGCTTATTGAACATAAATTTACTGATTATATTTCTGCGCTTTTAAACAAGATTTGTATTAAAACCTTAAATGTTAAATTTGGTTGTTAAATCGTACTTATTCACTAAACACTCACACTCGAAAATAATAACCCGTCACAATACCTCCCCTTATAAAAAATAATGCGGGAGGTAAAAACAACTAACCATCTTTTAAATGATGTTATTGATTCTTCGACTAATTTTTTTTTCCAGAGAACTTTAATGTTGATACACTTGAATAATATTTTGAGAAATAATAATTTAAAATCGCATAAATGTCACTTTTTAAATTTTTACTTTAAATTGACCCAAACTCGGTATAATTTGAATAATTTATAAAAATAAAACAATTGACGATCGTTTAAATGTTATTTTTGTTTTTCTACTAGAATTCTAGGAGAGCTTTAATTTGATACCACAGACGATAGTATTTTGATAAAAATAAAAAATGTTGTGTTTATAAAGTTGGTACTACTGGTTGAATAAAGCTAATTAACAAACTTGAAGTCATATTTTGGCTCAAGATCTTAAATACACTCACCGGCACGGAAAACGGGTCACTTATTTTTTTAAAGAAAAAATGCTAATAACATTTATGTTGACGACGAATGCCGAAATATTACTATTGCTAATATGTTAACTAGACATTCTCGAAGTCGCTTCCATTACCAACTCTTAAAACCATTAACAATTTACTTAAATATTCCTTTTATATGCGCATCATACCGAAATCACGAAATTTATAAAATGCATTGTTATTGATTATACTGGTATTATTTCTTTTAATCATTTGTTTTATTGTTTAATTGTCATTTTGATGTGGTGTGATGTGGTCTATGTTTTCAAAATGACACAGAATGCAGAAACTGTGGTTTCCATCATCACTTTAATCGAAGACGGAAGAAGTCAACATTTCGTAGCTAAACGGTACAATGTATCACTTAGTACTATTTAACGCGTTTATACACGTTTTCTGGCGACAGATTTGTACACCAGAAGACCTGGAATAGGCCTGAGAAGACGCAAAAGCAACATAAATGCTCGATTTTTTCTTTTGACATCGCGTCGAAATCGCACTATAATTGTAGTGGAGGCCCATAAATCATTACTACAATTGCTTACTGTGAATATTAGTGAACGTATTGTACGAAGAAGAGTAATAGAAGTAGATTTTCTGGCACGATGGCCTGCCATGCGACCACACCTCCTCCAACATTACCGAGTAGCTCGCTTGTAATTTTTTGGAAGGCGTGTAAATTGGGATTAAGGTGATTAGAGTCGTGTTTTAGTCACTGTCGAATCCCGATATTTTTTAATGGCACCATATGGATGTGTAAAAGTGTGACGACCAATTATTGAGAAACTTGTGCATTCAGCAATACTGTAAGATTCCTGAGAGGATCAGTAATGGTGTGAACTGGGATATCAGTGATTTTGCGGATAGATTTATTCCTTGTTTCTATGGTAATATTCAATGGCGAGAGGTACATAAAAGATATTCTGACCGGCGATGTTGTCCTTTATGCACCATTTTAAGATGATAAATTTATCTTGATGCGCGCCCTCATGATGCTGCAATCTTGAACGGTTTCATAAATGTTGTTAACATCAATCGTATGATGTGTCCAGCGCGGAGTACAGATCTGAATCCAATATAATTTGGGTAGTAAATGCTCGATATAAAGATTCGAAGTCGTGTACCCGGTCCCAGTAGGCTTAGTACGCTGGAATAACTCAGAGAAGTACTGTTAGAAGCATATAATAATATCCCTCAAGATGGCATCAGGAACCTCATTTTGAGTATGCCTCTACGATTGACCGAGGTCATAAGAGTACGCAGAGGGAACACGCGTTATAAGTATAAACGAATTGTGTTTATTTATGTGATTGTAATTTTTTTTCAACTTATTTTTTATTGTTTTTAAGTCCATAATTTGTTCTTTTCATAATAAACAAATAGTAAATATTAAAAACATTAATTTCATAATACGAAATGCTTGACTATAGTAGGTACCCTTTAATAAAATATATCATAGTTATATAAAATAATCAAGGGATAACAAAAAATTTTACAAAAGAAAAAGTGATCCATTTTCCGTGCCGGTGAGTGTATAAAATTTCAGTCAAAAATTCCAACGCGTTTTTAAGTTAACCAGACAGACTGACAGATCGACAGACTAACAGACCGACAGACTAACACACCGACTTTTTTTAAATTATGTTTTTTGGGCTCAGTAGGGTCTAAAACGTGAAGATTCACCAAAATTTCGAACTGTCAAATAATCACGATTACAAACAATACTTCTCTCTCTCTATTACATAGGTCGGGAAAGTAAAAAATAGTAACTAAAATATTGTAATTTATATATAGAGGATGCCCACTATAGTATATATCTCAGTAAATATCAATTTTATAAAAAAAATTGTATATAAAAGTTGTTTAACATTTTATTTTCATATTTTTCTTATGATCTTTATGCTTATAATAATAATAATATTATAATGTTACCTACATAATTTGAAAACTGTAAGTTTGTAAGCTGGTATTGTATTGTATTAATTATACTTATTATTTAACGCTATACGCGTTTATATTATGAATCAAACAGATTTTTTTGTTAGAACAATTCACCAAATAACCATTGGCGCCAGCATCGATTTCTAGTTGTAATTTGAAAAGCCTTAAATAAGTCGAATTTTTATGTTTTACGCAGAGAGAAAATAGTGAAATTCTACAATTTTTTTATTTTCTGGGTTTAATCAAACCTAATTTCTGACCGGAATTAGACATCGACTTCCAGCATTACATTTCTCGGACATTTTTCTATAAGATGCATTATTTTGAAAATTTTGAAGAACCTAAGTTAGCTGAAACTTAATGTTTTTCTGAGCGAGAAAAAAGTGAAATTTTATGTTTTTTTTGTTTACCCTGTTCAATCAACTCTAGTTTCTGACCGGATTAAGATACTGACTTTTGGTTTCCAGAACTAGGTAGATTTCACAGACATTTTTCTATAAGATACATTATCTTCAAAAATTTTAAAGGCGTTAGTGCTGAAATTTAATATTTTTCTCGGCAAGGAAAAAGTGAAATAAAAATGAAGTACTTTCTCTCCGAGAAAAACATTACATTTTGGCTTAATTAAGTATTAAGTAAAATAATGTATATTAAAGAAACATGTCCGAGAAATACTGGAAGAAACCAAAAGTCTATTATTATTCCGGTCAGAAATTAGAGTTTATTAAACCCAGGAAACAAAAAAATTGTAGAATTTCACTATTTTCTCCCCACGTAAAACATTACAATTCAGCTTAACTAAGGCCTTTCAAATTTTTGAAATAATTTGTCTATCATAAAAATGTGAGAGAAATCCAATGCTGGAAACCGGTACTCGACATCATTATCCGTTCGGATGTTAGATTTGATTAAACACAAGAAATTTGAAAAATGCTAAAATTCTTTAATTATTAGTTAAAATTGTGGCTAAACCAAGACTGGCGAAATTTTGCAAATAATAATGTTAATAGAAAAACGTCTGTAGAATCGAATGCTTCAAATCGGCAGTCGTTTTTTCTATCTGTTAAATAGTTACAGCCGTGTTTTGTGTCTTTTTTATAAAGAATTTTATAAGAATATTAACAGTTTACGAGATAAACGTGAAAAACTAAAAAAAAAAGCTAAAAACTAAATGCTTAGGTACCTATAGTCCAGAACCTGACTATTAGAGCGAAGGCTGGTGTATACCCCCCATCCCCCCCACCGTGGGAATTTTCGACACATACATTTTTGTGTTTGTATTGACATGTACTTTAAGGTTTTAGGTGTTAGCCACTCGCGAATTACAGCATATCCCGGAAAAAACACAAAAATATAATGAAAACTACTATAGGTAAATGATATATACAGTGGCCGCCGCTTTCTGGGATCACTGGTAAATTGAATCAACCGCTTAATTGAAATAAATTACGTAGAGCAAAACTGAATCACTTTTTACATTGAAAATCCGCTGCTTATCGGGATCAAGCCACCGTTTTAATGGTCCTACTTGAGCCACAGTTAAAAAAAACAAAGAAATTTTTGTATTTTTAAATTTTTGTGTGTTTAATCAACTCTATACGGATAAAGATATCGACTTGCGGTTTGCGGCGTTGGATTCCTTATTAAATTTTACGGAAGATACATTGTATTAAATTTTTTGTAAGGCCCTTGATAACCCAAAATTTAATTATTATCTTCTAGTGAAAATAGCAAAATTTTAAATATTTTTTGTGTTTAATCAACTCTACTTTCTGAACGGATAAAGATATTGACTTCTGGTTTGTGGCATTGGACAATTTTATGTAACATACATTGTACTATTTTTTTGAAGACCTCTAATAATCCGAAATTTAATTATTTTCTCCGAGAGAAAATTGTAAAATTTTACAATTTTAAAAGTTTTTTGTGTTTAATCAACGTTATTTTCTGAACGGATCAAGATGTCGGCTTCCGGTTCTCAAAATTGGATTCCTCAGACATTTTTATGTAAGATACATAGTATAATTTTTTTTAAATGTGCCTTTGATAAGCCGAAATTTAATGATTTTCTCCAATAGAAAATTATTACATTTTATAATTATTATAGTTCCTTGTGTTTAATCAATTCTAGTTTCTGAACGCACAAAGATATTGACTTCCGGTTTGCGGCGTTGGATTCCTCAGGTATTTTTATGTAAGATACATTGTACTATTTTTTTGATAGGCCTTTGATAAGCCGAAATTTAATGATTTTCTCCAAGAGAAAAATATAAAATTGTACAATTCTTATAGTTCCTTGTGTTTAATCAATTCTGGTTTCTGAACGGATTAAGATATCGACTTCCGGTTTGCGGCATTGGATTCCTCAGACATTTTTATGTAAGATACATTGTACTGTTTTTTTAAGAGTTTTTTATAAGCCGAAATACCCAAACAAATATTTAAAATTCTGAAATTTTGCAATTTTCATTTATTTTCCTTTATTTTCCGGAATATGCTGTAATTTAAAAAAGGCAAACAACTGAATTCTTAATCTGGTAGGTAATACAAAAAAAAAAAATATAAGTCATAAATTCCCACGGGGGGGGGGGGGGGTGGAGGGTTCCATATTGGTGGCCCATGGTCTATATGGTTCTGTAGAAAAAGTTGAGTAGGGAGAATTTTTCTTCAGGAATAGTTAGTAGATGGCTTAGTGAGTGTTTTTTACTTGGGTGGCCATCCGCCACCTGGTACATTTTCAGACTATGACGTCATGAAGATGGCGCCCGCTTTTATTCAAAAGAATCAAATATCTCTGTTAATACTTACCTGATTTAAATGGAAATTTCGACAAATTATTGTGAAAATCACAAATAACAGCCAATAGATGAATGAATTACAATAATAGTAACCATGGTTATATAAAAATTTTCTCGGAAATTTTTTACTAGTAGCTTGAGTAACTTAACTGAAATTAATAAGCGGAAATTTTTCGTCATCTGTCACTTTTACATTAAATTACAAAATGGATAAATTGTCATTTTGAGTGTAAATAAACAATAAATAAGGTAATTAATACATATTTATTAATGTAACATAAAAATTTAGTGATTATTTCAAGTTTCTATTGTAAAAAGAATTTAAAAATACAGAGCGGCGGTGTCATTGCGATTTTCTTACCAAATATGCACTCGTGCATTAATTAATGTTCAGGAAATTTTTTATCGTGCATTACAACAACGTAATTAGCTCTCGTGTTCCACTCGAGCTAATTATGGCGTTGTTGGAAAGCACTCAAAAAAATTTTCGGAAAGAATTAATGCACATGTGATATTATAAGTGATTATTATTTATAAAGTGAGTAGCAACAATAATTATTATTGTTTATTTATATTTTAAATAGAAATAAAATAAGAAAATCATAAAAAACACTTTTTTATTTGTTCTCCATATTTTCACAAAATATAATGTACCTATATTGCAACAAAATCGGTAAAAATATTGGACAAAAATATAATATAATGATAGTACCATAAATAAAAATTTATTATGTTTATATAAATTTTTATACTGTATTGTACTTTGTACATTAGTATAATATTACAAAAATATGTTCAACTTCATCTAAAAAGGATTTTTACAAGTCGAATCAGACCCTTCAATACTTTTGCATTTACAAAAAGAGCAACAGCTTACTTTATTTTCTCTACAAGTGCAGGAGGATTTAGCACATTTTATACAATAACATGCTCCAATAAAATTACTGGGATATTTTATTAATTTTTTTTTCGGCATCAAACTGCCTTCTATTACCTACTTCAAAATCAAATTCGCAGGGTTTCAAAAAAAAAGAATATTAATTGTACTTTATTTTATTGTTAAATACTACCAGATTCAGCAAATTGTATTTATAATTAATTGTACCCATAGATAATTATATTTTTTTAAATTTTTAATTGCAAAAATTGTCATAAATAAATAATGTACCAATATATTTAAAGAAAACTTTATCAAGCTTCAAAAAGTACTACTTCCGGTTTGCGGATTTCTACCAAAATGTTATCCGGTGTTAAGATACTTATTAAAACATTAAATATGAAATTTGGTTGTAAATGGTTTGATACTTTTTAAGTTATCGTGGACGAAAAATCGTCAGTCCATACGTTCATACGTCCATTCGTACATACGCACACACACATAGACATCATCGTGAAAATATTAAATTCGTATTCTAGAAACCCTGAAACGTGCTTATCCATCAAAAACTCATATTCGAAAATTTTTACCCATTACAATAGGTACCAGAATAATATTCATATTATGAGGCGAGAGGTAAAAACAAATTTTCTTGATATTTTATTTTGTATTATATTCTTTACAATTCAATAACAATAATTTTTATTGCTACTTACTTTATAAATAATAATTACAACAATTTGTCGAAATTTCCATGCAAATCGGGTAAGTATTAGCAGAGATATTGGGTTCTTTTGAATTAAAGCGGGCGCCATCTTCATGACGTCATAGTCTGAAAATGTACCAGGTGGCGGATGGCCACCCGAGTAAAAAATACTCACTAAGCCATCTACTAACCATTGCTGAAGAAAAATTCTCCATACTCAACTTTTTCTACAGAACCATAGTCAGGTCCAGGACTACTATGTAAATGAGACTGCTAAAATGTAAAACCAAAACATTAAAAATTTGTTAATAGGCTATAAAATTTCTAACTAATGAAATGGAAATTGAAAAATAATAAAACAAAATGGAAGAACTTTATTTCCTACCGCCTCTGCTGTAGATCTAAAATCAGTAGGTAAGGTACCTTGTCCTCATACTACCCGTCTTTCATATCACAATTTCATAGTTACAGCTTACTGCATCCATTTCCGCTCAAAATAAGATTCATTCATTCCATTATTCTTTTGTTGGGATTACGGATTGTCTGTTGAATGCCTTGTCAAGCAATGGCGTTAGCGGGCGCCAAAGAACGTCGACAGTGCAGGAATCTTGTTCGTTGTTCGCTTTGTCGTGCGCTACGCGGAACGCGGATAATATTGTTAAACATGCCCGGATACCGGATTTAGATTCGACGGTCGGCTATTCGAGTTTTTAGTATAAGAAAACAAGGGAAGTGCTAATCTGGTGAAGATTGAGCGATGTAGGTCAAAGAGATAAAAAGTTATATTTGGTATTTTTTGTGATGAAAACTGAAAATGAAAATTGAAGATGAGTGTTTTTCCTGTTAGTTTCCTTGTTGACTGTTAAGTGTCAGTGAGATGGAAAATGTTAAATTAACTTTAAATTGTTGTAAAATCGACTGATATCGCAATGAAATTCGTATTCCAAATGTCGTTCAGAGTTCAGAAATAAAAGATTCTATATTATTACTTTTCAATAAGGCATTTTTAATTTCTTTCTCAAAATTCTGCACACAGTTATTATTGTCTTAAAATAAGAAGGTCAATTCCTATGACTTTTTCTCACATATTAATTAAACCAATCATTTGCTTCAATTTTTTAAATTCTGACCAATGACGTACAAAATATATCGGCAAAAATTGTAAAAATGTCCTAGGGATTGTTCAAGTGACAATTTACCATGTACGACAATTTTATTGATTTTTTATTGTTTTTAATTGAAATTAAAATGTCAAATGAACCTTTTTGTGACAACTTCTTACGATGAAATAAAAAATATATCAAATATAACGCCAAAAAATACAGTTACGTCAAAAACCTTAGTTTGAAAACAATTATTAATGAACTTGTGTAACGGAAGAAACTAAAATTTAAAATTTTGACACTCAAAGGTTAGTAAAAAAATCTGACGTGGCCATCACACAACCTTCCGCCATATCTAGACTTTAAACAGAAATGTATACGTACAATCCGGTGCCCATTTAAAATATACAAATAAAAATCTAAAATATTAAAACACAGAAATTAGTATCACCTGAATCAAAAGATTCATTCACACGAAAACTCTTCTGTGATGAAGCAATCCTCCGTTCAGTTACTACATTTAATAGCTTACTTATGACTTATATAGCGCTAGTATGCCAACTTGTCACCCGTCTCATCCGTCAATATTTTTTATGCAGAAACAAAAATCAACCGAACATGGATTACAAGATTTCAATGTTTTATTTCATAAATTTATTTTTTAAATTTTACTGCAGTTCTTTAATGCAACCAGATAAAGACAATTTTTTATAACGTAAGTTGCAAATAACTTTGCCTCTTATTCCTATCTCATATAAATACTATATTTATCTAAATTTATATAAATTTTTGACAATTATCGTTTTCAATCTTCAAAAAATATCACTTCCGGTGAAGATATTTGTACCAAAATCTAATGAGCTCTTCCTATTCATATACAATTGTAAAATACCAAATATCAAAATTTTTGGGTAATTCGTATTTGAGTTATGCGACATCCGGCATCGGCCCGGACCACACACATACACACACACACACACACATACATACATACAGACATCATCGAGAAACTATCAAAAATGAGTTGTAAGGACCCTAATTCGTGCTCATCCACTAAAAACTCACTACCCGATTTTTTGCATGATTCCAATACCTTCCTTTACAGGTAAGCGGAAGGTAAAAATTAAATGTCAAAATAAACAACCGTTTCGGCAGAAAAAATTAGTCTTGATTTATAAACACGAAAAACCACGAATAATTATTCTAATCGGTCTGCATAGCAGTGTCAAATTTTGCCGAATTTTGCTTACTCCGGCATTAGAAAACATTTAATAATAAAAATATTACTACACTCCAACGTAAATTTATTAGTTCATATTTTATGTCTGTTTATTTGGGAAATAGGATTCCACTATAATAACATCTACCATCCTGTAATTGGAAGTTAATTCTGTAGGTTGGTTACCATTAAAAAATATATCTCGGGTCTCATTATTTTGCAGGTAAAATTATGTTTTAAGATTGTAGCTTATACGTAACATTCCTCGACAAATTGAATGATAAAATCCCTCGCCTTCAGCTCGGGATTTTGATCATGTCATTTGTTTCGAAATTTTACCAAGCAAACAATCTTTTGAAATAAATTTTTCCAGCAAAATAATGGTCCCTTTTGATATATATTACTATTGAATATAGGTTTGCAACTGAATGTCGTCAGAGCTCACTTTTTCACACGCAACATATTTTTTAGAAGGTTGGTTTGGTATCGGCAGTATCAAGATGACATTTACTTCAATTTAATTAATTTAGAAATTAATGTTTTTAGGCATAGGACACCTTTTATAACATAAGAAGATGCAAAAATACACACAACAGAATAATAAAATATAATAATAATAATAATAAATAAAATATAAAGCTAGGGTGTTCCATTTGAAAATGACGAGTTATTGCCATTTGAAACTTAGTAAATTTGATTCTCTGTACTGAACATCCTGTATAATAATATTTAATATTTTTACTATTACGAGTAAAATAACTTCAGTACGCCTTTATAAAACAATACGTGTATTTGGCTGTTTTTAGAGAAAAAATTGAATAACTTGGCAACGTCGCGGAAAACTAAAATGAAATTTATATGTTAGTATAAGGTAGGTGCGGGTAAGGCCTAGCTAAGGGAGATTTGAAATAAAATGAAAACTATTTACTTGAATCAACATTGTTAATTAATCCTAAACATCAATTATTGCTGTCATATATAAAAAAAATGGCAACTTCTGCCGTAAACAAAAATAAAATTAAACATTTCAGTAGGCCTTATTATACTATGGTATGATAATAAGGCCTAAGACTTTAACATACATAAATATACAAAATAGGCTTTTTATATTTGGTAATTGAGATTAATAATTAATAATTATGCATTATTCAAGCTAAAGACTTAAAATTAACAACAAATTTCTTTGTTTAATAGCCATCAGGACACTCAAAATTATCTGTATCATCCGATGACAAGCCGACGCACCCCCCCATGATACCACTTGTCGCTAGGGATGGGAAAGTATCAATATATCGATAAATATCGGCATAAACATCAGTCAATATTACTTTTAGTTTGGCACCGATGTATCGATAACTCGATATTATTGAAATTTTCCGATAATTATCGACATATATCAACAAATATCGAGTTATCGATACATCGATAATAAAAGAAAAGTGATAGCAACTGATGTCCATATCGATATTTATCGATATATCGATATTTTCCCATCCCTACTTGTCGCATTTAGAACATTTTCTCATATTAGCCATCTTATCCTCTTTACAACCGTGATATAAAAAAAAACTCGCCTGGTTTTCTTTAGTACCACTTCTGCCTTTGGGGATTGAGGTCTTTTTAATTTTTTTCTCTTCCTGGTTTTTGTCAAACATGTTTTTAGTGACTAACATTTTGAAAAATATATAAATAAAACTGTAAAACAGGCAAATGTTGATTCAAAAAAAATCTGACGTGGACACCACATGACTTCCTTGTACGCCTTGTTTGTTCATAATTTTCTTAATAACTAAAATGTAGAATAATATAAAAAATTCTTTAATTTATTATACTAGTATACTCACAAATATATTTTAGTCATTTTATTTAAACTGCAGAAGAAGATATAAACGATATTTTACTATTGTCACTGCTACTGTCACTGTCATGTCATAATCATTTAAATTTTACCTAGTAACAAATGTTAATCGATCATGGGCTACAAGATACCGAAATATTAAATTATAAGTAGGTATATACTTTAATTATTCTTAAATGATAGAAGATACAGAAAAATTTATAAAATACCGATTGTAGATAATAATCACATAATCTTTCATTTAAAATAAAAAAAATTGCCTAAAATTAATTATTTATCAATTTTTTTTTAAATTGACTACTTCCGGTTTGTAGATTGAAACCAAAAATAGGAGGTGCACAACTAGATGCTATAACAGTCCTAAATACAAAATTTCAACTTTCTACGTCTAACCGTATTTGAGTTATGCGACACACATACGTCCGTCCGTACGTACGTACATACGTACGTACATACGTACGTACGTACGTACAGACGTCACGTCGAAACTAGTCATAATGGATTCAGAAAAGGTCAAAACGGATATTTCCGTCAAAATCTGAGAACCGAAAATTTTCGCGATTACAATACTTCCTTACTTCGTACAAGGAAGTAAAAAGGAGGCTAATAAGGCCTACGGTCGAATTTAGTAGGCCTTAATAATCGCCGACAACATGAAAAGAAAAACTAAAAAGAATATTATTTGGACCATGCTATAGAAGCATGAAATAATAGAAAACTATAGCGTAAAATTATATATAGAATTGTAATATTACTAAAAATAATTACGATTGATTCGGACGATATCTTAGTATTCGAGCCGCGCGATCGTCTCTCACACTGAATGACTTCGCATTGGTGACAGTATGCGAACTAACGTGTCGCGACAGGTTTGAGGCGCCATTATATGAATGTTAGCTACCTACGAGTGTGTCTTTGAGCGACAAAAATAAATTTAAATTGTATTTTTCTTACTTAGGCCTTGTTAGCCGACAGGCCTTATTACCCGCACCTACCTTAGGTAAATAAAATACAATTCAAAATATATAAAAATATATAGGGTGTTTCATTTAAAAAAATCTGACGTGGACACCACATGACTTCCTTGTACGCCTTGTATGTTCATACTTTTCTTAATAACTAAAATGTAAAATAATATTAAACATTCTTTTAACTTATTATACTAGTATACTCACAAATACATTTTAGTCATTTTATTTAAACTGCAGAAGAAGATATAAAGCATATTTTACTATTGTCACTGTCATGTCATAATCATTTAAATTTTACGTAGTAACAAATGTTAATCGATCATGGACTACAAGATACCGAAATACTATAAATTATAAATATATACTTTAATTATTTTTAAATGATAGCAGATACAAAAATATTTATAAAATACCGATTGTAGGTAATAATCACATAATCTTTCATTTAAAATTAAAAAAATTGTCTAAAATTAAATATTTATCGAAATATTTTTAAAAAGTACTACTTCCGGTTTGTAGACTGAAACCAAAAATAGGAGGTGCACAACTAGATGCTATAACAGTCCTAAATACAAAATTTCAACTTTCTACGTCTAACCGTATTTGAGTTATGCGACACACATACGTCCGTCCGTCCGTACGTACGTACGTACGTACGTACGTACAGACGTCACGTCGAAACTAGTCATAATGGATTCAGAAAAGGTCAAAACGGATATTTCCGTCAAAATCTGAGAACCGAAATTTTTCGCGATTACAATACTTCCTTACTTCGTACAAGGAAGTAAAGACAAAGAATTATTGCCAAGTCGTTATGCAACACCCTGTATATGTGAAAATAATTTGAAGTTATGCTCCTTGAGTAGACGAAAAATTCTGTTAATAAATTTATGCTGTATTTTTAAAGACAAGGGAAATATCGACGACGGGCATTTCGATGGCTCACCCTATAGGTTAATTTTAAAATAATGTAAATTATATTTTCTGTGAAGAATTTACATTACGTTGTCATAGTAGGTAAGTAGGCATTACTTACAGTAGTCTGTTTTGTAATTTGGAATCCGCTATACAATAATCAAATTGAGTCCCTGTTCCCCTTTTGAAATTTGCAACTTTATGTAATCTTGGAAGGATCTTATCTCCACAGAGGATTATCCCAGTCCTTACTTTTAGATGCTTTTAATTTAATCTCACTTGAACAGAAGCGACGTATTCGTGCTGCACAAAGTTATATATATATATATATATATATATATATATATATATATATATATATATATATATATATATATATATATATATATATATATATATATCCCTAATACAATTAATTGCATATTCGTTATGAATAGAATTTTGTTCCAAAGTTACCCTAATATCTATTCTAAAAGCTAAAAGTCGGAATGCAAATAAGTGCAATTTCTGGTTTTAACCAAAATACCTAAAACATTCCATGCTCTGAAACAATTAGGAATTTGCGGCCCAATATTTTGAGCTTGAGGAAACAATAATTTATAATTATTATATAATGTTATTATGCACTCTGTGAAAATACCCCGACTATTTTTTAATAGTCTATTGGAAACGATCTAAAGTTTATAGTGGGTTTTGTGAAAATCTGTAGTTACTACAGATCTATAAAATAGTAAATATTAAACAAAATCGCAATGAAATTTATAATCATTATGAACATGTTTATGTTTATATTTGTCAACAAACATTGATGTGATTTTGTTCAATATTTAAAGATTTACAAATTTGTAAAACTTTGATTTGCACAGAATCCCATTATTAGTTTAGAATAGTTGTAAGTATTAATTTTTAATAAATAAAAATACAAAAGAGTGCATAAACATGGTGAAATAAGTTATAATAAACAAAAGTAAAAAACACCATGTCCATGTTTCACAAATTAGTCCAGTTAGACGGTGTTTCTGTCTTACAAGCAGTTGCCGTGTTACACTCAGTGTTGTAACTTATCTAGATACTTTTTAATACAGGAGTAAAAAGGAAGTAAGTATTGTAATCGCGAAAAATTTTGATTCTCAGATTTCGACGGAAATATCCGTTTTGACTTTTCCTGAATCCATTATGACTAGTTTCGACGTACGGGCATACGTATGTATGTCACATAACTCGAATATGGTTAGACGTAGAAAGTTGAAATTTTGTATTTAGGACTGTTATAACATCTAGTTGTGCACCTCATATTTTTTGTTGCGATCGTCCGTGCCAAAGGGGCATTTTTTGGTATTTTTCGCATTAATCAAAAACGACATGTCGCAGAAAGTTGCAATTTTGTATTTGAGACTCATGTTGCATCTAGTTGATCACCTCATATTTTTGGTTGCGATCGTCCAATTGACACTAACAAACTATACATTTGACATATTACCAGTTGACATGATAATATAATTTGTTTAACTGTTTTTTTAATTAACATAGTAGCCAGTTGTTTATAAAAAAATGAAAACATTGTTAATTTTGAATTTGAACCTTCAGTCACCTGAAGATGATCGAAAGATCGAAACGCGTCGTGATCAACTTAGTGCCGAGTCTTGTATCCCAGTTAGTGTTGTATTTGGTTATTTGCATTGAATCATACATTATATCGATCTTTGTATCAAACCTCACACCGTACACTAATCTGGATACATTACTCAATGACGAGTTCATAAACGGAACGATTTTGTTTTATAATTTTATAATTCATTGAAGTAGCCTAGTGTGTGATAAGTAGTAGTATTTGAGATAATGCATATGATGGACATGCTTATACACATTGGACGAGTTGTAAAAATAACGTTTGACTTACCATCTCCGTCTCTGACTTGAGCTCTGAGCATCAGGTCATCTCCTAGTTGAACTGCGGCACCAGGTGTAACGAGTCTGTTGAATTCTCCAGGGCCAGCTCCACCACGGCGGAACAACGCCACCTGAGTATCGAACCCTCTTTGTGACCCACCTGTCACCACATGAGAGGGTTGCGATGACCGAGCTTGTTGCCTATGATTAAACTGGAATTAGATTGTGTACAGATTGCAGGTGATGTGGTATAGATGGAATATAGAGTAAAAGCCCGATGCCCGATTACACACACAGCGTTCATTTTAATAAGCTTAGATAATATCAACTCTAAAAAATATATTTGAAATCGCAAACACAATTATTCTTCACTCTCTTCTCCTACACAATTATATAAAAAGTATAAATACTTTCTTAACCTTATTTATACACCTAAAATGTTTAAAATTAAAAGTTTTAAAAAGTTACAAAAGTTGTGAGATAGTAGAACAAGTGAAGAAACTAAGAATTTCACTCACTCATGTGGCAGTTTTGTGCACGAGGCGTAGCCGAGTGTGCAAAACAAAAGCACACAAAGTGAGCGGATTTGTTTATTCACACGTGCTGTATAGCGTTTTATTCCATCATACGAGTAGAATATTATTTAACATTAAAAATTGCATGAAATTTGAAGCAACAAAGGCGGCGGATTGCGTTTTTATGTTTCATGTAAATAAAAACAGTCGCAATTGTCATAAAAAATAAAAATTAGTTATTTATTTCATTAATACAAAAAATGCATTTTTTGTATGAATGAAACATAATACTTTTTCGCTAACCGCTTAAATAGATGTAATTTCATAATTTCATTGATATTGACATATCCTCATATTACGCAACAATTAAAATGTAAACATACTAACTATGACAACAACAATGTTTTTTGTATTAAGAAGAATAGATTTACTTTTTGTACAAATGATATGGTGATCATAAACAATCCCTAAATGGCCTCCTTTTTTACAAAAAAACAATGACAATTGCATCAAATACGTCCGGTTGGCGAAAAAGATCATTTATGTCACTGTCTTGAAACTGTGAAAATATGGCATAAGAAAACAAGGTCATTGTGTAAGAAGACATAATTTAATAATAAGAGGCTTATGCTGCTACGTTTAATCTCTTGCATAAAAAAATCTGAAGAAAAGTATTTAAATAAGATAGAAAAATTCCGTCAGTAGATTCAGTAAAAAAACGTTAAAGTTGTAACAGAGGAAGTTATTTAAATGGATTGATTGAGAAGTACGTGCCTTCTTCATTATGGTTACACATATTCAATAAAAGATGTTCGACCGAGTTCTGAATTAGGTTTTTATGCTTTTTTCAGTTAGTAGTCATCCTGTTTTCAATAAATGTAAATATATATATATATATATATATATATATATATATATATATATATACAGGATGTCCCAAATTGATTGGGTCACCATTGGGATCTCGGAAACTATAGGAGCTACGAGGTCGGTTAAATGGGCAGTTTTTAGGGCTTATTTAGATTCCGTTGAGAAACATTTAAAATTCCAAACAGTTTGAAAGTTATTCAAAAAAAACTGAAAATCGCGATTTAAAAAAAAAGTAAATTACTCTGTAATTATAAAAGATATAAAAAAATGTTTCATTTAAAAGTTACATGATTTGATGAGAGAAACTCAAAAATGATGTCAGAATAAAATTCAAGATGGCGGTTTCCAAGATATTAATAGTAACTTCATTATTTTAAGTGGGCGCCATATTGGATTTTTACACGGTTGAATAGCGTTTTTTTCTCTTTTCAACGATGTATTGCAACGTATGTTTAAACAAAAAATTATTAAAATGTAAATTATTTTAATCCTAAAGCAAGTACAACAATGAATAAAAATACATAACAATAACACAAAAGAAATTTGTTTTCTTCTAGATTAACTTGTATTATTGATATCTTATTAATTACATTAATTTAATTAATTTCAAAATTAATGTTTTTAGGCATAGGACACCTTTTATAACATAAGAAGATGCAAAAATACACACAACAGAATAATAAAATATAGGGTGTTCCATTTGAAAATGACGAGTTATAGCCATTTGAAATTGAGTAAATTTGATTCTCTGTACTGAACACCCTGTATAATAACATTTTAAAAAAGTTATGTCAGAACAAAGAGTATAGTTACAGTTGTTCAGAAAAAAAATTCATAATTTTTACTATTAAAATAAGTTCAGTACGCCTTTATAAAACAATATGTGTATTTGGCTTTTTTTAGAGAAAAAGTTGAATAACTTGGCAACGCCGCGCGGAAAACTTAAATGAAATTTATATGTTCGTATAGGTAAATAAATTACAATTCAAAATATATAAAAATATATAGGGTGTTCCATTTAAAAAACGACGAACAATTATTGGCAAGTCATTATGCAAGACCCTGTATATGTGAAAATAATTTTAAGTTATGCTCCTTGAGTAGACGAAAAATTCTGTTAATAAAATTATGCTGTATTTTTAATGACAAGGGAGATATCGACGACGGGCATTTCGATGACTCACCCTAAATATATATATATATATATAAATGTTATGAAATATATTGTAGATTGTTTCTAATATTGTAATGAAAGGACGAGTGGGCGAATGTAATTACTAGAGTGCGGATAATATGCATATGTAAATATGATCAAAATATGTATGCAATATGAATTGAAATAAGGCCATAATATGCTCAATATATGCTCAAAATTTATCAAATACCTATGCAATATTTTAAATATATGCATGCATATGCAGATATGTAACATAATGTTTATTCATTTTTACTAATAATTCGTTTTTATAAATCAGAAAAATACTACATTTTGTAAACAATGCACAAGAATATCATATAAAATAAACAAAACTACATATAACTTCTGGAATACGACTTGTGTCGTGCCTACCTGCCTACCTACCTACCTTTAAAATAAATTTTGGGTTAAAAGGTACAAAATATGCAGTTATATGCATTTTTAATAAATATACCTATGTAAAAAATATTGAAATATGCAAAAAAATATACCATTTTTAGTATATTTTTGTATGAAATGCAAACATTTGTAAGAAAAAATACTAATATGCAGAATAATATATGCAAATGCATATAATCCGTACTCTAGTAATAATTACACACACTACCTACTTTCGCCCACCCGTTGTCATAGCAATAACTGGAATGAACAAATCAAACAGTTTCAAGTATTGTATCCAAGTAATAAATAACATATTTCAATAGTAGGATTGAACAATGAACAATCAGATTTTTCGCGTTCTGAATATATTTTCAATTTATTGAATATAAAAAGTATACAGTGTGTCTGAAAAAATGGACACATCCAATTATCTCGCTTAATTTATCCACAAATTTTCGTACAGGACATTATTTGCTCAGTGCAAAATATGTGATTTACCATGTGATCAATTTTTTTGTATAAATTCCGGTTAACCCGGAAGCGATATAAACTTTTTATTTTTAAATGCATCATATATGATTTTTTTTAATATTCGGATTGAATTTTATATTATCTTTTCGGCAATAACAAATTTGATAGTATTGTTGTTATTCGTTTGTTTAAAAAAATATTTTCTTTCGCTTGATTTCTATAATTTTATTTATGTACGACGGCATTATAAAGTACTGTTTATAACATAATTTTGCAGCAATAAAGCAGCTCTTTATAATACTAGTAAAATAAAGTTTCTTTATTTTACTAGTAAAATAAAATAATAGAAATAATAAAATAATAATAGAAAAGGCACACTTCGCTAGAGATTAAATTTTAATTTGTCATTTGTCAAATGTGTCATTTTGTAAATGTCATTATAGATAATAGAAAATCTTGCGTATAGGGCAGTCAAACATAAAATCTTGTATGCAACACGTATATAATAGGGTTTTTTTGACTCGCCCATTTATGTGCCTCGCTTCGCTGCGCTCGCTCGTCCCCTAAACTGTCTCGCCAATAAAACCCTATATTATATACTTGTTACATAAATAGCTATTATAAGTGTACATTATATTATATAAAAATAACTGAATGTCATAGCTTACTGATAATGTACAATATGAATAAAATTATAGAAATCGAGCAAAAGAAAATTAAACAAACGAATAACAACAATACTATTAAATTTGGTATTGCTGAAAATAAAATAAAATATGTATTCCGAATAACTATATTTTAAAAATCATGTTGCGTTTAAAAATAAAAAGTTTATATCGCTTCGTATTTTAATTTAGACTACAACAAACCTGAAACTTGTTCAGTAATTTTGTTTAATGAAACTTTATGTAGACAAGATTATAAACATTTTTTGTAAAATAAATTTATTTTTAACATTAACCGTTTTTATATTATTTTAAGGGGTCTAGCCACTTATATCATTAATTCTGAAATTTATTTATATCATTCTAATGAGGTTTGTCGTTTGTATTATTAAAATAAAAGAATATTTATTTTAAAAAGTTAATTATTTATATTTTAACAAAAAAAATATATTAAATACCCTGGATAACTGTTCTACATAATATGTTTGAATAAAGTTAAATATTTATTATAATAGAATTATTCACGCTAGTGAAAAAAAATATCAATTTTTATTAATTTTGAGAAATCGTGGATAAAATTTTGTATATCACATATGGACTAAAGCATATTACAGCACTCATATGATTACACGATTCGATCTACGACCTCATCGTGCATTCTTCACATTCGACTGCTGTAATAATGCTCTTCTCCCACTTGTAACATAAATAACTATTATCCACGCCAGTGATATAATAGTCATATTATTTGCATCATTTGAGTGAGGTAATTAGTTATATTACCTCACTAGTGAAGTAATATGATGTGCTTTTGTCTATTACCTCTCGTATTTCCTCTACTTCACTCGTTCGTAGCCATGGATACTACTAATAAAAATAAGATTTTTGTCAATATTTGACAGTAGCAGTGTTGAGGATATAATATTTAATATTATTCCTTAAATTTTCTTGGAATAAATCAATTTTGAATTACTGCCCCATAATAAATAATTTATAAACGAATGATAAATAAATATCACGTATAAACAAAAATTAAAAATTTGTTTGAAAATAAAACTGAAGGATGTCCTGCTTTCAAACAAATTGTATATAGCCTGTTGCTTTGATTTTAAATCAAAATTATAGAAACTGACATCTATCAAAATATATAATTTTTAAAATTTTAAATCTGACGTTTAAACATAAATGTAAATTTTTAATAATTTTGAGTAGTCGTGGATAAAATTTTGTATATGCTAAAGCATATTACAGTACTCATGTGATTACACGACTCGGTCTATGACCTCGTCTTGCAATTCTTCACATTCAACTGCTGCAATAATGCTCTTATCCCACTTGTAATATAAAGAACTATTATGTATTTTATATAAAAGTATATCGTATTTGACAACATAGTATTGTTCCATTCGATGATACCTCAAGCTTTCATAATGTTATTTTGAATAGGTACCGTAAAACAGATTCAACACTTACTCGAAGTGTTAAATGATTTTTTGATATATCTATGTGTGTGTATGACCAAAATAATATATATATATATATATATATATATATATATATATATATATATATATATATATATTAAATATCTTTATTTAACGAACTTGATAAAAATCAAATTTAATTTATTTTAAAGATAAATTTAGGTTTTAACACTACTATCTACAAGTGACGTTTCGTAACTAACTGGGTACATTGCATTTGACTTATAATATAAAATTTTCACTATTGTTCTATTATTTTGAATGTGTCATGGTTTCTGCAGTCAATTATCGTCTTTTTACATCTCGCCACTCATATCTGTAAGAGAGGTATTATTGTAATCATGCTAAAATTTCGATAGTGAGTTTTCAATGGATAAGCACGTTTTGAGGTCCCTAGAACACGATTTTGATAATTTCGTGATGATGTCTGTGTGTGTGTGTCTGTGTGTGTGTCTGTGTGTCAGTGTGTGTGTCAGGATGGATGTTGGAGGTACGATAACTCAAATACCACTGAATAAAAAAATTTGAAATTTGGTATACAATATTCTGACACCCTAGATTAGATCTGATTAGATTTTGGTGTTGATCGTGCAACCGGAAGTGGTAGTTTCTTGAAGATCTGAAGAGTTTTTCTGGAATATTTTCAAAATTTATGAATTAATAGGAATTTTTTTAATAACATTGTATACTAAATGTTTCTATCTACAATATGTATTCAAAACGTTGTTTCTATCTAGCACCATTTTCCAATTACAAGAAGTTAAAAATTCTAAATTTTGATTTATTTGCCTACCTATGGAAACAAAAAATCAAATATTTGAGTGTTAATGTCACATGAATTTTTGAATGGAAAATATGAAAT
Organism: Agonum fuliginosum; assembly: GCA_947534325.1. Lineage (NCBI taxonomy): Eukaryota > Metazoa > Arthropoda > Insecta > Coleoptera > Carabidae > Agonum > Agonum fuliginosum. The sequence goes on from OX384039.1 coordinate 18,058,460, forward strand.
GTCATTTAGTATTTATAAGGTCATAATAAACTTTAATAATATTATAAAAACTACAATTCCCGAATTCCCTTCTAGTACAATGGTATATTTGTGAGTAAGTACTACATAATATATACTTATATTAGAAAAATAAAAATAGTAGAGTATGGCGAGAGGTTATGTGTTGGCCACATCGGATTTTTTTTTTGAAGATAAACCAGCGTTTTCCAAAATCTTTCCTGTTAGCTATTATTGATATGTTGATACTTAATTTATAAAAAAATTTATTAACTAAATTGACATTAAACTTATAATCTTGTAACATTAATTATAAATTTGAAATTTAACTTCCTTTATAACTTGTATCAATGACATTTGTATGTATTTTCAGCTGTGGCCTTTGACTGAACGGTCGAAATCGATAGCCTTACAATGTATTTAAATAAACAAATTTAAAAATCAGTTGCACTTTTATTATACGAGTACATCTATTCATCATGACATGAGACATGACGCAAACTGACATAGAGTCGAGTCTTTAATTACTAAAATTTATAGTGCTTATTGAAAATAAATTTGTATTGACTTGAAAATATTTCCACACTAAACTTGTACGTTATTTTCAAATTGCACATGAACAATCTGATCGACTTATGCGTTTCTAGTTATTCGATTTTCTTGAGATAGCCGATACTGTACAATAGAAATTACAACAGCACATTATCGCCAAATTCGAGACCGGGCCAGTATGTCATTTTACCTTAGTATGTCATTTTAGGCACATTTCTCCTATATACGAGCTACGAGGATTGGACATAGATGATATTTTCAAATATTACATTTATATTTTTTGTTTTCTCTGACTTGCTATAAACAATGTATTTTGTAAAATAGTAAATAAACATAAAACAGAATAATCAAAAGAAAATTAATGTTTAGTGAAATTCATAAAATGAGGCAACTGGTCAAATAAGTATATAATATTAGCATAAAGCTCTAAATGTGATTATTATGTCATTTGATACAAATTTATTAAGTATTTAGGGTTATGTTAAAAATAGAATACACTAAAACAACTGAAGGTGTGTTTCAGTTATCAAATATGATTGAATTTTTTTTCTTAATTATGATAAATAACAATGTCATAACTTCCTAACTTATAATTAACCTTCACCAAAAATATATTTTGCCACAAAAGAAGAACTTTGAAACTTACACAGTGTTCAACGCATTAATCCTCAACTGTTTCGTGTGCGCTACAACCCTTTCCTGCGGTCGACACCGGAGCATCACAACCGGATCTTCTGGCAGCTTCAGCCCTCGAACAGTCGGCATTCGCACAACCACGCACATATTCACCCCGTTAGAGCAAAACCTCACCCCGCACCGTCGCATTCGATCCCCATCAATCTCCAACCGGAAGTCACTCGCACCGGAAGAGACGATGCAGTCCGCGGGGGCGTCGTCCACCACCGGAAGCGAGGAAAATGAACGAGTGAGTCCCATTGTTGCACGAAAATAACCGGTAGAGGGTGAATCTAAACAACTCATATTCGATATTCGAAAACGCGCTGATGGGGAATCGTATAATCCCGAAGGAGGAAGGTATTGGTTGTTTGGGGGATCCTCTTCTGGGGGGATTGGATCGTATTGAGAGGGGAGGTATGAATAATCAGGAATATCATTTTGAATGGGAGGTAAGGTTACATTAGGATGTGGTAAATCCAAACTAGGAGGACCGTATTGATAATTAGGGGTACTTGCTGGAGGTTCATCGAAAAATGGCGGATTTGGTACAGGATAATTATACCCGAATTGTTCTAGAGGGGGTAAAGGATCATTCGCGATAATTTCTGGAAGATCATAATTATATCCTCGTTTGTTTTTACCTGTAACACTACTTATAACCAATAATAGACTAACACTTTTTATTAAAATCATTGCACTGAAATGCTAATAGCCCGACGATGGATTTTAAAATGATTTTCTGCTGACTAATTAGCACATATTTATACGGTTGTCGCCTTTGTCACAACACTTAAAATCTTTTGAATCAAAAATCAAGTTTGCTATATTGTTTCCAGTCGTTCAATTGTTTCTTGGTTGTATTAGTATTCTCATCTCATTTTGATTGTGTTTGATCGGTTGTAGTTTTGTTGTATAGCTGAGTTGTTTAAATTTTGGGACACTGACATGGACGGCGACTGACATTTTTAAAAAAGGGTGCAAATATCTTTATTTACAATTTTGTTTTCAAGTTTTTATGGACAATTGAATCGAATTAACTAGAATTCAGATAATAAGTTTCGTTTAAAATTTAACGCAGTAAATGCATGATACATATTTTGCACTTATGGTAATGGTATAGGTATATTTATCGGTATACTTTACTATGTACCTACATATTTTTTCTTACAAACCGTAATGGATTTAGTATAAAAACTTGATATTAAATACATACGTACATGGTACATACATAAAATGAAAATCACGCCATTTCCCTAAATAATTTAAAATAAATAATACATAATATGTTGACTTAATGGGCTAGGTACCTACCTACGTGCATGACTTTTTTTATTATATTTTTTAAGAAGGGATAAAAACTTGGAACTAGAGGTGGGCACGGGTCGTGAAATTTTCGAGTGCCATCGTGACCCGCGTGAGCATGAGTGATTTTAAAAATTTGGATCGTGAACGGGCGTGAGCGTAACATGTAATGTATCGTGCGTGATCGGGCGTGAACTAAATTTTTTCAGACGAGATTAAAAATCACAACTCACAACAAAATACCTACATAATTTGCAAAATATCAACACAAAACAAATTATAATTACGGGTTATTGCTACTTATACTCCAGTACGCAGGCAGCGAACAGATATTATTTGCCGAAAAAATTGGAGCAAAAGTTCATCTTATTTACCATTTTGCGGAGCTAAAATAAGTCATCATAGTAAAATTTCATTGAAATATTTTAACGTGATCCGTCGTGCGTGATCGGGCGTGACTATAAAAACAAATTCGTGAGCATGCGTGATCGTGCACAAAAGCTACTCACACACCCAGCTCTACTTGGGACTCGTATTTTTTATATTTACAAAAAATTTATCAACAAGCCCAGAAATAATTAAGAAAAATTGAATAACATGTGATGTGACGTAGAATGCTGCTATATCTCCTGTACAAAATAATAACGTCACACAAAATTTCATTCTTAATTTACTAAAAAAACTATTTTTTTTAAATATAAAATTTGTATTTTTACCAATGTTATAGACCTCACATTACGTTCATAGTGATAAAAATCTCATTTTCAGTATCATTCAAGTCCCATTGCCAAGTCCACATTAAAGTTATGTAACACTTAACGCAATATAAATAGGTAGATATTTATTTTTACATACTTAAGATCAAATTTAAAAACTTGTTAATATCTAGAATCTGCCAATATCTGACGTGACTATAAAACCTCTTCTTTCCAGTATTAATACAAATATATGTTCGGCGCCTCTGAACTGTATGCTGTATGTTGTGATATTTCTTCATTCTTCGAAGTGGAAAAGTAAAGTGCTCTGGGTGGTTTATCGGAAACAGGAAACATTGACGACTTATTATTATTTGTGGGTTTAGTTTCTCTCAGAATGATTAATGTTAATGCACTGTGATGAATTTTGAAAGTGGATGTAATGTAGTGCGTATGTTTGAAGAGCAGTTCAGTTATCAACTTTGTAATTGGAAAGTTGGCACTTGGTGAAGTTTAATAACATTTTAAACACTTTCAAGTTGTGTCTTCTTTTCTTTTACCTTTTGACAGTAGGGAGATTTTAGAATCTGCTACTTTGAAAAATAATGTACCTACAAGAATGGCTAATGTAAACTGTAATAGTTATTTTTAAATCTATAGGCTGTAAAGAGTCGCTTGATGAGAAAAATTACCACTTAATAAAAAATACATTATTTCTAAAACTGAAATAAGAAAAAGTGTTTGTTATAAATATTTCAATTTTCAATATTAATTTTTGTGAGAGTTTGAGATATATCTACTTGATTTTAATTATACGGAGAGAAATATATACTAATCAGTATTAAATATAATATTAACTGTTATTATATTTTATATTACGATTTGTGACAGAACTGCAGATAGCAGTGGTTAATATACTGGAGATAGTAATGTTAACAAAAAGTTTATTATTAGAGACAAATATATATTATAATAATAACAACAAAATCGTACTGTTAACTGCAATATATGTTTAATAATATTTAAGTATTGCAATGGATAATAAAAATATATATCTGATTTATAACCATAAATATACTTTATTGCACTGGTAACTAAACGAACATCAGCCTTTATATATGAGGTATTAATGATAAATATTGAGATAATAAATAATATTGAGAAAAGAAAAATTACTGGAAATCAATCAGTTTTTGAATTATTTCATCTTCAACTGGTTTCTACCTCCACATGAGTCTTCTTCTGGTTGAAGATACAATTAATAATTCAAAATCTGACTATGATTTCCAGTAACTTTCCTCTTCACGTTTTTCTTTATTATCTAAATATTCATCTCGTCAAGAAGTGTTCCATAAATAAAAACATTCTATACTATAAATAATTATTGTTTATTTTATATAATTTTTTAAATCGCATTTTGAATGAAAATGCATTGGTATGTGATAGAGTGATACTCTAAAGGTTACTTCACATTATTCTAATTTCCTCTTTGTTAGATCTCAAACAATAATTGTCTAAAATGGTTGCAATGTTGTACAAGCTTTAGGTACTAGTTAATTTGTTTCTATCTTCTTTTAAATTATTTTTTCTACATCGGAATAAGTCTGAAAATAATCTAACATTAATAAAACACGAAGCAAATATAATTTACCAATAAGTGCTTCTTACTCATATTTTTTATGTAAGGTAATTTTTTTTCTATTTCAAATATAATTTTATGTTTTTTTCATCCACAAGTTGATCAATTTCTGGTGCCAATTTGATTTGAGCCAGTTTACATAAAATAATGCTTGATGTCCGGGAAATACACAATCCAAATCGTTTCGAAACTATAAAATAAAATATAGAGTACTACACAAAAAATATAAAATTTTAAATTAATTATAACTAATAGAATATACGTACCAAGATAAATCCATTTGACTGATTTATGATTATGTTTCTTTGCCCTGTTAGCTGTTGATAATTTTCATAGTTGTATCTTATAAAATTGATTTTACTTGTTCGTCACACATGATTTTGATTTTTGGTGTTCAAATGGAAGAAAATACACTATTAGATATTCAGCAAATTACAAGGCAGAAGTACCTTACTCTGCTAACCGCTAAAGCGCGACTAAACAACTAAACAACACAAAAAGTACAAGTCTGACATGACTTAAATAACTCAATAACCGAATAATAAACCTAGCAATACAATATTCGTCTGTATTATACGTGTATTTGACGTTACAATATAAATATATTAGATATATTTTTATAATAACAAGAACAAAACGCAGTGCTGTGAAGAAAATCTTAATGTTACGCAGTTGTATTTTAATATACAGAAGTGCGCTCTTAAGTTTCTGAAGTGTTGTGTCTAATATATAAAATTCGCAATCTATGTGTAATAACAGTAAAAATTTCTTTGACGCATAAAATAAGGTAAAGCTAGTCTTTACTTCGTGTTGAAAATATAATTTTAAATAATATTTGATCTTAAATAAAACAAAAATCGCCTGCGGCGCTTTCCAATTTTTTACGGTTTCTATTCTTCTAAAAAATAATCCTACGAATTAATATAATGAACTATGTGAGGCCGGTATAATATTATTTTCCCGTCGATCTGACGAGCCAATAGGTACGTTTCTATCTTAATTTTCCATTTGAAACTCTCGAATGATTTGTTATATTGTGTTCAAATCTAACTGGGATAGTACAAAATTTCAAACATGAAACACTATCGTTAAAATTAGTACATCTTGTTATCATATGCAACCCGTCATACATCTAGAAAAAATTGATAAGCTTTTCACAGCACATTTGTACGAAAGCGCACTCACAGTATTTGTATTTTAGATCGTGCTTCGAAGTTATAATGTTTGCTTTATTATGCCCTGTTCATACGAGGAAAGTTTCTTGAAACTTAAACTAGTGCTAGGAGCTGTCATAAAAAAAACTGCCAATACCGGTTATACGGGGAAACTAATTATTTCTTTAAAATATATTAAAGCTAGTGATCTTAAATATATTTAATAAAAATAATTACATTGCCCGTATGAACGGTATTGACAGTTTTTTATGACAGCTTCTAGCACTTGTTTTACTTTCAAGAAACTTTTTAATGAAAACTTTCCTCGGGTGAAAAGACAACAGAGCATTATGCATTGTATTGTATTACATGTTCCATTTAAAATAAGTGAATAAGTTTATGTAAATGGAATAATTACTGAACTTAAAACAAGCTATTGTTTTACGGTATACCTTTGTTCTTTGCAAAGCTAACGTGAATAATTAAAAAATTTACCCCATATATTAAATGTTTCACGCCACTAAATTATGATCAATAGTGTAACAAACTGTAATAACCGAACCGTATTTAACTAAAATTACATTTTGGATTATAAAATTATATAAATACATAGGTAATTCATAATTTGGAAACTGTAAACTCTAAATCATCGCCTACGTAATTATTCAAGGCCTGGAAATACAATTTTCGTTGCTAGGGACAATTGAATGCAAAATTTGGTCGACTGAGGGCGCTTTTAAGGGACCCCGTTGAAGACCGGAAGTGTGAATTAAGAATTAAGTAATCTGTGAAATACGTCAAAACAGAAAATAATCTGCTACATCATGCTTTAAAATGTCAAAATTGAAAATTAAAATTAAATAGTTTTTAAAATGATGAAATTAATACAATCTATAATAATAGGGAGTGTCTATTCGTACGCTACCGGTCCACCGGTGTACCGGTGCCTCGGGTAACATCGGCTACCGGTGCGCCGGTGGCACCGGTAGCACTGGTGGTATCGGCGCACCGGTAGCACCGGTGCATCGGTAGCACCGTCGGCACCGGTAGCACCGACGCACCGGTAGCCTGGTGGTATCGGCGCATCGGTAGCACCAGTGGCACCGGTAGCACCGACGCACCTGTTGCTCCGACGCACCGGTAGCACCGGCGCATCGGTAGCACCAGTAGCACCGGCAAAACCGGAGGCACCGGTAGCACTGGCAAAACCGGCGGCACCGGTAAACCCGGCGGCACCGGTAAACCCGGCGGCACCGGTAACACGGTCCCATATAGAGTGTTCCACAACTTAGGACAAAAAATTAAAGGGTGTTGATCATGACACAAAAAGAATTTTTTAAATTTTCGCAAAGTACGTGCGTACATTTTAAGCATCACTGTTTTGATGGTATATTTGATAATTTGACATTTATTAGTATTAAATATTATGTAAACAATTACTTTCACTGTATAAGGTTTGAAAAAATTATTAAAAATAACTACCGACCAGTGGCAAAAAAATGTTTGCTAGAAATACGATGCAATTTTTTTCCGAATTTAAAAAAATTCTTTTTGTTTCATGATCAGCACGTCGGCGTCGTACAGTATATACCCTTTAATTTTTTGTTCTAAGTTATGGAACAGCCTGTATAACGACGTCCTTAATAATTTGGTTGAATAACAACGGTAACACATAACTTAAATTAATAAGTGGAAATTTTTCATATGCCACATGCCAGTTTGACATTTGAATTAAAAATTGGTTAAATTGTTATTTTGTATGTAAATAGGCAATCAATAAGGTAAATAATACACATTACACAATACACAATATTTTTAGTTTCTATTGTAAAAAGAATACAAAAATAGAGAGGCGATGTACTTACGATTTTCTTACCGAATGTGCACTCGTTTGCAGAAATTTTTTATCATGTATCATTTATTATTATTATTTTATTTAAGACGTTGTTGAAAAGTGCTGCAAAAAATTTCCGTAAAGAATTAATGCACATGTGAGATTTTAAGTGATGATAATGTGGTAAATATTTCAGACTCGCCTTAAAAAATAATTAGAAATCGAATGCTTGAAACCGGAAGTCTCTATCTTTATCTGATAAAATATTACAGCCGTTTTCCTGTGATATGACAAAAAAACGACTATAAATAATTTGAAAATATGCAAAATTAATTTTCCTGATTTTCTAACAAACAGTGCCATTAAAAAAATCTATATAAATCTATCTTGTAGAGAATTTTGTGCTCTACAATTCAATTTTACAGTTTTAAAACTAAAAATGGGGACAATTTTTTCAAAACAGCGGCTGACGCTGACACTTGCGGTGATGCCTCCACCCATTAAAATACTCAATAAGGTGTGAGAAAAAAATTAAAATTGCTTTTGGCTCGAAGTGGATAATTCATATTATATATTACAGTAAACCGTCCGACTATAAAAGGAGTGTATTTTCAACTGTCTTATATAGGGTGAGTCATCGAAATGCCCGTCGTCGATATCTCCCTTGTCGTTAAAAATACAGCAAAAATTTATTAACAGGATTTTTCGTTAACTCAAGGAGCATAACTTAAAATTATTTTTACATATACAGGATGCTGCATAACGACTTGGCAATATTTGTTCGTCGTTTTTTAAATGAAACACCCTATATATTTTTAGAGTTTTTGAATTTTATTTTATTTACCTATACGAACATATAAATTTCATTTTAGTTTTCCGCGGCGTTGCCAAGTTATTCAATTTTTTCTCTAAAAAAGCTGAATACACGTATTGTTTTATAAAGGAGTACTGAAGTTATTTTAATAGTAAAAATTAAGAATTTTTTTTTCTGTACAGCTGTAACTATACTCTTTGTTCTGACATAACTTTTTTTAAATGGTATTATACAGGGTGTTCAATACAGAGAATCAAATTTACCCAATTTCAAATGGCTATAACTCGTCATTTTCAAATGGAACACCCTATATTTTATTATTCTGTTGTGTGTATTTTTGCATCTTCTTATGTTATAAAGGGTGTCCTATGCCTAAAAACATTAATTTCGAAATTAATTAAATTAATTGATTTATTAAAAACCGGAACCGGGTCCCTTAAAAGCGCCATTTGCAGCAAAAATTATAATTTTTATAGCATTGCACATAGCAATCTGATTTATTACATTTGCATTTACAGTTTTTTAAATGGCATTTTAAAATTAAAATTATTGCAATTGAAATTATTTTTATAGCATTTAAATAGCATCCTATAATAATCAATAGTAATATCCCGATTTCTATTGACATGTAGACGGGTTTATTTCAAAAGGACGTAACCGCCATTTGAATCATTTGGAGATAATCAATAAAAACTTTATATCATTTTTGTCGTTATATGATTCTAATACTAGATTTTTTTCCAATTTTCTCATTGTGGTTTGGTTTTAGTAGTATTTTCATTTATATCTTATTTTAATTACAATAGCCTAAAGAATGTCGTTTAAGGTGATCCTCTACCCCTGGCAGTAAACTGTCAAAAACATTGATTCCGCACGCTACTCTATAGCGTTTATTATTTTGTTAAACATATTAATAACAAGTAATTTATGTTTGAGGGAAAAAAATATTTATAGAGCCATATTTGTAAAAAAACTGCAATATTTTTTAAAAAGGTGGTTTTCGCGCGCCACTGTACAGCTTTTATTTATAAGTTAATTATTTTCAAATTTTAATATGTTGTCAACAAAGTTTGGATCTACGAAACAACCGATCAAATTTTTTAAATTCGTTTTAAAATAAGATATTTGTGTTCAAAAAATAACAAAAATTGTCAAAATTCAAATTAACATATTTCGATTTTAAAGCAAAATTTTAAAATTCTGCATCGACCATTTTGTAGATTGTACTTTTATCTTCAACAATATCTTTAGATTATTATATTTAACAAAACAATAAACGCTGTGGAGTGGCGCGCGAAATCCATGTTTTTGGCTGTTTTCTGGCACGGTAGACGATCGTCTTAAGTCTATACTTGTTAACTGATTGTATAGACCATAACATTTTCTATAAAATGGAATACCTACTTATTTTTACTTGCCCGACCTATGTAATAGAGGGAAGTATTGTAATCGTGATTTTTTGACAGTTCGATATTTTAGTGAATCTTCACGTTTTAGACCCTACTGAACCCAAAAAACATAATTTAAAAAAAAGTCGGTCTGTGTGGGTCTGTCTAGATGTTGCCTTGAAATTTTGGACTGAAATTTTATATTTATGATCTTGAGCCAAAATCTGATTTCAAGTTCGTTAATGAGCTTTATTCAACCAGTGGTACCAACTTTATAAACATAACTTTTTTATATTTATCAAAATACTATCGTGTGTGGTATCAAATTAAAGCTCTCAGGAAACGAATTCTAGTAGAAAAATAAAAATAACATTTAACCGATCGTCAATTTTTTTTAATACCTACATTATTCAAATTATACCGAGTTTTGGTGTCAATTTAAAGCTCTCGGGGAGACGAGTTTAGTAAAATGTAAAAATTACATTTATGCGATATTTAATCAAGTTGGTATCAACTTAAATAGTTTGGGAAGAAAGATAAATTTATTTAAATTTTGCTGAATAAAGCATAAAATAATTAAAGGCGTTACGAAATAAGTTATTAAAACTTATAGTCGGGGAAGTACTGTGGTGGACACAGCATTTTTTTTGTAAGTGCAGGGTTCGCCAATGAAATGGAAAGATTTGATGTGGGGCTTAGAGCTCATAGGAAGGTGGTGGGGAGGAAGATCACCAACTCAACATTATTAGCGTGGTCTACCATTTAGTTTACAATGGATAATTCGACGGGCGAACAGCGGATTGCTAGTCAAATGGAAAGATTTAAAAATGTAATTAATTTAAAAAGAAATATTTTTATTTATAATGTGAAGTACAAGAGTAGCAATTTAAATTATTTTCCGAATACTACGTTCAGCAAATGTTCTCCATTGAAATTGATGCATTCATGAAGTCGGGCCTGGAAGTTCAGCATGACCTCTCGCAGCATATTGATAGATATTGCTGCAGTCTCATGTTGAATACGTTGTTTGAGGGTTGGTATTGTTCTGGGTGGATCGGTTTCAAACACTTTTGACAAGTTTTGAAGAATTTGTCATTAGCATTAGCAATAGCACAGTATTGAAATTACGTTGGCTCCGCTCCAAGATGGTGAATAGGTCTAGATAGTATACATATAGATACTCGAAGTTATCATATACTATACCCTGTAAAAACATCCTGTATTATAAATACTTTGTTACTTTGATTAATTTTCTGCGGTTGAGAAAACAAGTCTGCAACCCAGGATTTTCAAACTTGATAAATATCGCTTTAATCTGTAATTCATTCACTCAGCCATATTATACTAGTACATCAGTCTCGGCATTAATTTAATCTTCTCCCGGGATGGTTCTATATTTACTTAATTAATTACTCCGCAATCTGATTACACAGTACACTCCTTATCTTTTCTATTTATTTTCTGCAGCCCCCTCCGTCGCCTTTGACCCTTGATGGCCGGCAATGTCGCACCGCAGTCGAGCAGCGACGTCACGCAGAGTGCAGCGTCTGTTGCCAAGGAGGTAGCGTCGATTGTATCGAATCCTGACAAACACTTCCAAAAGCTGTCATTTGGACTACCGCCACTACACCAGAGGAGGAAATTTAGCTTTCCTGCGGCTTTGCATGCGAATCTGTTGGGGTTGGCGTCCAGTGAAAGCACGACGACGCCGCCGTCCGCCAGGTGAGAATATATTCATATTTCGTGAAATATCTTATTTATTTTTCTATAAATATTACAAAGTCAGTCTCTCGATTTCATTATTGTGCAATTTAAATAAGTAATTAAAAATTAAAATCAACAGTCACCGGGCTTCTTTATGTTTGTGCAGTTAGATTTTGAAATAGTTACTCATAACCTGGGAAATGACATATTAAGCACGCAATTGACAATCGGAATTGTCAATTTCCCAGTGTAATCAATGGGGAAAAATGCAAGTAACACTGGCTCTCTTGGGCATTCTACAATAAAATCATCTTCAAAATAACAAAATTTATTTTAATAAATGTTACTCTCCACGATTTTCATGTATTAAAACCCACAAACAACATCGATATAGGTACATATAATAACTTTGAAATAAATATGTACGCGTTGTACGCCATCTATCGGTAGTATGTACAATTTTTTACAACCGGTTGCCTTTTACTCGTTAGGAGGTCACTTTACAGCATTTCAAATTGACAAATTGTAGACCAGAAAACATATTTACAGTTTTCACGTACCATGAATACATCTACTATAACATAAAATCTTATTATAGTAATATATGCAATTGATAACATTATGTTACAAATTTTATTATGTTTATTTTTATTAATTTGTTAAAGGTTTACCTCTTTCCACACCACTTAGCGTAGTACATAATACAACGCTTTTGCAATAATACAACCTTGTTTCATGACACAAAAACGGTTGTAACTTTTTAACGAATAATAAAACCTACTTCCGGTTTAAAGCATTCGAATTGAAAGACATTTATCTATCAAAATTATTGTTAACAACATTTTGCGGGAGCATAGATTATCCATAATTTCAAGAAAGAAAATTAAGTTCTTTTTATTGTATTAATTTTTTGTGTTTAATCAACCTTAAATTCTAAACAAATTTGAATAACGCCTTCTTCCAGCATATAATTTTGTTGACATTATTTTTTAGTAAGATTTATTATTTTAAAAACTTTTAGCAAGGTCAAAATTTAAACTTTAAACTCAAAGAGAAATTGTAGTATTTTTATTTCTTGTGTTTATTTACCTGTAATTTCTTAACGAATCAAGTTATCGTCTTCCAGTTTTCAGAATTAGATTTATCGAAAATTCCTATAAGATAGTTTGTACTAAAAAATTTTAAAGGCCTTGGTTAGTCTTAAATTTTAAGTTTTTTTCGAGAGAAAATAGTTAAATTTTAATATTTTGTTTGTTTGCTTTGTATCAACTGTAATTTCTTAACGAATTAAAATATCGACTACCGGATTTAAAAATCGGATTTCTCAGGAATTTTTCTATTATATACATTAGGCGGCGGTCTCACTGAACGAGTAGCATCAATCGTTTGCTGTCGAGTAAATTTCAAACACATGTATTGTAATGACGTACGTCGCACTGATCGATCGTTTTGTGTCTATTGCGATCGAGCAGTTTGTTTTTCAAGCTAATTTGATTTTTACTCGACACTCGATATGCTGCTCGATACCTTCACGCATGCGTATATGCTCATAACCGTAAAATTTTGCTTACTATCTGTCGTTCCAAATATATATTTAGTACAAATACGTAATTATCTAGATAATGACAGTAATAACACATAAAACAATGGTAAATATCCACTTTAGATGTTTCAAAAATGCACAGAGAATAATTTATGTTTTACGTAAAATGTTACCAAACGATCTATACAACTCGACCAGTGAGACCAGACCATCGATTTGTAAACGACACGACACGAATCGACGCTACATGACACGATACGACTCGATCAGTGAGACCGCTGCCTTATACGCTTGACCCGTAGTGCCTGACGTGACACCTCGTGGTGAAATTCGTAAGTTATGTGGTGAGAGTTGTAAGTAGTAAGAAATAATAGTTTTCTGTACTTTATATCTACAATTTAGCGAATTTGAATGAAAGACAGTGGGGAAAAGCGTTGGGAAGGTGTGTTGTGTTCCTGGTTGTCCTAATAACCAGCGTGACAATCGCAAAATTAAGTTTTATTCATTTCCAAATCGCAACTATGTAACGGAGCGAAAGAAAATTTTTATACTTCGTGTTCGAAGGATAAGCAAATTTCACTTAATTCTAATTCTACAAATAAATTCTTATATTTTATTGTAGTTATTGTATTTTGTGAAGTAATAAGCTATATTATGTGTTAAATTATACTTTCGGAGCCGTTACAACTTCGATTGTAGATCCTTTGTGGTATTTATCTAACTGTATTTGTGGAGGTCGATTCCAAATCATAGGCTGGTCAGTCTTAGAACATGTATTCTCCAAATTAACATACAGATAAATAGCTGCAGCATGTTTTGTTTACAGTATCCCTTTCCACATTTGCAGTTGCAGTCAGTATCAATTGCTTCTCTATTTGAATTTTAACAAAGAAATAAATAATTTTTAATTATTAAATTTTGTTTCAAATTGAAAAAAGTATCAAGATAACGCAGTTTCCAACTATTTATTTGAGAATTATTACTCTTATAAGTACCTACCTCAATTAATGGCATATGAACATTGTGTTTTTCTTATTACTATTCGCACCAGGTATTTCTCGCAAAACAGTGCCAGAAATTCGTCTAAAATATGAATTTTGAATTTCTTTTACATCGCTGACATGATAATTGTCAACCAGTTTTTTTCCTTTATTTAAAGTTTTATTTCTAAATATATCAATTTTAACTGGTTGAAAACCGCAAGTTACAATGTAATTATATCAAGTTATGATACCTGCGTTTTATAATAAAACTAATTTTTATGCGTAAACGTCAATTTACTTTTTCTCAGCCAACTTTTGCCGAGTGCGGCCGCTAGAGCGGCGTTCGCGTCGCGCTGAGAGGAACGGGTCAAGCGTATTATAATAACTTTAAAAAAATTTGTCCAGGCTGAAATTTAAAGGTTTTTTTCCGAGAGACAATAATTTTAGATTTATTATTTTTAACTCTGTTTAATTAACTGTAATTTCTCAACAAATCAAGATATCAACTTCCGGTCTCCGGCATTGGATTTCTAAAATATTTTTCTGTTACGTACATTATACTAAAAAAAATTGATGGCCTTGGTTAGCCCGTAATTTTAATTTTATTCCCGATAGAAAATACTGAAATTTTAATATTGTTTTTGTTTGCTGTGTTTAATCAACTGTAATTTCGTAACCCATTTAAATATCGGCTTCCGGATTTAAAAATCTGATTTTTCAGACATTTTTCTAGTTTATACATTATAGTCCAGGCTGAATTGTATTTTCGTGTAAATTGAATGTTAAAATTGTTTTGTTTGTGGGATGTTGTTCAGTAAACTGTAATAATTAAAATTCAAGTTGTCGTCATTTTTACTTGTATGTAATGCGACCGCTATCATGCAAAATGGCGGTTGATTTCTAGTTTTTGTCGCTTTTCTCGAAAATGGATAAAATTACGAGAAAAACTGTTATATGAAATTGTAGAACACAAAATTCTCTTTAAAAAGGGTTTTTATCAATTTTTATGTAAGAGGTATAATTTTCGAGAAAATCGAGATATAGGTAGGTACTAATTATAGCTAGATAATAAACATATATTATAGCAAATTAAATGCATTTCACACACTAACGTGGTAAAGAAAAGTTAGTCAAACCACTTAACCATCCTCAGGAGGTAGGTAAAGGCGCGTTAATATTTCTATCTCTCTCTAAATTCTGAGGATAAATTTGTTTCTGCTTTCTGCACATTCGAAAATGAAAATAAAAGTATTTTGAAATCCATCTTACATAAAAATCAGGTATTCTAAAGTGTTTGTCTCATAATTTGCATGCTGTTATTTTTTTTACTCGGTGTGCCCGGCCCCCTTACACCGAAAGGTATAAAAAGGGGTTACTGACTATATATATATATATATATATATAGAAGTTTTCTTCCAGCTAAAAACGCGGCAAAAACTTAGCCATTACTTGACATACATTTTTCAGTGATCGAACACCTGATCACGCAGTTACCGTCCTACCATTTTTTTGTGGCAAATATTCTCAAAATTATTTTGTTTGATCTTAACTAGTACAAAATTTGTTCTATTGTTAATATAATGTGTTTTTTTACCAATGTTGACGACATTTGTCAAAATTCTAATATACATCAGATGCTTTTCTTAAACTAACCTCAACACTATGTAAGTCTGAGATTACACTATAAAATTTTGTATAAAATTTTTATTATAATATCAACATTGTTACAGTGTTCTGATGAAGATTTAAAATAAATCGAAAGCTTGACAAATTCTAAAGAGTCTACTTTAAATTTTTGGCCAACTTTTGACTGTCACACTCACTACTCTTGCTTCCTTAACTAATTGCAGTCGCGATTACCTTAAAATAAATATATACATATATATATATATATATATATATATATATATATATATATATATATATATATATATATATATATAACCTCAACACTATGTAAGTCTGAGATTACACTATAAAATTTTGTATAAAATTTTTATTATAATATCAACATTGTTACAGTGTTCTGATGAAGATTTAAAATAAATCGAAAGCTTGACAAATTCTAAAGAGTCTACTTTAAATTTTTGGCCAACTTTTGACTGTCACACCCACTACTCTTGCTTCCTTAACTAATTGCAGTCGCGATTACCTTAAAATAAATAAATATATATACGGGGTGTTTTAGACCACCCGTACCACCCAAATATCTCGCGTAAAACGGAACGAATCAAAAAAAGAAAAAATACGTCCAAAAAGATTTCAAAAATTCTATTAATTGACACCAAATGCAAATTTTTCCCCCACCCCCTGGGGGGTGGAGGGGGGGGTAGCTTTGTAAATTTAAATGGGGACCCCCATTTTTTATTGCAGATTCGGATTCCTAGATTTAAATAAAGAAGGTTTTGTCCGAAAAATTTTTAAGATTTTTCGAAAACAACGTAATTTATCGTCTACGCAAGGGTGGGATAGGACTGACATTACGGTAAGTACCTTACACAGTTATAATTTTTTAAATGATTTTTATTTCTTGTTTCAGTTACTGCGCTTTTTTCTTTTTGTCAAATTTGAATGAATCAATTTCTGTTTAAAACCAAAATTTAATTTGCCTTTTAACTTCAAGAATCAAAAAAAAATTTTCAAGAATCAAAAATTTTTTTTCAAGAATCAAAAAAATTTTTTCGGACAAAACCTTCTTTATTTAAATCTAGGAATCCGAATCTGCAATAAAAAATGGGGGTCCCCATTTAAATTTACAAAGCTACCCCCCCCTCCACCCCCCAGGGGGTGGGGGAAAAATTTGCATTTGGTGTCAATTAATAGAATTTTTGAAATCTTTTTGGACGTATTTTTTCTTTTTTTGATTCGTTCCGTTTTACGCGAGATATTTGGGTGGTACGGGTGGTCTAAAACACCCTGTATATATATATATATATATATATATATATATATATATATATATATATATATTTTACAAACCAGTTTATTATCAAATAAATTGTTGAGTTTAAGAGGCTCGTCTACCATTTTTTCGAATTCCTAGAATACTCTCGATATTATTATTTTTTTATTTCACTCTCTTCCCCACTACTACGGCTGCCCGAAACCAGCCCGAAACTTGTACTTTCCCGCATCCTAGCTATGCAATGTCATTTTGAAGTTGAAAATTACTGTAAACATGGCTCCAGATTCCCATAATAACTTGTGCATTTTTTAAAGAAATTAAGTAAAACAAAAAATATTCGAAAAAGGAAGCTTAGCTGCATGCTTCTTGTTTTTTAAATTTTTTTGCCATTTATAGTGACCGAGGAAAATATTATCAAATAATGACAAAAAACCGCAAAAAACGTCATTTTAAATATTTTTTTACTTCAAATTCCTAGGCCAAAGAAAAAAATTAAAAATATAGAAGCATTAAGACATCCTTTGTTAATACACTCATATGTAAAAGCATCATATATTTCAATTACAATTAAAGTAAACGTGGGAGGCGTACACCTCTGTAACGCTGTAAAATTTGAGGGTAGACGAACACCTTAAGAAAGTATTATTGTTTTCAATAGCTCAGTTTTTAGCACAACAATAATTAAAATTAAATGAGTAAGTAGACTGTAAACACAATAAAAAATCTGACGTGGCCATCACACAACCTTCCGCCATATCTAGACTTTAAACAGAAATGTATACGTACAATCTGGTGCCCATTTAAAATATACAAATAAAAATCTAAAATATTCAAACACAGAAATTAGTATCACCTGAATCAAAAGATTCATTCACACGAAAACTCTTCTGTGTTGAAGCAATCCTCCGTTCAGTTACTACATTTAATAGCTTAGTTATGACCTATATAGCGCTAGTATGCCAACTTGTCACCCGTCTCATCTGTCAATATTTTTTATGCCGAAACAAAAATCAACCGAACATGGATTACAAGATTTCAATGTTTTATTTGATAAATTTATTTTTTAAATTTTACTGCAGTTCTTTAATGCTACCAGATAAAGACAATTTTTTTATAACGTAGATTGCAAATTACTTTTCCTCTTATTCTTATTACAAATAAATACTATATTTATCCAAATTTATAGAAATTTTTGACACTTAATCTTTTCAATCTTCAAAAAATATCACTTCCGGTGAAGATATTTGTAACAAAATCTAATGAGCTCTTCCTATTTGTATACAATTGTAAAATACCAAATATCAAAATTTTTGGGTAATTCGTATTTGAGTTATACGACAGACGGCATCGGCCCGGACCACACACATACACACACACACACACACGCACACACACACACACACACACACACACACACACACATACATACAGACATCATCGGGAAACTATCAAAAATGAGTTGTAAGGATCCTAATTCGTGCTCATCCACTAAAAACTCACTACCCGATTTTTTGCATGATTCCAATACCTTCCTTTACAGGTAAGCGGAAGGTAAAAAATACCTTAATTTAACTTAAACCCAAATTATATTCGAGACCGCTTAAGCAAAACTCAAAAACAAATCGTAACGTAAATCAAAATAATAAACACAAAAACACATACAATAATATCAAAAAACAAGTCAAATACCAGAAAAACAACTCAATTATCAATAAACAGTTCGAATACCAATAAACAACTCAATTACCAATAAACAATTCAAAATACTATGGAATAATTATTAAATGAATCACATTAATCCTAAAACACCAAAGACAAATGATTCCAGCTAACAAGAACAAACCCTAATTTATTAATGTGATTCTAAAACACAAATACACGATCTAAACATAAAAGAACAAAACAATTAATATATATTAGCCCTAATTCACCAAAATAACAATGAACATAGCTAACAATAACAAACCCTAATTGCTAATATATATATATATATATACCTATATATATATATATATATATATATATATATATATATATATATATATATATATATATATATATACCTATATATATATATATATATATATATATATATATATATATATATATATATATATATATATATATATATATATATATATATATATATATATATATATATATAATTTGAAAAAAATTCTTTTTGTCCCATGATCAGTACGTCTTACAGTATATACCCTTTAATTTTCTTCCCGAAGTACAGAGACATCCTGTATATATATATATATATATATATATATATATATATATATATATATATATATATATATATATATATATATATATATATATATATATATATATATATATATATATAGAAACTTGAGGCGTATCCATGACGACGCGTAACTCAGCGAACACAAGTTTTGATAGCAACGGTGAGCGGAAAATAGTTTTGATACTAAACGTTTCTTCTATTCTAAACAATTATCCTATTCATTTTATGAAAAATGAAATAGAAAATTTTAAAATTTTTGCTTATATTCACGTTTCAAACAATATATATATATATATATATATATATATATATATATATATATATATATATATATATATATATATATATATATATATATATATATATATATATATATATATATATATATAATTTGAAAAAAATTCTTTTTGTCCCATGATCAGTACGTCTTACAGTATATACCCTTTAATTTTCTTCCCGAAGTACAGAGACATCCTGTATATATATATATATATATATATATATATATATATATATATATATATATATATATATATATATATATATATATATATATATATATAGAAACTTGAGGCGTATCCATGACGACGCGTAACTCAGCGAACACAAGTTTTGATAGCAACGGTGAGCGGAAAATAGTTTTGATACTAAACGTTTCTTCTATTCTAAACAATTATCCTATTCATTTTATGAAAAATGAAATAGAAAATTTTAAAATTTTTGCTTATATTCACGTTTCAAACAAAATTTCTTCAAACCAAGCAAATATTCTTGCGAAAGTAAACTACTACAAGTTTATGATGTCATCATCACAAACTACTTTAAAATCTACCAAACCTAGTTTATTGTAGTATTTTTCGCGAAAAATCGCCTAAACTAACAAAAATTATGACTATGAGTCCCAATTCACAATGAGCATAAGAACTACCTACATAACGTAAATATTATTTTCTTGTTGGCTGTATTGTATTAGCTCATTGTGTTTAATAATAATAATTATTAATTTATAATTCAATATTAATCATTTTCAATACTTATTGTTATACACATCTATTATCTGACAGATTTACGCTGCCATGTCGTGAATGCAGAAATGCAGAAAATTGTTCATTTGACGCATGCGATTTGTATAAAATAGTACGTAATTTTGACATAAAGTTGAACTGATCCCAACTACGTTTTTCTTACGTATCTACTTATAAACGTGACATAAACGTGAGAAATACATAACGACATTGTGAACACGGCCATTGAAATACATTAGCACAACTTAATGTTTACGTAGTTCCTTATGTAGTTCTTATCTTCTTATGCTTATGCTCATTGTGAATTGGGACTGATAAGCAGTGGGAATGAACCTTTACTAACAAAAGTTAGGTGTTATGTATAGTAAACAAATTCGTTCCATAAGGAAGAAAATCGATAATCGTTTAGTTTATATAACAAATATGCAAAATATAGTTGTAGAAGGACGAATCTATTTACGGACGAGGCGCAAGCCGAGTCTTTAAATTAGGTGAGTCATCTAAAACTCAGTTTGTGTACTTGTTATAGTTTGTCCGCGTTATGGTGACCGTACTACTACTGCTACTATACCTACTCACAAATATATTTTAGTCATTTTATTTAAACTGCAGAAGAAGATATAAAGCATATTCTACTATTGTCACTGTCATGTCATAATCATTTAAATTTTACGTAGTAACAAATGTTAATCGATCATGGACTACAAGATACCGAAATACTAAATTATAAATATATACTTTCATTATTCTTAAATGATACCAGATACAAAAATATTTATAAAATACCGATTGTAGGTAATAATCACATAATCTTTCATTTAAAATAAAAAAATTTGTCTTAAATTAAATATTTATCAAAATATTTGAAAAAAGTACTACTTCCGGTTTATAGATTGAAACCAAAAATAGGAGGTGCACAACTAGATGCTATAATAGTCCTAAATACAAAATTTCAACTTTCTACGTCTAACCGTATTTGAGTTATGCGACACAAATACGTACGTCCGTCCGTCCGTCCGTCCGTCCGTACGTACAGACGTCACGACGAAACTAGTCATAATGGATTCAGAAAAGGTCAAAACAGATATTTCCATCAAAATCTGAAAACCGAAATTTTTCGCGATTACAATACTTCCTTATTACTCCGTACAAGGAAGTAAAAACGTTAATTTTTGCGTTTTTCAACTGTTATTTTTTAACGAATAAAGATATCGAATTTCTGTTTCAAACATTGGATTCTCCAAAAAAAAATTATAAGATACATAATTTGAAAAAACTACGATAAAGTCAGAATTCTAAGATTTTCTTTGAAAAAAAACTGAAAAATAATACTTATTAAATCAGCGGTTATCTTTATTTATAATATTAGATCAGCGGTTATTTTTAAATGGAGTATAATGTCGACCTCCGGTTATCAGCATTAAATTCTTTGAACATTTTTCTATAACACTCAGAACTTTCAAAAATTTTAAAAACCTTTGTTGTGTTAAAATTTGAGGATTTTCATAGAGAGAAAACAGCAACATTTTGTATTAATTAGTTTTCATAAAGTTTAAACAACTCATTTCTAATTTCTAAACAAATAAAAATATCAAAATTTGGTTTGCAGCATTAGATTTGCTGAACATTTTTCTTTAAATTACATTATTTTCAAAACTTATTATGGCCGTAGTTAAGTCGATATTAAAATATTTTCGCTGGGAGGAACCAGATAATCTTTGTATTAACTTCGATTGTCTTGTGGCACGGGCTTTGTAGGGCTAATTAATCCACTTCCCGCCACCCAGTCAAGCTGAAACTTGGCACATAGACTCGTCGCCGATGACAACGCATTCTATCAAAATTTTGGACACCACAAACCCCCCTCCACCCTCAAATCAAACTTCCGATTTATTTCATGTTTGGTATCATTATGAAAACATTTGAAAAGGACTTTAGAAAAAAGAAATCCAAAATGGCCGCCAATCAATGGCCACCAATTTTATCACTAATTAAACTCGTTATTGATTAAATCATTATTAATTATCATTATCATCCAAACTAGTTTCCAGAGGCATAAATTTTTTGAATTTCTTGTATATGAAGTAATTGCTTAAGGTTGAAGTTTTTTGTGAAAACATTCATTTATTACCTGGACGAAAACAACGTAAAGTTTTCCGAAAAATTGTATTAATACATAAAAATATAGTACTATACTCAAATAAATAATTTCTTTATCATATGAGTTCTGAAAACTTCTATCAAAGTATAAGAATGACAATTCCACTCATAGTTTTTCATCCAATTAAAACACAGTATTTTGCTGAATTGTACCAATCACAGACGAACTACAGTGACAATTTTCACTAGTGAAAATTACACTGGTGACAATTTTCACTAGTGAAAATTGCCGCGAAGCGTTGCTTAGATATTATGTCAGTTGATGATTGTTTTAAAAATAGGTACTTTATTTTTTTGGAATAAATAAAATAATTCGAGAAATTGTCAAGCCGAATACCATACGTGACTATGATTTTTTGGTAATTTTTGCCGTCTGGTCACTCCTGCTTGTTGCTACGCACTCGTGTTTATTTTCGACGCAACAAGCAGTCGGGACGAGACGACAAGAATTGCCGGAAAAATCATAGTTACTAATGGTATTATATATGATAATTCACTAATAACTAGTCGTCTACAAATAAAATTCCGGGTGAAGAGAGAACATTTATGCAATCTCGACAAATACGCTCTCATTTACATAGAGATAACTCTCAAACTATACTATACAAAAATTGCAGAGAATTTAATTCTCTACAATTAAGACATTAGTTATTTTTATCTAGGAATAAATAGAAAGGAATTATTGTCAAAAAACGATTTTGTGCGTCATTTTTCCAATATGGCGGAGGGAGCGGCGGTCCTCCAAAGTCTCAAATTTAGTATATTATTCGGGATATGAGACTACTTACATTAAACTGCTAATTTTCAAAACTTCTTGAATTATTTCCAGGTAAGCCTGTTATTAACTCCCCGTTACTTGGACTACTAAGTAATAGTTATTTATGTAACAAGTAAATTAGGTAAGTCCTCTAAAACTCAGTTTGTGTACGTGTTACATACAAATAAATTTACTACCTATATGCTCTCCAAATTTGTTTAGTAACTATTCGAAATTATTCTAAAATATAACTTTAAAATAAAATTTTGAAAAACGTAGGCGAAGAAATAATGAAAATCAGTGAAAATAATTGTATAAAATGTAAATAACAGCTCATTGCCTAAGTAATTTAAAAGGACTGGATCTCCTAAAATAAAAACTGTTTTGAGTTCGCAAAGTAACGATTTTAGAGAGCACGTACGAAAAATGATTTATATTATTTTGATTGTAAAATAAGACATTTACAAACATAACATAATTTAGATTATATCTAATATAATCTAGGTTTCGAATGTGTACATTTTAAATAATGATAAATGTATAGATTAGAAGCAATAATTTATTACTTTTTATATTAACCAAACACATAACCCATATTTTATATTATTTGATGGATGACAAGAAAAATGCATTTATATACTTTTATAAATTATTATATTTATGGCAGCTCAATAATTATAATACAATTAATTATTTAAAAACAGTATTGATTTAATATTAATTGTTGTAGATAAACTAGTGATGTTTTTAGAGCATGTTTTATCCACAAATAATTACTAATAATAATTATACCAGTTTGACGTAACAACGTAAACAATTTAAAGGTAAAATTTCATTTCGTTATCTCACAAACAAATGTTTGATATTTTTATCTATTGTTTGTTTTAAAGCAAGTAGTTTTGCATGTGATGTTTAACGTGACGTTACAAATAAATTACTATGTTAAACTACAAAAAAATATCTACAAGGTATGTTTGTTTATGTAAATAACAAGTGATATCATTTATCATTAACTTTTAGGATTAACGTACTTATTATTTACATGATTTTACTTTCAAATTTCACTTACATTTAGGCAACTCTCGCTACTAAGGCATACTAACGGTTGCATATTTATAGTTAATATTAATAACGTTATTATTTTCATTGTTGAAACTTATATGTTGTTATGAAACATTTTATAATAAAAATATTACTCTTTATGTACGTTTTTAAATTTGTATGTTTACCCGATACGTCTATGTCAATATTATGGTTCATTACACAAATATTGATTTAAATTAACATGTATCTTAAACATGATTATATTTGAATAAATTGTATGTACTACCATGTACCATGTACCTACTGTTTGAAACACTTCATTTTGTTTGTATTAGATAAAATGTATTGTTCATAAATTTGTTTGATACGTAAATGTGCTTATAAGCTTAAAATAATAATGATATTTTTCTTTAAATTTGTTTATTAAAAAGCCCGTCTACCTTCTAAAATCCAGTACAAGAATAGTAAAATTTTATATTAACAAGGATTATATTTTTAAAGTATCAATAAACAGTTACCAGTTACTTATTTATTTTTAAAATTTTAATAAAATTCTTATAAATGTCCAATTTATGCAAACTTTACAGTTTTATCTCATTGTAACGGTTTTATTTATTTAGGTGAAGTGTAAAATCAGTAAAACACGAATATTTATATAACTAGTTTAATAACGGAAAATAAAAGATAAAAGTTAATGATAATAATTAAATAAACACGCACTATTAATTAAACTTAAAACACTAATTATACACTAAGAATATTTATTTACACACTTAACACTACTACGATTATTTATTTATACACTATAATTATTTATTTAACCAGTAAATAACATTAAACACTATTTATTTCACAATACATCAATATTTAGTTCTATTTATGTCACCATTCAAACGTAGACTTCTATTTATGTCACAATTCTAAAGTAGACTTCTATTTATATCACCATTCTAACGTAGACTGCCTCACCGTCCGCTCGGGTAGCGTTTTTATATCCACAGCCGGTAATTCTGGACGATTCCATAGATTCCTTCCAGAAAGTCATTAAATTTTATTACCGTATCGCGTGACCCGATGAGTCATCCCCCTCATCAACACAATAGCGCGCCGGCTAGACAATGCAAACTGGTCCGTGCCGGTCGCTTCGCCACCGCCACCCAGGCGCTGCTCGTTACAATACAATAGCGCACCGGCTAGACTTTACGCACTGGTCCGTGCCGGTCGCTTGGCCGCCGCCACCCAGGCGCCGCTCGTTACATTGCTCCCTCCTTAAGACTGTTTCGTCCCGGAACAGTCCTTGATGACGAAATCTACATGCATCACCTTTGATGCACCCGGATGTCTTGAAGAAGTGACAGTCCACGGTCTGTTCTGTGTTGCCTTGTCTCTTTGGGTTGAAACTGCAGACGAGGATTTCAATTCCAGTATACCGGAAGAGGATCTCTAACATGTTCCTCACAATCCTCCAATCCAAGCCATCTAGTAAAGCCTATCTTCGGTAAAGCCAGCTTGATGATGTCGTTGTCCAATAGGTGGTCCCTCAGATCGCGCAATGATTCCCATAAATTTCGATACAGGGGCTTCTGGTTCGATTTTTCCTTCGTCACTAAGTAGTAGATGTATCGTTTGTGTTCCACGTCATTATCCCTGAGTCGTACTGTTTTCCCGACGGATGGACGTTGGTTGGCCAGTTCTTGTAGTCGTCCAAATTTCTTCTTGAAGACGGTAGCGATTCCCCGGGACATTTTCGTGTCTTCAGCTATGCAGTGACCAAGGGAATAGTCTGGTGAAACCGTGAACAGGTCTAGAAGTTTCTCTCATGTCACGCCATATGGCCATATCGAGCTTTACGGCCAGTAGAATAAGCTTCCATAAAATCTTCGAAGGTAGGTTCTTGGGCTTCAATTCTGCGAACCGTAGCTCCACGATGGTCTTCATGGTTATCGCCGACGAAAGGAGCTAGACGATTAAAATGCACAACTCGCGGCTTCCCATTAGGCATTTTTCTTATCCGGTAGATTATGTCGTTAATCTTCTTGATTATTTCATAGGGGCCTTCCCAATACTTCTGCAGCTTCGGCGATAATCCGCGACGCCTCTGCGGGTTATACAACCATACCAGATCTCCAGGTTGGTATCCACCTTCTTCAGCCCTTATGTTATAATGATCCTTCATCCTGTCGCTGGCAACCTGAATATTTGTACGGACTTGTTCATGAATGTCTTCCATTCTTCTTCGCAAGTTGGTGACATAATCCTCTCCAGCCAGATCTTCTCCAGATTTGCTGCCGAATACCAGGTCACATGGCAAACGTAATTCACGTCCGAATAAGATGTTAGCAGGTGTCTGCCCTGTCGTCTCGTGTACGGATGAACGATAAGCCATCAGGAACAGATGCAGATGTCGGTCTCAGTCTCTTTGATGGTTAGAGACAACCTTTGATAAATATCGGTTGATAGTTCTGTTCATTCGTTCGACCATGCCGTCGGACTGCGGATGTAATGCAGTTGTCCTGGTTTTGTTGATTCCCATTATTTTACAGATGTTTTGGAAAAGGGCAGACTCAAAATGTTTTCCTTGGTCAGAGTGTAGTTCACGTGGGACTCCAAATCGGCAAATACATTCTTTTACCAGAACTTTAGCAACAGTGACGGCTTCCTGGTTAGGTAATGAATAAGCTTCAACCCACTTGGTGAAGTAATCCATAACGACTAATATGTACTTGTTTCCCTCGTCGGATTCTGGAAATGGTCTGGCCACATCAATCGCAATGCGTTCAAACGAACTACCAACATTGTATTGACGCATTGGAGCTCTTCGTCGCTTATGGGGCCCGTTACTTCCAGCGCAAGCCACACATTTCTTGCACCACTCTTTAACTTCTTCCTTGGAATTCACCCAGTAAAATCGTTGGCGCAATCTTTCCACGGTTCTGTTGACTCCAAAATGTCCTCCTCCAGTTCTATCATGGATTTCCTTCAACACT
The DNA here is from genome assembly GCA_947534325.1 of Agonum fuliginosum. Classification (NCBI taxonomy): domain Eukaryota; kingdom Metazoa; phylum Arthropoda; class Insecta; order Coleoptera; family Carabidae; genus Agonum; species Agonum fuliginosum. The sequence goes on from OX384039.1 coordinate 18,085,878, forward strand.
TCCGGTACTCGGCTCCGAGGAACAATCAACTGAGTTTTCGTCTCAGTACCTTCGGTGTTTTCCATCACACGTTTCAGGACACCTTCTTCAACCACAATAGAGCCCCATTGTGCCCAGTACGATTTTAGTTTCCGGGAATGTGGTGCAACATTTTCCCATGCTGGTTTTTCTTCTCTATTCTTCTAATTCAGTATGATTTTCAAATCCGGGTCATTCTCTTGATCTTGGCGCAGTTCGTCTGGATGCCATCTATCGTCAACTACTGTTGTCCTCGCGACGATGGAATGTTTTTCTTCTATTCGGCTACAGTGTTTACATTCCTCCTGACATGGTCTTCGCGACAATGCGTCCGCATTAAGATGGCTCGTTCCTGCTCTATGTTCAATCACAAAATAATATTCCTGCAGTCGTTCAATCCATCTGGCTACTTGACCTTCAGGATTTTTAAATTGAAGTAGCCATTTTAGGGCAGCGTGGTCGGTTCTAATGAGGAATCTTCTACCGTACAAGTACTTGTAGAAATGTTTGATTGACTTTACGACTGCTAATAATTCCTTCCTTGTTACACAATAATTCCTTTCTGGTTTTGACAAATTCTTGCTGAAGTAGGCAATAACCTTCTCATGTCCGTCTTGTATTTGGGAAAGAACACCGCCAATTCCAACGTTGCTGGCATCTGTGTCTAGTATGAACTCTCCTTCTGGCAATGGGTAACTTAAAACAGGTGGCTTGTCAAGGAATGTTTCAGTTGTTTGAATGCGGCTTGACAGTCTGTTTCCCAGATGAATCTTCGGCCTTCTTCAGTAAGCTTCGTCAACGGTTTCGCAATATTGGCAAATCCGGGTACGTATCGTCGATAATAGGTGCACAAACCAAGAAAACTTCTAAGTTCATGTTTATCTCTGGGTACTGGCCAGTCTTGAACAGTTTTTATTTTCTCGGAGTCTACTGCAATCCCTCTGCCGGAAACGATGTGTCCAAGATCATGAACTTCCTCCTGGAATAGGTGATATTTCTTCGGGCTGAGCGTCAGATTGGCCTTTCTTAATCTTTGGAAAACCTCTTCTAAATTCTTCATGTGGTCCTCAAACGTTTTTCCGACCACAATAATATCGTCGAGGTAAACCAAACAGGTTTTCCATGATAGTCCAACTAAAACGGTTTCCATGAGTCGTTCGAATGTTGCAGGGGCATTGCAGAGCCCAAATGGCATAACAGTAAAATGCCAAAGTCCCGTGCCGATGGTGAAGGCAGTCTTTTCTTTATCCTTTGGCTCCAAATCGACTTGCCAGTAACCGCTTTTTAAATCCAACGTTGAGAAAATCTTTGATCCAGCCAAAGTTTCCAGTGTATCGTCTATTCGGGGCAGCAGGTAGCTATCTTACTTCGTTACGTTGTTAAGTTGACGATAATCAACGCAGAATCGTGTAGATCCATCCTTCTACTTCACTAATACCACTGGTGAAGCCCATGGACTACTTGAAGGCTCAATCACACCTTCCAACTTCATGTCCTCGACTATTCGCTCCGCTTCTTCGCGCTTTGCCAGTGGTAATCTTCTTGCTGGTTGGCGGATGGGTCTTGCGTCTCCGGTGTTTATTTTATGGCGGACCACGTTGGTTCTTCCCTTGGATTTGTTGTCATACTCAAATACGTCCTGATATTGCCCGATTAAATTTTTCGCCTTGGTTTTCTGGTTGGCGGTCAATCCTTGGAATGATGACATTTTATTGACTAATGTGTCCGGGATTTTATTGCATGTCAATTCCTTGGCCGTAACAGTTCGAATAATCGAGGATACTGATGAACATTCCCCTACTTTTGTCCCACTTTTAATTACAACGGGATAAAAATTAATGTTCATTACTCGAACCGGTACTATCTTCTTTGCTTTTATTTGTGATTTTCCAATCACAACTCCAGGTCCAGTTCTGGTATCATCACTCTTGGGCGCCAGCATGACAATGTTCCCCTCGAAGAAACTACCTTCTAGTCTTCCTTCTATGATAATCTCGCTTCGCGCTGGAAGGGTGACAACTTCGGCTACCAGCACACGTACGGCGTCGTCGTCCCGGGTATGCAATACGAGTTCTTCTTCATTGACCACCATCACGTCACTCTTCATGTCAAGTTTAAAACCGTGCTTCTTCATGATTTCCATACTAAGAATGAGTTCATCTTCAACGTCAGCTACCAGCACACGATGTTCAAAGGAAGTATTCCCGATAGTGATGTTCAAATTCAGTTCTCCAGATGCGGTAGCTTGTTCTCTAGTTGCTGTGCGTAATCGCCACTTGGTTGGTTTGTAAATGTGTCTTGCCAGTTCTTTTTGCCACGTCGGGTCTGATAATTGTCTTCGTCGCACCCGTATCTAGCAACATTTTAAGTGGCCTTCCGTCAATAGAACCATCCACATAGATGCTGTTAGCTTGATGATGAAGGGATGCGACATAACCGATGGAATGTGGGGCTACTGGATTACGGGTCGACGATTGCCCCTTCGCATCAACCCGCTTTAGTTTCCCGACTCGCCGTCTTCTTTCTTCGGTTCGGTCTTCCGCAATTTACTGCAAAGTCGTTGCGGATGACCGAGCTCACCACAATTCCAGCAACGTAGTTTTCCTCTTTCTGGAAGCATTTCTTTGAAGATACGTCGCACTCTCTCGTCTAAATCTTCCATGTGCCCGGTTCTCTCAGCGTCAATGTTCCGCACTCTTGATTGGTTACGCGCAGCTTGTTTAGCAGCTTCATGCTCTAATACAATTGACAGTGCATCACTGATAGTTTTTGTGTGAGCTATTCTTAATGATTGCTGGATTTCGCTGTCTCGGATTCCGTTGACAAATTGTTGAATAGCTAGGGTCTGTATCACGCTTTCTGGAGCATCAGGGAATGCGAGGTGAACCAAGCGAGATATGTCAGCTTCGAATTCTTGAAGTGTCTCCTTCGATTCCTGATATTTGTTATTTAGTTGCGTCTGGTACACCTGTTTCAAATGTGCGTTGCCATACCGCATATCCAGTTGTTTGACTAGCAGTTCGTAGTCTTCTTGCTCTTCTGGTTTCACCGTTTGAATAATATTGAGTGCTTCTCCTTGTAACGCAAGGGCCAAATTACTAGCCTTCTCTTCTGACGACCAACCATTAATTTTTGCAGCTATTTCAAATTGCCTTAAATAATTAGGCCATGCTGATTTTCCGTCATATTTTGGAGCTTTCACGTAAGATGTTGAATTGTGTTCTGCTTTAATGGTTCTTTCTATTTTAACCCCGTCTCCATTGGTCGCTTCGGTTGTCGACATCGGCGATGACGTAATGTTGGGTAAATTTTGTTCTAATTGTTCAACTTTCTTGTCATATTCTTGCTTCAAGATTTTCAAATTCTCTTCCAATTTCTCGACTAATTTTTGTTCTAAAATTCTAGAATTTGCTACAAATTTTTCTTCAAATTGTTGTTCTAAGTTTCTAGAATTTTCCATCAATTCTTCTTTTAAAGTTCTGGATGTTTCGGTTATTTTCTCTTCTAAAATTCTAGAACTTTCTGTTATTTCTTCTTTCAGCTTGTTCTATTGTTCTCGATTGTTCTAGATGTTGTGGCTAATTCTTCTTTCAAAATTCTGGAATTCTCTTCACACTTTCTAGAACTATCTGTTATTTCTTTTTTCAAAGATCTAGAAGTTTCCTGCAGTTGTTCGGATACGCTACACGCAACTTCAAGTTCCTCCGGATTTTCACCAGCATCTTCTAGAGCTTTTCGTAGACGCTGTTGAAGTACGATCTTGACCCCCGCTGTGTCGAGATCCCGTTCTTCTAGCTCCTTTTTGAGTTCAGCCACTTTTAAGTCACTTAATTTAACTCTCTTTGTCGCCATTTTATTTATTTTTAATTTACACTTCACAGTTTATTAAACCGCACACCTGACACCAATTGTAACGGTTTTATTTATTTAGGTGAAGTGTAAAATCAGTAAAACACGAATATTTATATAACTAGTTTAATAACGGAAAATAAAAGATAAAAGTTAATGATAATAATTAAATAAACACGCACTATTAATTAAACTTAAAACACTAATTATACACTAAGAATATTTATTTACACACTTAACACTACTACGATTATTTATTTATACACTATAATTATTTATTTAACCAGTACATAACATTAAACACTATTTATTTCACAATACATCAATATTTAGTTCTATCTATGTCACCATTCAAACGTAGACTTCTATTTATGTCACAATTCTAAAGTAGACTTCTATTTATATCACCATTCTAACGTAGACTGCCTCACCGTCCGCTCGGGTAGCGTTTTTATATCCACAGCCGGCAATTCTGGACGATTCCATAGATTCCTTCCAGAAAGTCATTAAATTTTATTACCGTATCGCGTGACCCGATGAGTCATCCCCCTCTGGCGCCATCAACACAATAGCGCGCCGGCTAGACAATGCAAACTGGTCCGTGCCGGTCGCTTGGCCGCCGCCATCCAGGCGCCGCTCGTTACAATACAATAGCGCACCGGCTAGACTTTACGCACTGGTCCGTGCCGGTCGCTTGGCCGCCACCACCCAGGCGCCGCTCGTTACATCATGATAGAAATTTGTTATTAAAAGTTTTAATGAAGCACATCAGTGGATCCATTCCATGTCTATTAAATTATATATTAAAGTGGGGAAAAGAGTATTAGAAAAAATGGTTCTAAAATTTCGAAAAACAAGGAGATGGGCAGGTTAACTATCTGATTTAAATGAAATTTTGATTGGATACACTGACTGATTACGCTGAAATAATGTCATTAAACTGGAAACCACTTGTGGCAAAAATAAGCTGTACTTACCGGCTGTACTACTTAATTTATTAATTAATAATAATTTCAATCTAAATAATTTGATTTTACCTACTTCAATGCAAAGGTTAGTTTTACCGGATTGTAACTTGTAATCCACGTGCAAAATGTAGCTGTACATCAATGTAATGTACATTAATATTTTAGAAATGTTTTTAAAAACAAGTGAAATAATTTACGATATAAAATACAAAATTTGGTATAAGCTATAAGGTTCTTGCCTAGCGAAAGAGCGAAACTAGTGACATCGGACGGTAGGCTTCATGAAGTGTAGCTTATTTCGGAGAGAGTAAAAAAAGGAAACAAACATTTTGCATTACCGCACCACAGAGGCACATGTACCTATGTATTATAGTATTAGTGAGGAAATAAGTCAGGTATGTTTAAATTGCCCGGTAAATAAATTATTGCCTTTTTAATACTTCATAACCTCAATTCTTATTCGATAAATTGAATTTAAAATTTCATATAATTTTTATAAAACTGACGATTCCCTTGCAAATTTAAAACAATCTTTATATATTTCTATATTCAATTAGTATTGTTTTTTAGTATTTTCGTTAAAATCTGTCGTCTGGTTTAGATAATACACTAATTTAATAACGCACGATTTCAAGTCACCTTCCTATGCTTGCAATGTAAAGCTGCATTCACAGCACATTCACAGTTCGAAATTTGGTGAAATTCGATGAAATTTGTGAAGCTTATCATATCGTAATGTGTACTTGCGTTCATCAAACTGAAATTTGGTGCACTCGAATTTTAATTCGTAGAAAAGTATCCAAACCACAAATTTCTCTAGTAAATTTAAGATTCGTTAATTTATCGTTCAAACATGTAAACCGGAAATCCATATTTCTATTCATAAAAAAATTACTGCCGTTTCCGTATGACGAGACATTAACTACTACTTGTACGGAGTAAAGGAAGAGTATTGTAATCGCGAAAAATTTTGGTTCTCAGATTTTGACGGAAATATCCGTTTTAACCTTTTCTGAATCCATTATGACTAGTTTCGTCGTGACGTCTGTACGTACGGACGGACGTACGTACGTACGTACGTATGTATGTCGCATAACTCAAATACGGTTAGACGTAGAAAGTTGAAATTTTGTATTTAGGACTGTTATAGCATCTAGTTGTGCACCTCCTATTTTTGGTTTCAATCTACAAACCGGAAGTAGTACTTTTTTCAATTATTTCGATAAATATTTAATTTAAGACAATTTTTTTATTTTAAATGAAAGATTATGTGATTATTACCTACAATCGGTATTTTATAAATATTTTTGTATCTGGTATCATTTAAGAATAATTAAAGTATATGTTTATAATTTAGTATTTCGGTATCTTGTAGTCGATTAACATTTGTTACTACGTAAAATTTAAATGATTATGATATGACAGTGACAATAGTAAAATATGCTTTATATCTTCTTCTGCAGTTTAAATAAAATGACTAAAATATATTTGTGAGTATAGTAGCAGTAGTAGTAGTACTTATATATTAATATATTTGTATAATAAGTTAAAAGAATAAAGTAGGTATGGCGGGAGGTCTTGTGGTGGCCACTTCAGATTTTTTCAAAATACATTTTCACGATTGTCTCGAAACCTGTACCACTTTCATAAAAAATATGTACGGATATAGCAAATTTTATGCTCTACAATTTGCTATTAACTGTTTTTTTTCGTAAATATTACCTAATCATTTACGAGATAAAAATTAAACACAATAGACAGCGGACATTTTTTAAAAATGGAGGGAAAGTGTACCTATACCATATCCAGCTTTCTACTTGTACTAATTTTTTCCGCTAAAAAATCCTATTTGGTTGGACTACATGTCACATTGATTAATTTGATTGATAAAGTGTCAAAAAAATTTCTTTTCATTTTTACTAATATTGGGACATATTCCTACTCGATTGCGAAATGCTTTTGCATTCTCGAATGATTTTTTTTGTATCATTTCACAATCTAAATAAAAAATAACTATTTAGGGGATCCAGTCTTTTAAAATAACGTAACCTAGGCAATGAGTTGTTGTTATTATTACATTTGTCCTCTAAAACTCTATTTTTCATACTTGTTACATAAATAACTATAAAATTGTATTATTATCATATAAATGCTCAATAAAATTTTCATTTATTTGTCATCATATTTTGCTCAGTGACGGATCCAAAATTTTCGACTGCTGCATTATTTTACCTTGAAATTTCCAAATGTATCCTCTCCTTAGAGATTTTCTGGATCCACCGTTGATTTTGCTAGCCAACAACCTTATGCAAGTTTAAGGTGATCCTCTACCATGCCCAGAAAATAGTCAAATATATTGATTTCGCACGCTATATTCTACACCGCTTATTGTTTTGTTAAACACAATAATAACAAATAATTTATACTAGAGGGGGAAAATAATTTTACAACCCATATTTGTAAAAAGGAGGTTTTACGCCCGCCACTCTACAGCTTTTATTTATGACTTAATTTAATATGTTGTCAACAATGCTTGGATCTGCGAAATAGCCGATAGAATTTATTTTTATTTGTGTTCAAAAAATATCAAAAACTAACAACATTCCAATCAACATTATTTCGATTTTAAAGCAAAATTTAAAAATTCTGATTCGGTCATTTTGTAGATTGTGTTTAACAAAACAATAAACGCTATAGAGTGGCGTGCGAAGTCCATGTTTGTGGTTGTTTTTGTTTTCTGGCAGGGTAGATTTGATGAAGAAGAAATTATTTCATATTTCTCTATTTTCAGTTCAATCAATTCAATAACACTTTGTAGACGATAACTATAAATGTGCAAAATGTGACACAACAATACTAATAAATCATCACATATCACATCACAACTAACAGGTCATTGAAATTGTTTGTAGTACTGATGCGTTCTCCAAGGTCGACTATTTAAAAGTTTACTCTGTTATCAGAACCAATTATTCAATATAATAGTGTGTTAAATTACAATTATGTAAAACTATACCCAACACTGCATCACTTGTATACTAGTAAACTTATTATTTCAGTAGTATTATCTTTGACATGATCTGTATGTGTAAGTGTAACCTATGGTAGACAGGGTAGAAAATTGGAACGCGTGGTTAAGGTAGTGTATTTCTTCACTTGGAATCAATTATATTTTTATTGTGACTGCTCTATTATAAACAAGATACGATTTTCAAATTTTTAGCCAATTATGGGGACCAACGCATAGATCCGATATTTTACAATATTTCAAATAAAGTTGTACCCTTTGTTTATAAAATTGTATGCAATAAATTATTTTAAAAACATCATGTTATACTTAGAACAAAATAGCATAAATTTGTGAAAAGTAAAAAATGTTCCATAAAGTTTTGATATTGCTAAGATTTGCTTTAAAGTTTAAAAATAAAGGTACAGAGTACCTAGACGACAATTATTTAGTTCAAAATTCGATATAATTTGCCCTATTTTGATATCGGAGAAACGTTCTTTTTATAGCAAATTATACGAGTTGTGCGGTTGTCCGCCGTTTATTTTCAATTTCAACTAGTAGTACATATTCACAAGTAACAAATACGCCAATGCCTCTTACAACGTATTAAATATTGTATTTTTCATCTTGCAGAAGACGCTTCAGCAATGTTGGTGACGTTGTATCTCGCAAGCTCTCGAACACGATCGGGTGGCGGACGCTTCCAGTACCGCCCCAGGAAGTCGTGGCCCAAGGCAAAGCGTTATGCTGTCAATACATCCGCAATCGCTTGAAGAGATCCGGTATCTTTAACAAGAAACTTGGGTTGTACAGGCTAAGAAGTGTTGTTGGAACACCCAACGGCATGATTGTTACAGAAGTTTATCCTTCGTTGGTGACTGCAGGGCAAGAACTTGAAAGGATGCATCCAAAAGTTTACTGTAATGTTGCCAGAAAGGTATGAGATACTGGAGAGTTTACAATCTTTATTTTACAATAACTTTTTTCGCCAACCGGACGTATTTGATGCAATGGGGTAGTTGCGCATTTTCCAATTAATTTTTTTTTTTCTGATATAACGCATTAAGTAACTAATTTTAATAAATGTTTCACGAGTGAAATGTGTATTATTTTTAAGATACAATTTTTTCAAAATATCTTCTAATTTCAAATTTTCTAGTCTGACGTACAAGGTGAAAACCAATCACAGAGCTCGGCCCTCTTGCGAGTGAATTCAGAACTCAACTGACATTTCTCTGTCCAGTCACAGTCCTTGAAGTGTACAGGCTGACATAAAATTTGTAGTGTTTCAAGAACTATGCGACTTATCGAGTAAATAAGTAAGTTTTTTCGCAACTACCCCATTGTGTCATTGTTTTTTGTAAAAAAGGAAGCCATTTGGGGATTGTTTATGATCACCATAGCAATTGTACCGAACAGTAATCTATTCTTCCAAATGCAAAAAAACATTGTTGTTGTCAGGGGTAATACCATAAGAGATGATAATTTTTTGAGAATTGTTTTGTCGTTTCCACGGCAACTTCTAACAATTTCACGACACAAAACAGCATCTATCAATTTCCCGAAACGAAGTTGAGGGGAATTGTCAGATGATGTTTTGTGGAGTGAAATTGCAATAAGTTGCCGTGGAATAGAATAAAATTCTCTCAAAAAATTATTATCTCGAATGGTATTTAGGAAGAATATTTTTCTTTTTAAAAATACTACCAAAACGACTCATTTTGCTAAACATTTTTGACATTTCATGTGACAAATTTATTTATTTTTTGTAACTAATGCCCTGTTCACACGTTGCTACTTTGAAGACACATTCGTGCTACTGTAGCAAGAGAAAATCTGAGTCGCTTGTCAAATAGCAGCGCTGCTAATTTGTAGCATCAAAGTATCAAGAACTACTCGTTGATAATTTCACATCGTTGATCGTTGTGAGTGTAGATAGCGATTTTTTGCGGTTATTGTTTCGATTTGAATTTCTTTTCATGTTACAGTAGCACGTATGCGTCTTCAAAGTAGCAACGTGTGAACAGGGCATAACACAACAAAATAAAACCTAATCTACAAAATTATGTTGTCAGATACATCATTTTACATTTTCAATTCTATTGGTTGCATTACGTCATTTGACGTCATCATTACGCAATATGATTGGTTAAACCATCTATCAAAAAATATTCACTTGTAATATCACATGTGCATTCATTCATGTCCAGAATTTTTTTTGAGTGCTTCCCAACAACGTCTTAATTAGCTCGAGTGGTACACGAGAGCTAATTACGTTGTTGGAATGCACTCAAAAAAAATTCTGGACATGAATGAATGCACGAGTGCATATTCGGTAAGAAAATCGCAATGACACGGCCGCTCTATTTTTGAATTCTTTTTATAATAGAAACTTGAAATATTTACTAAATTTATATTTAACATTAATAAATATGTACTATTTACCATATTATTTGCTTATTTATTTACACTTAAAATGACAATTTAACCAATTTTTAATTTAATGTCAAAATGACAGATGACGAAAAATTTTCGCTTATTAATTTCAGTTAAGTTACTCAAGCTACTAGTTTCCGAGACAATTCCACTCATAGTTTTTCATCCAATCAAAACACAGTATTTTGCTGATTTGTACCAATCACAGACGAACTACAGTGACAAAATTGTCAGTGTAATTTTCACTAGTGAAAATTGCCGCGAAGCGTTGCTTAGATATTATGTCAGTTGTGATGATTGTTTTAAAAATACATTACTTTTTTGGAATAAATACAATAATTCGAGAAATTGTCAAGCCGAATACCATACGTGACTATGATTTTTTGGTCATTTTTGCCGTCTGACCACTCCTGCTTGTTGCTTTAGAAAATAAACACTCGTGCTACGCAGTACTCACTCGTCTTTATTTTCGACGCAACAAGCAGTCGTGGCCAGACGGCAAAAATTGCCGGCAAAATCATAGGTGATAGTCACTAATGGTATTATATATGAAAATTTTTATATAACCATGGTTACTATTATTGTAACCAATTCATCCATTGGCTGTTATTTGTGCGATTTTCAAGGCGAATACCATACGTGACTATGATTTTTTGGTAATTTTTTCTGTAGCGATCACTCCCACTTGTTGCGAAGCACGAGTGTTTATTTTCGTCGCAACAAGTAGCCGTGATAACTACGGCAAAAATTGTTGTCACTAATGATATATAATATGACAATGAGGTCTTGCACGATTTTTTTTTTATTGTTGCAATCGAAAGAATACTAAAAAATATTTACCCCGTATTTTTTCTTTTTTCTCAAATTTATTTATAAAAGGAGAAAATAATTATTAAAAGTGATATTCTTCAAAACGCGGCTGAAAAGCACCACTTCTCCCCTTGTCAACTGACGTCAACGGATACAAAACCTTGAACGCCTTGAACAAACCAATGAAATAACAGTACATATCGGGGAGCTTGTTGTCATTTTAAACGTCAAAAGTTTGATAGAGAATTAGGTTATTGTTATTATTTGGTGTCACCGTTGTGTAAAATATGAGTTTAAAACGTCTAAAAACTTATTTCGTGCCATCTTGTATAAATACAAGTGAAAATAGTAAAAAAATATTTATATCTGTACCGAAGAAAGAAGGAAACAATGGTTTTCCCAGATTAATATTGACAAATTTTCGTTACGACTAGCATATTGTTGTGAAGATCACTTTTATGTAAGTAAGTATAAATATTATAATAACAATTTAAAACTTAGTTATTAAATAATAATCATACATTTATTTTTAGCTACCTAGCAATTCTGAAAATTGGATGTATTTCAAAACAATTGGGCAGAATATTATCTTAAAGAAACATGTAGTTCCACATTTACATTTGACATCTCCAAAAGTGACTTTAGAAGAGTCTCAAGTAACATCTTCATCAAAGAAAAGAATCCACATTGCGAAATTTTTGTCCAGATAAGCCAAGTTGCAGTCGGGCATTATTTGTAGAAGTATCGTCGCCAAAAAAACTTTGTAAGGAATCACCTAGTGCAACATTTATAAACAATGTCATACATTTACAGTCACCTTCTGGAAAGTTTGAAGTGGAAGCTTCAAAATTCAATAAAAGCGTTCAAGTTAATATACGTCCGCACAAAAAAAGTGTTGCAACAATGACACAATCTGACTGCATATCTTACACATCGTATGAGGAAGATCTATCAATTATGCAACACTTTAAGGGCATATCAATCAACATACAACAGCTGTATCTTAGAATATAATAGATTAAATGTTAAATTAAAAAGTATTATTCCTGTACAAAGTTTTAAAAAGGCATTAAGAAAAGATATAATACGAACTGATGATAATATCAAACATAAAATAGTGTATTGATAATGTAACATGATGTACTAACTAATTATAAGTAACTTGTGATATTTAAATGCAAAAATATTTTATATATTATCTGTATACTTGTTAATCTTTGTATTATTTTTTACGGACCTGGGTACCAGTGCTTGCACTGCTTACAGAATCCGAAAATGGGTTAATAAATAAAAAATAAATTATATCAGAAAGCAGTTCAAGTAGTTCAAAAGAAATACATGATAGTGATTCTGATTTTCAAGTGCCACATCATCTTCACAATCAGTTGCAAGTACAATCAGCCCGATAAAACGTGAATTCATCAATTCAATTTTGATAATCGAAAGAAATTCCAAATTTTATTTGGGGCTTCCTCCTGAAACATTTTATGTTGAACATTTACTATGCAGTAAGGAAACCAAATTAACAAAATTAGATGTCTTATTAACATTTAAAAAAATTATACTAGACGATCAATATCAAAGGTTAGCCGATGACTTGCAAATAAGCATTTCAAAACTCTAACGCTTTCCCATTTAATTGTTATTTCGTTTAATGCTATTTTCAAAACTACAAGCAGACCTTGTTTTAGTGACAAAAGCGCCACCTTGCTACAAGCAAAATTTGAATCATAGATGTTGAAAGTGTGGATTGTTTCTGAAGAGAAAATGAAAATATTTATATAAAATAAAATATGTTACAAACAAGATTAATTAAATTATTCTTATATTAATTATATTATAGTATTTTTGCGTATGTACCTTAATTTTTCTATATAATTATATACTTTCTAATATATGACATGGTATCAGATCCATACTGCCATGCAGATCTATGGTGCCCTTGTTTCTCATTGGCTTGTATCCGTTAACGTCACGATTTTGGCACCGTTTTGAATGCATTGTACTTTAAATAAGTTTTTATAATAAAAATAAACTCTACTTTAAACAAACTGTTATATTAAATAAAACTACGAAGGTTCAAAATTCGTATTAACAAATAAAATAAGCATGTAAATTCTTTTTGCAAGACCTCATTTCACTCCTAAAGTAAGTAAGTAAAGTAAAGTAAGCCATAAACAAAACACAATTTTATCGCTTTGACAGCGGATAAAAAGTAAGGTACCTTTTTGCAAGTGAAAAAACCTTTTTTACCTTTTTCTTAGCAACCAAACAATAAACAAAACACTAAAATGTCATTTGCTTCATATTTCTTATATTTTTCAGTGAAATGATTAAATTTTGGGAATATTTGTGAAGAAGAACCAAAGGAGTCGTTAAATTACACTCGAGCATTTTATTTCCTCCGAATAAATTTGTTTGATATCTCAACCTTGTCACCTGACAGCAATTTGACTCGAAAAATTGTTTTAAAATAAAATCACTTCACCTACGGTGTCGTGATTTTATTAAACAATAAACGAAAATATTAGTAAATTGTGTCCCCCTAGATGTTAAAACAGCGCAAACTGGGTATGCCTATCACCATCCGTTCCCAAGTTATTAAAGGTCAAGGGTAGATCGTCTTAAGCGCGCCACCCGTATTGTAGGTTCATAAAATTGTAAACATTAAACAAAATGGCAATGAATTCGATGTCGAGATTTTTGTCAATAAGCACGTTTTAGCACCTTTAGAACCTATTTTGACTATTTTCACGATGATGTCTGTGTGTGTGTGTGTGTGTGTGTGTGTGTGTGTGTGTGTGTGTGTGTGTGTGTGTGTGTGTGTGTGTGTGTGTGTGTGTGTGTGTGTGTGTGTGTGTGTGTGTGTGTGTGTGTGTGTGTGTGTGTGTGTGTGTGTGTGTGTGTGTGTGTGTGTGTGTGTGTGTGTGTGTGTGTGTGTGTGTGTGTGTGTGTGTGTGTGTGTGTGTGTGTGTGTGTGTGTGTGTGTGTGTGTGTGTGTGTGTGTGTGTGTGTGTGTGTGTGTGTGTGTGTGTGTGTGTGTGTGTGTGTGTGTGTGTGTGTGTGTGTGTGTGTGTGTGTGTGTGTGTGTGTGTGTGTGTGTGTGTGTGTGTGTGTGTGTGTGTGTGTGTGTGTGTGTGTGTGTGTGTGTGTGTGTGTGTGTGTGTGTGTGTGTGTGTGTGTGTGTGTGTGTGTGTGTGTGTGTGTGTGTGTGTGTGTGTGTGTGTGTGTGTGTGTGTGTGTGTGTGTGTGTGTGTGTGTGTGTGTGTGTGTGTGTGTGTGTGTGTGTGTGTGTGTGTGTGTGTGTGTGTGTGTGTGTGTGTGTGTGTGTGTGTGTGTGTGTGTGTGTGTGTGTGTGTGTGTGTGTGTGTGTGTGTGTGTGTGTGTGTGTGTGTGTGTGTGTGTGTGTGTGTGTGTGTGTGTGTGTGTGTGTGTGTGTGTGTGTGTGTGTGTGTGTGTGTGTGTGTGTGTGTGTGTGTGTGTGTGTGTGTGTGTGTGTGTGTGTGTGTGTGTGTGTGTGTGTGTGTGTGTGTGTGTGTGTGTGTGTGTGTGTGTGTGTGTGTGTGTGTGTGTGTGTGTGTGTGTGTGTGTGTGTGTGTGTGTGTGTGTGTGTGTGTGTGTGTGTGTGTGTGTGTGTGTGTGTGTGTGTGTGTGTGTGTGTGTGTGTGTGTGTGTGTGTGTGTGTGTGTGTGTGTGTGTGTGTGTGTGTGTGTGTGTGTGTGTGTGTGTGTGTGTGTGTGTGTGTGTGTGTGTGTGTGTGTGTGTGTGTGTGTGTGTGTGTGTGTGTGTGTGTGTGTGTGTGTGTGTGTGTGTGTGTGTGTGTGTGTGTGTGTGTGTGTGTGTGTGTGTGTGTGTGTGTGTGTGTGTGTGTGTGTGTGTGTGTGTGTGTGTGTGTGTGTGTGTGTGTGTGTGTGTGTGTGTGTGTGTGTGTGTGTGTGTGTGTGTGTGTGTGTGTGTGTGTGTGTGTGTGTGTGTGTGTGTGTGTGTGTGTGTGTGTGTGTGTGTGTGTGTGTGTGTGTGTGTGTGTGTGTGTGTGTGTGTGTGTGTGTGTGTGTGTGTGTGTGTGTGTGTGTGTGTGTGTGTGTGTGTGTGTGTGTGTGTGTGTGTGTGTGTGTGTGTGTGTGTGTGTGTGTGTGTGTGTGTGTGTGTGTGTGTGTGTGTGTGTGTGTGTGTGTGTGTGTGTGTGTGTGTGTGTGTGTGTGTGTGTGTGTGTGTGTGTGTGTGTGTGTGTGTGTGTGTGTGTGTGTGTGTGTGTGTGTGTGTGTGTGTGTGTGTGTGTGTGTGTGTGTGTGTGTGTGTGTGTGTGTGTGTGTGTGTGTGTGTGTGTGTGTGTGTGTGTGTGTGTGTGTGTGTGTGTGTGTGTGTGTGTGTGTGTGTGTGTGTGTGTGTGTGTGTGTGTGTGTGTGTGTGTGTGTGTGTGTGTGTGTGTGTGTGTGTGTGTGTGTGTGTGTGTGTGTGTGTGTGTGTCTGTGTGTGTCTGTGTGTGTCTGTGTGTGTCTGTGTGTGTATGTGTGTGTGTGTGTGTGTGTGTGTGTGTGTGTGTGTGTGTGTGTGTGTGTGTGTGTGTGTGTGAAAGTCTGTATGTGTGCCTACTATGCTCTTTCGTTCTTATTCATTATCTCAAATTCTATTGAACATAAAATTCTAATATTTTGCATTATATATTTGTACATGTTAATGAAGAGCTGATTAGATTTTGGTAAAAATCTGCCAACCGGAAATGGTATTTTTTTGAAGCATTTTAACATTTTTTGTAAAAAATATAGAAAATTCTGCGATAATTACAATTTGTCATATGACATTTCAAAGAACAAATTATATCTTACAATATTTATTTAACATCTTGTCTATATCTCTTACCAATAAAGGAAAATTATTTTTCAAAGATATATAATTTTACCTACCACGATTTGTAAATCACAATATAGGAAAAAAATTAAAAACAAAAATGAATATGTCAATGTGACAGATGAACACAATTTCTGAAATGTTTGTGGCACCATTTTAAAAGAATAATAAAGTTAAATTGTTATCTATAAAGAGCTAATTTAAAGAACTAAGAACTATAAAATTATTTTCAAAAAGTTTGTAAATTTATTGCAAAATTATAATTTAAGGAAGCCTAATGGCTGGTTTATGATGGATTTAATTTACCTACGAATTTAGATTTAGAAATATAAAATATACATATCTGCCTTTGCAGGTTCATGATGAATTTAGATTTATAATTTACATTTAAAATATGACCATATTTTATATTCTAAATCTAAATTTGTACATGCATCCAATCATATCACATTATATTAAAGTGATCATAGTGAGATGAAAAGAGACAATTGACACGTTGAAGTGACACCTTAAATATTTTGACTTGTGGTTGTCGATTTGCTAAAATAAATATCAGAAATATGGATATAAGATTAATATTATGTAGGAAAATATAAATAAATATCAATAAGACAAAAATGTAATAAAGTAATTCGTTACAGGATAGAAGATAATATCTGTCATCTCAGTTATGTCAAATCACGTGACAAAATATAAGAAGATGATTGATCTAATTTAATATTTATAATCCACTATAAACCAAGATGATAATAGTAAATTTTAAATTTAAATTTGTAAATCTAAATTCGTAAATTAAATCCATCATAAACCAGCCATAACTAAAACCAAATTCACATAAATTACAGTGTTAATGCGGGAGGTCGTGTGCTGGCCACATCAGATTTTTATATTTGTTAACAAACATTGATGTAATTTTGTTCAATATTTAAATATTTACAAATTTGTAAAACTTATAGATTTACCCAGAGTCCCACTAAGTATTAATATAGGTAGGTACTTTTTATAAAAATCATGTCGGTATAAACATATATTTTTACTGCACCTTGTGTGCGATTATCATTCCAGAACTCATAGTTGTTTTCATTTATTAGATTAAGTAAGAATGTCAAACATATTAAGATTATGTACTACGAAAACGTAAATTCGTTAACAAATTTGAATTGCCAAATTAAATTAATAATTTAGATCAGTACTATTATTCAAAGTGCAAAACAGGAGTAACGTATATTCGCCTTTAAAAATAAAAAGATTTATTTCTGTTAATATCATTAAAAGTTATTATATTTCCATCATTAAAATGTTCGTCTTTTTTAGGCAAGTTCAACTCCAGCAGGCGTAATCGTATCCGATAAAGCAGCAGCGTCCTTGCTCTTGGGCATCGGTCGAGAACTGATTAAATCCGATGTGACATGGGGCAAAGTCGTAGCAGTATTTGCTGTTGCTGGAGGACTAGCAGTAGACTGTGTGTGCCAAGGACATCCTGAGTATCTGCACGGCCTCGTGGAAGGGGTGACGGACCTTTTAGAGGAAGAGTTGGCTGAGTGGATCGCTGCTAATGGTGGATGGGTAAGATTAGTGGAAACATAATAGTAGTTGCAGCGGCAGCGGTACATAAAAATAAATTATCTTTCTTTAACCGAAATTGAACTAAGGAGACGAATCATTTCAAATCATTTTATTTACTCGTACAAAAACAAATTTTTTGTCTTTTGTTAGCGGCTTAATTTTAAAATAAACGTTTCGTTACCTACCCATTACAACATAAATTATTTATGCTTCCACTGAGAAATAAACGAAATGTTCTGTATTTTTAGATGCTTTCAATGTTAATTTTCTTCCAGACGTCCCTGGCAGCCCAGTGCAGATCCTCTAATCCAGAAATTCCCACGTCATACCTCAGTATTTTTGGTATATTTATATTAATTATTATTGTATTTTTTATAACTTTAAAAATTTTCTGTAAATTATATTATCTTTGACAGCTATTTTAATTAAAATAATATGACCCGTAGTCAAATCCTTGTGTTCCAACGTTTAGATCAAACAAGTAGCAATAGCAGTGCAATTTTAAATAAACAAAACAGTACTTAAGCTCAGCGATATTATATAAACTGTTATAATGTACGATATTATAAAATATTCATGTTGAAACTAAGTATTATAAATAAAAGCTGTTATGAATATTGAATTTATAAAAAGTAGTAACTTTAGAAGCCAGTTTCATTAATCAATCCTATTTGTGTAAGTTGATAAGAGAAGAAATCACTTTTAAAATGTAAACAAGAGCTTTATTTTAGTTGAAAGCTGTCATAGGAAGAGATTCATCATTGAGCTAAAGATGGTATATTTACAATAATTATAAAATACAATTGACAGTCTCGCAAAAACGCAAATGGTTAATTAATCACAGAGTAATTCTTTCTTCAAAATAAATATAAATTTATTTGTAAGATTTAAAAGGTTTCAGTATAAATATGTTCAAACACTTCATCTTCCTTGGATCTCACAAGCAGTTCATTCATTTGATATAACCGCACATTAATGGTAAAAATTAATATTAAAATGATGGAAAATTGTAAATATAAGAAAAACCAACAATAAATTGAGTTAATATCCTAAAACTTCTCTTCATCAAGTCCATGTTTAAAGAACATGATGACTGGGATGGAGTCTCCGTCAATTTCGCGGTATTCCATTAGGGCGACCATACCATCGACATCCATGGACTCGCCAGTGAAGAACTGCAGTTCCTTGAATCTTCCAAGAATATCTTTCATAACTTTGTTCATGTTGGTCTTGAAAACATCGACCTGGTCGGGTGCTCTTTCTTGTAGTTTCTCAACCAGTCTAAAATCAAGGACATTATGCATTAATACCTGCAGAAAACTTCACGCAGTAGGATAATCATGTTATCAATCGCAAAATCTACTATTGAAGCAATAGGTTATTGACCTCACGCGATCACACGTAACATATTTTTGCACATTTAAGTAATATACCTAAAATCACAAAATTTATTGAGATAATATATTGCGTTTATTTTAGAATAATTTTGCCATACCTTTAATTTAAAATATCGCAATAAATATAATGTTAGATCCATTATTACAGATTTCCATCACAGATATCTTATAATAAATAACGAACCTATTGATTTATGCATGTATGCTCTGAATTAAACATGGCAAATGATTAACCCAGTATTAGACACGCATTTTCGTAAACCACATAAATTTTTAGTAAAAACTTACTTTTTCATATAGTCCTTAAGGTAAAGGGTGTAAGATTTCTTATCACCAAAAGCATATGTTTCGCACAGCCTATGGTTCAGGACTACATCAACACCACTTTCAACAGCCACATCAGAGTCTTCCACGGCTTCTTCTGCAGAAGGGTTGAAACCAGCAATTTCGATATCCCCTTGTTTACGTTGAACGAGTTTTCCAGTAACTTCATACAGAACTTCATCAACCAACTTCATTTTGTATGTATCCGAGAACATCTCGTCACCTGTAAAAATTAAGTTAACCTCAAAATATGATCTTAAAATAAACATCAAAACACATAAAGCATTAATAAATGACTGCTTTCTTATTTAATAGTTAAAATTACAATTATATTTGAATAAATGTCACAATGTTCTGTCAAATAACATATTGTAGAACTGTCAGTCCAGGTTGCACAACAAATTTTCGAATATTTTTTATAACATGATTATTACCTTAATCGTAAAAATATGACTTTGAAAATATAAAATAAATATTGTAGATTAATATTTACCAGTGAAAATATCCTTGTAGATCCTCATTTCGGAAGATGATAGTAGAAATTTTATTCAATACCACAGAAAACACACCGACCTCTTCTACGAGGATAGCGGAAAGAGAGAGAAAATTTAGTTCATGCGACAAATGGTAGAGTGATGTGTCATCGCGCGTGCGCAATGGCGCGGGATTCTTATTAGTTATTTCTTTCTATTTATGATTTATTTTATTTTATAGAGCCCATGGAGCCATAATATGATTAAAAATTAACTTGTGCCCTGTTCACACAAGGATTCTTTCATGCTTCTGAATCCTGGAAAAATTAAATCTCTGTTTTGAAGCTATCAATGAATTCGTAATTATTTTTTCCAAGACTGATTGAAGATTCAATGTAGCGGCGCCGTAATTTTACAGGCAATTCTCACCAGGATAACTTTCTCAAAATTCAGAAGCATGAAATAATCTTTAAAGAATCCTTGCGTGAACAGGGCTTTATTTATATATTTTATTATGATAATATTGGGCCGAATTCAGCACTCTCCTTTAAGCTAATAATGCTTCTCTATTTACCATGGAAACATATTTTTTTATCTCTCTTTTATTTACAGGTGGAAGTATGGTCACGTATGGTGTTTCTTTTTGTTATTTTTAGATAAGCTTCTTTAACTTAGAGAAGAGTGCTAAATTCAACTCATTGTTTTTCGTTTTATTAATGCCCTGTTCACACGTTGCTACTTTGAAGACGCATACGTGCTACTGTAGCATGAAAAGAAATTGAAATCGAAACAATTACCGCAAAAAATCGCTATCTACACACACAACGATCAACGATGTGAAATTATCAACGAGTAGTTCTTGATAATTTGATGCTACAAATTAGCAGCGCTGCTATTTGACAAGCGACTCAGATTTTTTCTTGCTACAGTAGCACGAATGTGTCTTCAAAGTAGCAACGTGTGAACAGGGCATAAATGATAAAGAGTAAAATTATATTCCCAATTTTTAGTTATCAATTATTTTTATTTCTGTGCTGTGCCTCATCTAGTTAGTAATAAACTTAGTCAAACTTATCTATTTTGAGCCTTGATTTTTATGGCTAAATGTTTTAAATAGATCGTCAATAATTTGTTTGTGGCTAATTTCATATTATAAACTATTTCATCTGTTCATGTGTTCATCTGTGACCAACTTCATGCTCACGCTAACCGGCCGTTAGCATTTTTCTTCAAGATACCGAACATAACCTTAAATCGTGTATATCACGACGTATATCGACGACACGTGTTTTCAATAAGGTAATTATTGTAGAATTATTGTAGTTTAAATAAAATTTAAGCTATAATTAATATTTTTTCGTTGTCTTAGTAACCAAAATGTAATAACAGTCATATTCATTGTTCTAGTGAAATAAATTGAAAATTATGGCAAACGCTGACGAAGTAAAAACAAATGCAAACGATGGAACAGCAGCAGACGCAACAGAAACACCAAATGAGACAGCAAAAGAAGTAAAGGAAACTATTGTTCTTACAAAAGATCTGGAAGCTAAAATTATTCGACAAGTAGAATATTATTTTGGAGACATTAATCTCCCGAAAGATAAATTTTTACAAGAACAAATATCATTGGAAGATGGCTGGGTACCATTGACAGTTTTGTTAACATTTCAACGATTGCTTTCAATTTGTCCTGACGCCGACATCATTGCCCAAGCTCTCATGAATGCTGATAACAATCTTGTTATCGTCAGTGATGACAAGCAAAAGGTTCGACGAAATCCAGAAATGCCTTTTCCCGAATACAATGAAGAACGCCGTAAAGAACTACAGTCACGAACGGCGTATGTAAAAGGTTTTCCGGCTGACGAAACTCTTGAAGCTCTGATGAAATTTTTTGAGCCCTATGGTCCATATGAATCAGTTCATATGCGTTCGTATAAAGATAAAGCTTTGAAAAAACAAATCTTCAAAGGGTCTATACTTATTATTTTTAAAACTGTTGATGAATGTAAGGCCTTTATGGATAAGGAAGAAGTTAAATATAATGACACAGTTCTAATACGCAAATGGCAAGCAGATTATATGGACGAAAAGAAGAAAGAACGTGATGAAAGGAACGAAAAACGTGGAAAAAACAAAAAAGATTCACAAGAATCAAGTGGGGAAACTCAAAAACACACTTTCCCAAAAGGTGCAATTGCTCATATGAAAGGATTCAAAGATACAACTGTAAGGGAAACTATTAAGAAAGAAGTTACAACTATTTTCGAAAAAGAGCCCGCTTACATTACGTTTGATAAAGGAGATACAGAAGGTTATCTCAGATTTCCTGAAGATAATGGTGCTGTAGACTTTGTTGCAAAATTAACAGATGCCAAATTTACAGTAGATGAAGCCGAAATCACTGTAAGAGCTTTAGAAGGCGAAGAAGAAGAAACATTCTTAAAGGATTTATCTCAAACACTGACTAGAATGAGAAACCATAATAGAAACTTTGGTAAAAACAAAAATCGTAAACGCAAAGGAGGCGGCGATAGTGGCCCAAGATCCAAATATTCCAGAAAGTAAATTCTGTTTAATATTTAACCGTTTCATATTTAAATGTAAATACGTTCCAAATCATTACTGTTCATACTTAATATTTTTTTTACTACTATTGGAATAATAATACAACTCATCAATTAATATTTTTATTCTTAAGATTGTTGCGCTTATGTTTCTACAATGTAAATTGACATTATCTAATATATGTTTTCAGTGTGATCTTTGATTTTTATTTATTTCAAATAACGTTAATAATTCTACTTTCTAGAATTTACTTTCGTAACAACTGAATAAAGAAACTAGATAAACATTTTGCTTTACATTTATAATTTATTAATAAAATGATGTTACATTTATTCAAAAAGATTAAGTCAAAAACATTTTATACGGGTTAATTTCTAAATAAAAGTAATGTATTTCTTTGAAGTGAAGTTATTTTGCAATTTTAAAACAGTTAAAGCGTACCCGTATCTATGAAGTAATAACAATAAAACAATAATAGCCTGTTTATCATTGTTAATTTTCGCACTGTCTATTTTTGCCCTGATAACCATGGCAACATTGCTTATTGCTCTCGTATAATTCAGTGTCACGCGCACACAACTGTTTCTGCCTGTTCGTTGTATACAGGTAAGGTAGAGTGAAAGTGGACCAGCAACGTGGATGCATGAAGATGCAGATATTCGTACAGTATGTTTTCAGCAATACGCGAAGTAAGTTACAAGTATGCTCCGTTAACAACTCAAGATACAGATATAATTTCACCGTATTGGGACGACGATAGTGAAAACATGCGTTTTGAACTGCAGGTAAGTTATAAAATACTAATTAATATTCTGTTCGTGATGAATTTTCGTGTGTAGTGTTCGTAAACGAAGGACGACTCGCGCACAGTAAAAGTTTGCTTGAAATTGTGTCAAAACAAATAACAATCGATGGTTGATGAGAATATGTGCGTTTCCATTTCTCCAAAAATGGGATTTCACAAATACCCGTGACATATTAACATATATTCATCACATCAAATAAAAATAATTGTTTTAATTATCAAATATGAAAACAAAATATTTAAAAACAAATATTTATGCATAATGTTTGTTTTTTTATTTGCGCATGTATAGTAAACAAAAATTTTTGTCTGCGATAATTAATTACATTCTTATTATTTATCTGATAATAATAGTTAAATTTCTATTACATTTTGTTAAACAACAAAAGTAGGCCGATAAAATCTGTTAACCACTACCTACTGTTTTTAATTGAATGCTGACATTTACCAGTAAAAACTAAGATTGTAAAAAAGGTATTGCGATCTTTGAAGGTATAAAACAGAAATCCCCTCCTACGAAATTCAGCCAATGACGTTGGAGATTCGCAGTTGTATTAAATGGCAAGTGAGCGCGCTCTGCAGTGTTCTGTCAGACTCGTCTAGGTTCGCACGTTGTCGAAAATTCATGATTTTATATATATATACGTAAAATCTGACATATAATAACGTTTAATTTATTATGTCATAACCATTTCGAACCAGTTTCGAGATATTTCAGTTGAAACTTGAACCTAGTTTAATATACTATTCCTAATGCTAGTTGAGTGAATTAGAATATTAGCTAACCCATTTGCGACAAGAAATCTTGAAGAATACTACGAGGTCGAACAATAATTTGATTCGTAATACCAGCCTTGCAAAATTGCAATTGAAATAATAATAGGGACCTTTGTTAGGTGATGCTATAGTGTAGCAAATAATAAACACAAGTTATGAGCAATTTAGTGCTGTGTTGAAATTCGCGCGTAACATCTTAAACAGTTGAACGAACAACAATGGTGACAAGAACAGCGAATGGCAGCTCTTCTCTGGAGATCGCTCAGAGTAACCAGGTGAGAGAATAACATGTGTTTTATTTTGACGTAAATTGTTGCCGGTATTGCATATGTTCGTGCATTTTTTTCGGCTTTTGAAAGTGAAACTTTCGCTGAAATAATATGCGTTTACTTAACGACCTATAAAATTTAATAGCCGGAATTTTTGAAGTTGCGTTCGAAAAATATAGGTTTTTACGGAAACTTGTGGTAAAAAGGTTTTTAAATGTTTGATTATTGATCCTGAAAGAATATATAATATTTACTTAGGCTTCATTCCTGCTATAGGTACCCCCAAACATCGCTTAAATTTAATGGCGATTATATTATATAAAAAAAACTATCGAATTTTAACAGCGACCAGCAATATTGTTTACTTGATGAATTCTTGAAATTTAAGTACGTAATATCCGACGTATATCGGTGCAATTATATTAATAAATATGCTCAGTAGGTTGTTGTAATAATGTGAAGTACCTATATTATTCATAAAGAAATGGAATTAATCTAAGTATATAAAAACGGCAGAGTCTGTTCTTTTTATACTGAATTATTATTATTTGCTTAAAACTTGTTTAAAATATTATACTTATCGTTTACGTAATACCTACTCAGTCACAATCATATCGTATTTAAAAAATTATCCAAATTGTCTAGGCACTAAATAAATTGTGCGTTGTGCGCAGGTAGATACTTGCTTATTTAAAATGTAAATGTGAATAATATGTTTTTTTAAAAGATTTTGTTTAACTGAAAATATAATTAGTTAGATCAGTTTAAATTATTCTATTTCACACAGTTGAATTTAAAATTCGGATTTAAGTATGAACACAACTATAAAATTCGTTTATATTTAAATAACAACGTGAACTATAAATTTTATTACAATTTCAAGCATAACAAAAAAGTAAATTTTCCACGAAATCGCATAAGGATTTACGTAAATACTTTATAAAATTAAAACAATTTAATTATAGACCTACCGACCTACCTATGTCAGTTGTATTCCTGCATTCATATAAATACACTGCAATATTTACCCGGGTAGAAAAACAACAAAACGAACAAACAATTTCTACGTCTATACTCCCACTCGTAGTTGCAAAATTATGAGGGATGTTTTAAATTGTTGATGATTTTAATAGCAAACAAGCACAGCCTGAGTTTGAGTAATTATTGTGCACTGCGACTGCGATGCAAAGTAATTGTTTTCAACTCAAAACATGTTCTGCGTACCTAAACCTATACATTAAGTTTTTATTGTTGGAAATACAATAATACGGTGTCCGCAATATTAATTGGGATACTAACTCGGATACTAAGTTTGAGACAACAGTTTTATTCAACATTTTTTAATTATAATAAATATCGTTCAAAATAACAACGGTTTAATTTTTAAGGAGGTTGCTCACCCATGCAGTGGCGTACTCAGACATCAGCCCTGGGGGCGGATATTAAAATAAAAATATTTTTATTAATGTAAAACAATATTCGGTCAACGGGTGTTAGTTGATATTGCAATTCGTTCAGTTGCGGTGATATATTTTTCCAATAATTTCTAATTCACCTCGTAATTCACTAATCAAAAAATCTGCTGTGTCCACCACAGTACTTCCCCGACTATAAGTTTTAATAACTTATTTCGTAACGCCTTTAATTTTATGCTTTATTCAGCAAAATTTAAATAAATTTATCTTTTTTCCCAAACTATTTAAATAAGTATAATTTGAATAATGTATTTAAAAAACTTGACGCATCGGTTAAATGTTATTTTTATCTTTCTACTAGAATTATTTTCCCGAGAGCTTTAATTTGATACCACACACGATAGTATTTTAATAAAAAAAATCTGCTGTGGCCAGTACACGACCTCTCGCCTCATTCTCCTTATTCTACTAATCTCAAGACTAATCTAATAAATAGTTTTACTTACATTTTAATAGCTTCATGTTCATGTAAGATGTAAACGATAATGTAAACCAAGGTGCAAGCAAAAGATGTCAACTGTACTGTCACTGTCAGAATAATTCAAATTTTATGTAGAAACAAATTTCATATCGTGGACAACAAGATAGAAAATTAATTGTACTTTATTTTATTGATAAATACTACCAGATTCAGTAAATTGTATTTATAATTAACTGTACCCATAGATAATTATATTTTCTTTAATTTTTAATTGCAAAAATTGTCATAACTAAATAATGTACCAACATATTTAAGGAAAACTTTATCAAGCTTCAAAAAGTACTACTTCCGGTTTGCGGATTTCTACCAAAATGTTATCCGGTGTTAAGATACTTATTAAAACCTTAAATATGAAATTTGGTTATTAAAGGTTTGATACACAGTTGGAAAAAAGAGCACTATTTTTGCTCTAAAAACGGTTTATATAAGTCCAAGGTTATATGGTGTTAGTTCAAAAGAGCAGAGGTAAAAGGGTACTTTTGTCAATGCTTAAAAAAGAGTAGATTAAAATTTTACTATATTTTGGGCATAAAGGGTTGCTACATTAGTAGTAGAAATTTACTATTTTTAGTTCAAAATACTGCCTTTAGAAGAGTACAATATTGCTCATATACATGCACTTATTTTACCATTTAAAATTCAAAAATTGCTTAAAAGAAGTACTAAAAATGCTACTAAGTAAATTTCTTGCTACTTTAAGAGTAAGGTAATGTTGCTCTTTCTTTGAGTAAATATTGTATTTTTTTGCAGTAGTAATTTATTAAATAAAATTATTATTTATTAAAACACACAAATTCACATTTAAATGGTCATTTAACTTTTGTAAATATTAAGTAAACCTCGAACCTTGTCGCGATTTCATTGGTTTTATTTTTTCTTTTAGATGAAACTCAAAATTTAAGTAAGATTAGTGCAAATGACCTTTTAAATATACATTGTTTTAATAAGAAATAATTACAATAGTATTTAATGAATTCATTACTGCAATAAAAAGTACAATATTTAAATATATATTGAAATAGCAACACTTACAAAATATCCAGCAGTTGATCTGAAAAGCCGGTAAAATTATATGGCAGGAGTAGATTATCGAATTAAAAACGTAGTATAATTTTCATGGAATGCATTTATTTATTTCATATAGTTTGTTCTTGTCGTAAACAATATGATATTGTATATTGCATAATTATATAAAAATCACAGGTTTCTAGTCAATAATGAAGTCTACAAACATTGCAGAAAACAGTCAACATTGAACTGACGCAGTGGCAGTTTTCATGCACAGACTTATTGTTCGTATTTAATTTTATTCTAAAAAGAGTACAAAAGTACCGTTTTTGGAGCAAAACGTAGTAACTTTACTCTTATAGAGGAGCACGAAAATGAATTTACTCTTTAAAGGACAAAAAAATGAACAAATTTCTGGTAATAAGTACCTCTTTAATAGTACTTACATTTTTTAGGAAAAATTTAGGGCAGAATATGATTTAAAAAGAGTAAATATCGCTTTTAAAAGTGCAAACATTTCCTCCTGCTCTTTATTAAGCAATTTTTGCGCCTTAAAATTGTTTACCCTCGGAAGAGTACCATCAATTACTTTTCAAAAGGCAAAAATAATACCATTATTGCAGCAAAATGCTATGCGCTTTTCTGAAAAAGCATGCTACAGTGCCCTTTTTTTCAACTGTGTACTTTTTCAGTTATCGTGGACGAAAAATCGTCAGTTCATACATTCATACAAACACACACACGCACACACACACACACATACACACACACAGACATCATCGTGAAAATAGTAAATTCGTATTGTAGAGACCCTGAAACGTGCTTATCCACCAAAAACTCATACTCGAAAATTTTGACCCATTACAATACCTCTCTTATAGAATATGAGGCGAGAGGTAATAAAATAAGTTATGTTTATGAAGTTGGTACCACTGGTTGAATAAAAAAATTGGAATCATTTTTTTAGAAACAATTGACAATCGCATAAATGTCATTTTTTACATTTTTACTAAACTTTTGTCCCTCAGCGCTTTAAATTGACACAAAACTCGACATAATTTGAATAATTTATAATAAAAAAAACAATTGACGGTCGTTTAATGTTATTTTTGATTTTCTACCAGAATTCTTTTCCCGAGAGCTTTAATTTGATACCACACACGATAGTATTTTGATAAAAATAAAAAAGTTATGTTTATAAAGTTGGTACCACTGGTTGAATAAATAGTCCAGTCAAATTAGAGTTTCACCTCGGAATGAGAGATAATAAGCTGGAAACTCGTATACACCTTCATTTTGGTGTTCTAAAAGTTATCTCAAAAGTCTCATAAAATCTCGTGTCTGCGTCGTAAGTTATTCGAGGTCAAAGGTGACAAAACTCGGTTTTTCGAGATTATCTAGGTTTCTATAGCTCCAATGATGTTAACCTATTATACAAATTGTAGAGAATAAAATTTCCTACAACTTTGGTATAAAAAAAATTTCTCCGATCAATAGTTCAAAAGTTAGAGCCGAAAGGAAAAGGAACGCTTTTAAAAACTTAATTATGGCATTACTTTATGTCATAATATACAAAAACGACTGTAACTTTTCAACACATTAAAATATTGACTTCCGGTCTGAAGCATTCAATTCTTAAGACTACTTTCAATCTACAATACAATTTTTAAAATTTTGTAGGTCCAAGTTTAGCCAAAATTTAAACAAAAAAAATAATTATTTTTTTGTGTTTTCTTAAATTATTGTGTTTAATTAGCTCTAATTTCTGAATGAATCGAGATATCAACTTTCGGTTGTCAGCATTGAATTTCTGAGACTTTTTGCTGTAAGGTGCATTATTTCAAACATGGTTTAAAGAACTTTGTTGACCTTAAATTTAAAGTTTTTCTCCGAGAGAATATAGTGAAATTTTAGTTTTGTTATAAATTATTGTACTTAATCAGCTCTAACTTCTGAACGAATTAAGATATCGACTTCCGGATTCCAGCATTGGATTTCTGGGACGTTTTTCTATAAGAAATAATATTTTTTAAATCTTTTAAAGGTATTTGATGACCTAAAATTTAAAGTAATTTATAACAAAACTAAAATTTCACGATATTCTCTCGGAGAAAAACTTAAAATTTCAGGTTACCAAAGTTTTTTAAACCATTTTTGAAATAATGTACCTTATAGCAAAAAGTCTCAGGAATTCAATGCTGAAAATCGAAAGTTGATATCTTGATTCATTCAGAAATTAGAGCTGATTAAACACAATAATTTAAGAAAATACAAAAAAATAATTATTATTTTTTGTTTAAATTTTGGCTAAACTAGGACCTCCAAAATTTTAAAAATTGTATTGTAGATTGAAAATAGTCTTAAAAATTGAATGCTTCAGACCGGAAGTCAATATTTTAATGTGTTGAAAAGTTACAGTCGTTTTTGTATATTATGACATAAAGTAATGCCATAATTAAATTTTTAAAAAGCGTTCCTTTTTCTTTCGGCCCTAACTTTCGAACTATTGATCGAAGACATTTTTTTTAATACTAAAGTTGTAGGAAATTTTATTCTCTACAATTTTTATAATAGGTTAACATCATTGGAGCTATAGAAACCTAGATAATCTCGAAAAACCGAGTTTTGTGACTTTTGACCTCGAATAACTTACTACGCAGACACGAGATTTTATGAGACTTTTGAGATAACTTTTAGAACGCAAAAATGAAGGTATATACGAGTTTCCAGCTTATTATCTCTCATTCCGAGGTTGAGCCCATTTTTTTGCTTAAATGACTGGACTAAAAGCTCATTAACGAACTTGAAGTCAGATTTTGGCTCAAGATCTTAAATATAAAATTTCAGTCCAAAATTCCAACGCGTTTTTAAGTTTTGTAACATCCAGACAGACCGACAGACCGACTTTTTTTAAAATTATATTTTTTGGGTTCAGTAGGGTCTAAAACGTGAAGATTCACCAAAATCTCGAACTGTCAAAAAATCACGATTACAATATCTATTACATAGATCGGGGAAGTAAAATGCTTGAAGATTTTAAAATAAATATGTTTCAATCGACAATATTGTTACAACTACAACTATGTGGTCAACCTTCTTCAAATTTTGGGAAATTGATGTCCGTGCTTGCCTCGGTGCTTGCATACGTTTACCTATATACCAAAAATTAAGTAAATAGAACATTTCTAACATCATTTTTTAAATCAATTAATGGAAAGCCATAAGAGCCCATGTAAAATATTAAAATTTAACAATTAATTTCGTTCAAACTACGTGGTCAATAATTTCCAAAAAATTCAGGTATCATTTTTATGACACAGACAACATAAATTCAAAGTTTGGTTGCATTACAACATTTTTTAAAATGTCTAGGGAACCTCCTTAATTGTTGAATTATGGTTTAATCAGGTTTAATAGAGTAGAATAACACCTGAATGTTTTATGTATGCAGAGCCGTAGCCAGAATGTACATTTAGAGTAGGCTCAAAATTTTTTAGGGTAGGCTGAAATTTAGGAAATTTATTAAATTGAAAAAAAAACACAAAATTTCTTGTTTAATAAAATTGTTATCCAATGAAATAAATAAGTATGTAGTATAAAGGTTCAAAACAAGGCAGTAATGCGCTTCAGGCGATTTTTTTTCATTCAAGGCTAAAAATGCATAATAATTGAAAGTTTTTACCTCTCGCCAATCAGTACTGTAAGAGAGGTATTGTAATCGTGCTAAAATTTCGATAGTGAGTTTTCAATGGATAAGCACGTTTCGTGGTCCCTATAACACGATTTTGATAGTTTCGTGAAGATGTCTGTTTGTGTGTGTGGATGGATGAGTGGATGTTGGAGGTACGATAACTCAAGTACCACTTAATAAAAAAATTTAAATTTTGTACAATATTTATATTCTGACTCCCTAGATTAGATCTGATTAGATTTTGGTGTTGATCGTGCAACCGGAAGTGGTAGTTTCTTGAAGATCTGATTAGTTTTTCTCTCGGTTTTTCTGAAATATCCTCAAAATTTATGGATCAATAGAAATTTTTGTAATAACAATGTATACTACTATCTACAATTTGTATTTTATCTAGCACCATTTTACAATTACAAGAAGCTAAAAACTGGTTAGTATAGACTTTAAATATTTAATTTTTTAATAAAAAAAAATGAAAATATTTACTACTTTTTTTTTTATTAAAAATGGGCGTCTAAGGTAAACGCACGCTGCTCGTTATTCCAACGCATGATGACGACTGAAACACAAGTAAAAAAAAAACTTTATGATCCCCTCTCTCGAACGAGACCACGAACACCCACCTGGGACTTCCATCAGCTTCAGAGCGCTTATTTCAAATAAGGAATAGTTATTTACGATACCAATGCGGGAAGATTATTATCCCACATGAGCGGCTTTTTGAAGCACGAGCGAAGCGAGGGCTTCATTAACGCGAATGCTGGGACGGCTCTTCCCGCAAGAGTGTTGTACAATGTTTTTTGTAACGAATAAAACGAAACATAATTCATTAAAATAATCATGTATTTGCGAACATACAATAATTAAATACAGCAGTGTTCAACAACAATCACAGGTTGCTAAGTAACTTTGACAACTGTTTTGTTTGTAAACATCTCAAAAATATTTGTGTAGTTTATCCGATTTTCAAGAATGTCTAATTCAGATTCTGATTCTTATTGTACTCCTCCCGATGTTCGGGAAGGTGCAAATATTGCAAGATATAAGGTTATACCCGAAAAATCGAAAGAACGATACGAATCGGTATATAAAAAATTTAGACTGTGGTGTGAGTCAAAAAAAATCCGTACCTTCTCCGAAAATTGTTTTCTTGCTTATTTTCATACTCTTTCTATGACAAGAAAGAAATCATTATGGTCAAACTATTCGATGTTGAAGGCTTGTTTAAAATTTCATGACCAAATTGATATATCCAAGTTCCATAATTTAATTGCATTTTTAAAACAAGAGACTAAAAACAACACACCAAAAAAATCTCGAGTATTAGATGAAGATCACATAAATAAATTTATTGATGAAGCTCCGGATTCATCGTTCCTGTTAATGAAGGTAAATTTAGTGGTAAATTCAATTAATTATTTATTAACTTATATTACCTTTTAATTTAGACTGTTGTAATAATGGGTATTTCTGGTGCGTGCCGACGTGAAGAACTGTGTAATATGTCCATAAACGATGTCGAATTTAAACAAGGTGTAATTATAGTTACTATACCTGTCACAAAAACTAATATAAGCCGACAATTTGTGATTGTAAAGGAATTGTGGATTACAGTGCTGCAAAAATATCTAAATCTGAGGCCAAAAACGAACATTACACGTTTTTTTTAACTTACCATAATGGTAAATGTATAAATTCACCAGTTGGCATTAATACATTTGGTAAAATACCATCTAAAGTTGCTGCCTATCTTAAGTTAGACAATTCTAGTGAATTTACTGGACACTGTTTCCGAAGAACTTCAGCCACTTTACTTGCCAACCATGGTGGCGATTTATTAGCAGTTAAACAGCAAGGAGGATGGAAATCTTCAAAGGTGGCTGAAGGTTACATAGAAAACTCGTTACAGAGTAGGATAAATTTAGCGCAAACATTAACACAACCAGGAACGTCATCTGCAAACAAACAAACAGTAACATATGCGACATCCGAAACTTTAAATGTTTCTACAAGACTTACTCAACCAAATGAAGTTGTTCCAGGAGTTTCAATTTCTACTGGCAATCAGTGTACAATAAATGTTAATGTAAATCACAATTATTCTTCAGAGCCTAAACTATGAGCAGTCTGAATCTTCCTGGGAAACTGTAGTTGCTAGCTGTTTGTTGTATTTGTAAATAAAATAAATTGTATAATAATAAATATTATGTTGTGTACTACTTACCAGATTTTTTAATAAATAATGATTGTGCACAATGCTACAATGGTATGTGGCAATGTGGCACGTTGTGTTCTACAGTCCCAATTAAAATTTGAGGTTATGTATGACATTTTTGTAGATCGTAAACAGATGGCGCGCTGATCACACATTTTATATTTAAATATTGGCGGTTATTGATGATTTTTGTGTATTTAATATAGCGGGAAATAACTTTTAAAAGAATAAATTAGATTATTTCCAAGATGATTTTACTTCACATTGTCCAGAAAGGCCAGTGTTTTTGCTAATTTTTCCCGTTTATGAACAATGGGAAATTGAAGTTCCCGTTTGTCAGTAACGTGTGGCAATTGTCATTTCCAATGTTATGAGTACAAAAATTATCTTGCCGCACTCTGTATTTGTCGTAGGCTGATTGTAAAATTATAGACTTTTTATGAAAATCCTAGGCACTTGATGAAATATAATGTCATTAAAAGAGTGCGGAGTGCATGCAATATGCATTGAAATGAGGCCAAAATATGCCCCAATATATGCACAAAATAACACAAATATGCAATATTTTTCAAATATATGCAGATATGCAACTTAATTTTATTCATATTTTTTCTACTCCTTACTGGATATTGGCAACATATCTTCATACTATATCATGTATCATGTGTGGATACACTGTAAAAAAATGTGTGTAATTTTACATAAGAAACTTAGGCAACTAAAATGCAATAATAAAATGTAATTTTACATGAACTTGTAATTTTACAATGAATATGTAATTTATTTCCAGAACTATTATGTAAAACTATTAATAATTAATTTAGTAATATTACACATAAAATTCGGAGTTTTACTTAAGTATATAGCAAAATGTCATTTGTGTAAATATTTATTGCAAAAATTTAGTATTTTTTACCGTAATTAGTAAATATTTCCTAAATTTGTCTGTATTTATATGTTTTACATATATTGTAGTAATGCATTAATGAAACAGTAGTAAATTTCAAGAATAAATAATGAAAATTACAGTAAGATATTAATATTACGTAACTACTGGAAATTGACTATGTAATTTCTGTTGTCATTTGTAAAACAGTAGTAATTTTACACAATATATTAAGAAAATTACAATTAATTAATAATATCACATAATTATTGCCAAATTACAAAGAAATATCCGTAAAATAGGAATTACACATTTTGTATGTATAATTTTTACTACAATATGTATGCAAAAAATCGCGATTTTTTTTTACAGTGTAGGAATGTCATATCCGTACCAAGTGTGGATATGAAATTCAAGGTCAAAAAATTATTAGTGCGTGCAAATTATGTTTTTAGTATGACAAATAATTATTAAAAACATTAAATCAACTGTTATTTAATAATTAATAATGTTTAAAAGCATGATTTTGTTGCAATAAGAGAAAATAAAATATAAAGTTCTTACGTTGGCAACAATTATTCAAATGTAATTTGTCAAAAAATAATTGATGTAACCCTACTTTTAAATAATTTTTGGCATCATATTGAGTGCATTTTATTGCAAAAACGTTTGCAGACACTCCCCTTATGTGGTCGTGACTGTAAACTCGTTCTCGTGCGATATAGGCATCACATCCACTCTTGTTGTACAATATACTTACTATACTAATAATTTATTTATATAAATCAGCAAAGTTAACTACACTTTTTTCAACAATGCACAACAACATCATATGAAATAAGTAAAACAATGTATAACTTGTGAAATACGACTTGTGTTGTTGTGAACATATCTTTAAAATAAATGTAAATGAACAAATCATTTTTCAAAAGAGCGGCATGCATTACTTGAGTCACTGTTTTAAAAAAAATGTTATTTTGTTATATTAAGCATTTATTATTTTAAATAGGTACCTATACTATTACTATTACTACAAGAACCAGAGCCTGTCAAATTACTCAAAAAAGTAATTAATTAGTAATTACCATGAAAAAATGTAATTAAATTACTAAGTAGTTTAATTACTTGCAAAAATGT
The DNA here is from genome assembly GCA_947534325.1 of Agonum fuliginosum. Lineage (NCBI taxonomy): Eukaryota > Metazoa > Arthropoda > Insecta > Coleoptera > Carabidae > Agonum > Agonum fuliginosum. The sequence goes on from OX384039.1 coordinate 18,120,889, forward strand.
AATTTAATTACTAATTACTAGTAACTACTTGCCTTCTTTGTAATTGTTCAACATATTAAAATCATAATGTGGTATGTACGAATGGCTTGAAAATAGCTCTCAAAAATATAACAATTTAGATAGCACAGCAGTTTTCTGAAAAACAACTTTATCAAATAATGTAATATTTCCGAAAAACATAAATTATTATTTATGTTAGGGCATGAACATAATAAAGTCGTAAAATGTTAATAATTAAGAAAAATTATTATAGGTAAATAAAACAACATGTTTTTTGTGTTATAATACAGAGGTGTTTTTCTGAGAAAATATGAACATTTAAGTAATAAAAAATAAATGTACTGCTCTAGTTTAAAATAAGTAATTGAACAACTAAAAGTAATTAAACTACTTTAAAAACAATTAATTATTTGAATGTAGGTAATTGCATAAAAACAATTCCTTTTTTAATTTTTGTAAATTACGAATTACAATTACTTTGTTTTAAAAGTAGTTCAATTACAATAGTGTTGCCACGAGACGAGACGAGACGAGATAATTACCTGTCTCGTCTCGTCTCGAAATACCGAGACAAAACCCTGCCGAGACGAGACGAGATACGACCGAGACGAGACGAGAAACTCTCTGTCTCGTCTCGTCTCGTTTTATCTCGTTTTTAAAGATCTAAATATTTTGTTGAACAATATACATTCATACATACATAAATTCACGCCATTTGAACAAAATAATAATATCTAAACTCGTAAAGATAACTCGATTCGATAATTTTGAGTCGGTTTTTAAGAATAATAATCATGTTTGGTACAAAAGTTTAATTCACTGCCACTAGATGTCTCTGGGACTGGTTCGCGGTGTCTCATATTCAATTTTTGTGCTTCCCCTTCATGTCTATGTTGTTACAAGTGTAGGTAGGTACTACATAATGTTTGTTACTGTTACTCATACTTTTATGATCCACAGTACCTTCACAACAATTTGCTACTGTACTTCTCGTAAATAAACATTTAATATTCATAATTTGCATATGAAAAAAATACGTACCTATACTATGTCCATCGAACACATAGAGTAATAAAACTAGTGGGCAGATCCAAAACTGCGCAGTACAATGTGCGGCGAAGTAGGCTTTACAAGCAACAAATTTTAAAAAGCAGAAATATTAAATAGTTATATTTGAAATAAATACGGAGGAATTATATATTTTATCATTTATGTATAACATAATTTTAAAAGAAATATGAAGTACAATTTTTATTTACGAACGATTTTTTTGATGACCGATCTCAGCAGTTGTTGAGTTTGCCTAGCAGTGTAAAACTGGCTTACCAATAGCAATACCATATTTCAATTTCGCGCACATTTGTGGGAGGAGCATCTACGCTATCTGTTCGGTGGACATAGTATAGGTATATTATATTTGTCGTTGTGTAAGCCTAGGCATTACAATAATTTTATTGCCTATGCACCAAAAGTTACAAAAGTTCACAGACTGCCAGCTGTCAATAAGATAGCACTTTGTCAATCTGCGAAAGTTTATTTTTTTACAATAATAATCCAAATTAAAACAAATATAATTCTGCATTTTATTTTAGTGTTTACCTTTCAAACAAACCTAAATTTTCTTCAGTTCTCCAACATTTTTGTATTAAAAAAATAAATTATTTGCAGAAACAAAATCCTATACCTACTTTTGCTTGCTTGCAAGTTCCAGTACGTAAGCACATGTCTAATATAGCACATAGACACATTCTGGATCTAGCACATTCAAATACATGGACATCTAATTAATCTACTTAATTTATTATCATAATCGAGACATTCGAGACGTCTCGTTCTCTCGTCTCGTCTCGTCTCGTCTCGACCCTATCTCGGCTTCTTTTATCTCGTCTCGTCTCGTCTCGAAAATCGAGATAAAATTACGCCGAGACGAGATAAACAGTAGGCGAGAAGAGACGAGACGAGACATCTCGTTTGTCTCGTCTCGTGGCAACACTAAATTACAATTACTTTATGCAGAAAAGTCATTAATTAGTAATTTAATTACTGCCCAGCTCTAGGTACCTACTGCATACTGCTACTAACTACCTATTGTATTGAAAATCGCATAACACAAAAAATAACAGACAATGAAATAATATATTATATTACAATAATAGTAAAATAATGAAAATTCTTTTCGGAAATTATTTACTTAGCCTGAGTAACGTAACGAAATTAATAAATGGAAATGGAAAGTAGTATATGACACTTAAATTAAAAATTACTAAAATTCTGAATTATTATGAGTGTATTATAAGCAAGAGTAAAGTAAATAAAACTCATTAATTATTGATAGGTAGAAAATACTCAGGACTGCAGTCTTTTTTAATCAATCAAAGGCCAAGGCCCTGAAGAAACGAACAGTGTTGGCGAAGCGTCGGCCTTTGATGAAATAAAGAATAACTTGACTGCATCATACTATAATATCATATATCATACATCCAAACCAGTCGATCAAATACTTCATTTATATTAATTAATGTTGAATACACAATTAGTAAATTTTCATATTACTTTTGTAAAAATAATTTAATAATAGACTGGTGGTGTCATTACGATTTTCTTACCGAATCAATTCTGGAAAGAATGAATGCAAAAATGTGAGATTATAAGTAAAAATTACCAAAATATTACTCAAAAAGAACAATAACATTAATTTTACCATAAATCTGGCAGCATGTGTTTTAAACGAGGTTTTAAATTTTGGGTATGGGAGGCGGGCGAACCAATTTTCATTTTGGTGGAGTCAAAGCCCCCCCTCTAGTTGCGCGAGAGTTGCGCTTATGCTGGCAATAGAAATAACTTACTATTTATTTGATGTTTTTTAATATTTATTTCCGCCTCCGCCTTACACGCTTACACCACAAGTTAGAAAGACAAAAGATTAAAGAAGTAAGTAATATGTGCCATTTAAACGAAACACAAAAATAAGTTTCAATTCTATGCGAAACGAAAACGCCAAAAATGTCAGTCAATATTGCACTTCCAAGTCTACTACTACTAATCAATAAGCCCTAGGACTACCTACAGCTGCAAATGTAATAAACTATAGGTCTATGTCATAAATAACTATTTTCAATTGTTTATATCAATGTTACATAAAATAGAAAACATCTTTATGACATTAACTTTCTGGTTTCCTCTCGGGTTTCCTTGTAAATTAAATTATGCAAATGCAGCCACTGGTAGCATTTTACAAATAATATATAGATATCAAAATAGGAACTGTATTTACATAATAATTGGGAAATATTCACGTAGGTATAGTTGATACGATGAAAAACTTAAAAACTATGATAATAGGTTAATAAATTAATGTTTCGAGGTTTGCTATTAACTGTCACGCGATATAAAATCTTCGTAAAATTAGAATGAAAAGATTTAGAGGTTTCGGAATATCGCTCTTATTTTATTCTGATCAACAATCAGTTTAATTTTAATCAAGATTGCAAATAGTTTGATTTGAATAAACTAATTATTTTGATGTTAAATTTAGATATTTATGTATTCATTCACAGTTGCTTTGTTTTCAAATAGGTACAATATTAAATTGGCTAGATAAGTATCAACTCGTGTGTCAATCGAGTGTCAATATTGCAATATTGTTATACTATACTAAGTAAATTTAATCATAAATTAAATTGGACTTGTAAATAATATTTATTACGTAATAGTATAATGTAACAATAACAGATATCATTTGTGATTTTTTACTGATTTACTGTTTAATATTAAATTACTTATATATAAACTCGTATATAAATTAGTAAGTATTTACTTATTTACGAACTTATTTAACCTATTTATTTATATATCTAGGCTGTAAAGAAGGATTTTTTTTACGAATGTTGAATATTATTTAATGTAACAATTAATAGCCGATATTAACATTTGTGATCTTTTACTGATTTACTGTTTTTATATTAAATTATATATATATATATATATATATATAAATTAGTAGGTAGGTATTTACTTATTTACGAACTTATTTAATCTATTTCTGTTATGAAATATTTATTTATATCTAGGCTGTAAAGAAGGATTTTTTTACGAATGTTGAATAATATTTTTCGAGTCGTCAGACGAGAAAGATAACCACGTGAGTAATAAAAAATACTTTTTGCCACGACCATTATGAAACTGTTTCCATACAGTTACCTAGCTATGAAAATAAATAATATCACACATTCGTTCAACCCGTTCGATATGCTATCGAACATATGACATGTTCGATATTATCGAACAGTTTCAATTTTTGTTTCACCTTTTAGTAGGCGTGTGTTTTTTGTGATAAATTGCATTATTCCATTAAAATGAACAAACACGACATTAAAAGTGATTTATCCACATACATTAAAGTAGTAGGTACTTCTGTTGTATCTGGGTATAATTTAAATATTTGTATATTTTCCATGAACCATAATCGTGGTATATTTGTTTCTTCGTAAACTTAAAATTATGACAATGTCAGTTGACATCAGAATATATTCATGAATAAAGTATTTAATATTTATGGTCGTGGGAAAAATAGTGTACACAACTCGCTCGAAAGTGTCCATCGAATATTCGTAGGATATCATTCACTCGTCATTCACTTTCCTCGCTCATTATGTGATATTTTACTATTACAGCCGAGATATAGTATTTATTATGTTTTTCATGAAATCACAAAATTATATTTTTGTAACAGTAAAGCAAAATGTAAACACAAAACAAATGGTGATTACGGGTTCCAACAACAACAGGCGACGTTTTGACCAATTTCCGTCATCGACCATGTGCACAGCCAAGTGATCTGATTGGTCGAAAAGTTGTATTTTGCACTACGATTTTGCGGAGCTAAGTAATTAATTATTGTACAATTTTAATTTAAAAAAATTATATGACTTACACATTCACATTATGGTATAGGTACGGGTAGGTACTGCTAACTGTAGTAGTAGTATATTACTGATTTTCGTTTATTTATATAGTAGGTATGTTATGTACTAATGTTTTACACTATCAGATTTAAAAAGTTTGCAATAAGTAGGTACTTCACATTTATTTGCGAATGAGTAATCATAAATTGATATTGGTATTTTAAAATTGTATTTGTAATTAAATAATAACTACCTAAATAGTATGCAAAACAGAGGCAAAAACTTAATAGTTTTGGAAGTATATGAATTCTGCAATAATATAGAGTTTTAGATTGGAATTTCCGGAAATTATTTATGACGATGAAAGTTTACTGCATAAATCTCGTAATTATTATTTGTCTCAGTACCCATTTCGACCCATCCATAATGAAGTACCTACTTGCATGGTAGGTACTGAAATTGAGATTTTTAACACTATGAACCTAATGTTAGAAGGTGCGTGAACTTGGCATAACAAGTGCAAGTGCAAATTCTAAAACTTGGCAGATAATTTGCACCCAATTTGCACCCTTATAATTATTACTTTATCTTATTTTGTTTAAGAGTTATTAACAATTAAATTATTTTTATGCCAACTTCACACCAGCACAATAAGTAATGCATAATTTAAAAAAAATATATGCCAAAAATTTGCACCCAATTTGCACCCACATAAAAATTTATTTATTACTTATAACAAAAAAGTTATAAACAAATACATATTTTTTGCCAGCAATACAAGTATGACCAAATTGAAAAAAAATTTTACGAAAAATTAGCACCCTAACACGTCAAAATTGCACCCTAAAAATAATTTGCTATATATAATTATTTCATGCCGAAATTAATAATTAATTTAAAAAACTACTACTTATGCGCTATATCAAACATATAGAAATAGAACAAAACTGATTATACCGAAGTTCAACTTGAGAGGTAATTTTATGGGTGCAAATTATAAAATGCGCAAATTCTTATTCTTAGACATGTAAATAAATTTGCACCCCATAAACAATAACAAAATTGCAGTCGGTTGTCAAGTGGTAAATAATTATTTGTGAAACAACTCCAGAAAATCGTATGTGTGTACGAATAAAGTTCAAATTGATAGGTAATTTTATGGGTGCAAATTATGAAATTTGTAAATTCTTATTCTTCGACATGTAAACAAATATGCACCCTATAAACAATAACAAAATTGCAATCGGTTGTCAGGTGGTAAATAATTATTTGTGAAACAACTCCAGAAAATCGTTTATGTGTACGAATAAAGTTCAAATTGATAGGTAATTTTATGGGTGCAAATTATGAAATTTGTAAATTCTTATTCTTCGACATGTAAACAAATTTGCACCCTACAAACAATAACAAAATTGCAATCGGTTGTCAGGTGGTAAATAATTATTTGTGAAATAACTCCAGAAAATCGTATGTTTGTACGAATAAAATTCAATTTGATTGGTAATTTTGTGGGTGCATATTATTATTCTTATACATAATGTATACAAATTGTCACCTTTAAAATAACCAAATTATTGTGAATAAATAAACTTTCGTTATTTACAAAAATAATTAAAATTCTATGGAGTATGGTATCAAATTAAAGCTCTAGGAAAAAAGAGTCTCGAAATAAAGTCAAAAAGTTAATTAAAATTAAATGATTATTATTAATTGTTTTTCCTGAACATTCCAATATTTTATAATATTTTGTATTTTTGTAATCAACTGATATACTTACTTTGAATTGTAACACAGTTTATTTTATTTGTTGACAACAAACAAGATATTCTTGTCATCAACACAAATAAATTATAATTGATTACAACAGTTAATCCAACACAATCATGTTTCACAAATAAGTATATATTTACCATCTGACAACAGATTGCAATTTTTTAATTTTTTATAGGGTTCAAATTTGTTTACATGTCTAGGAATAAGATATTGCAGATTTCATAATTTGCACCCATAAAATTCCTTATCAATTTGATCGTTATTCTTGCAATCATACGAGTTGTTTCACAAATTATTATGACAACCAATTGCAATTTTGTTATTGTTTATAGGGTGCAAATTTGTTTACATGTCGAAGATTAAGAATTTACAAATTTCATAATTTGCACCCATAAAATTACCTATCAATTTGAACTTTATTCGTACATACATACGATTTTCTGGAGTTGTTTCACAAATAATTATTTAATATATTATATAAATTATTATAATAATAAATAATTATTTATTGCAATTTTGTTATTGTTTATAGGGTGCAAATTTGTTTACATGTTAAGGAATAAGAATTTACAAATGTCGTAATTTGCACCCATAAAATTACCAATCAAATTGAACTTTATTCGTACAAACATACGATTTTATGGAGTTGTTTCACAAATAATTATTTACCACCTGACAATTGATTGTAATTTTGTTATTGTTTATAGGGTGCAAATTTGTTTACATGTTAAGGAATAAGAATTTACAAATGTCGTAATTTGCACCCATAAAATTACCAATCAAATTGAACTTTATTCGTACAAACATACGATTTTCTGGAGTTGTTTCACAAATAATTATTTACCACCTGACAACCAATTGCAATTTTGTTATTGTTTATAGGGTGCAAATTTGTTTACATGTCGAAGATTAAGAATTTACAAATTTCATAATTAGCACCCATAAAATTACCTATCAATTTGAACTTTATTCGTACATACATACGATTTTCTGGAGTTGTTTCACAAATAATTATTTACCACCTGACATTGATTGAAATTTTGTGTTTGTTTATAGGGTGCAAATTTGTTTACATGTTAAGGAATAAGAATTTACAAATGTCGTAATTTGCACCCATAAAATTACCAATCAAATTGAACTTTATTCGTACAAACATACGATTTTATGGAGTTGTTTCACAAATAATTATTTACCACCTGACAATTGATTGTAATTTTTTTATTGTTTATAGGGTGCAAATTTGTTTACATGTCTAAGAATAAGAATTTACAAATGTCATAATTTGCACCCATAAAATTACCAATCAAATTGAACTTTATTCGTACACACATACGATTTTCTGGGGTTGTTTCACAAATAATTATTTACCACCTGATACCTGACAACTGATTGCAATTTTGTTATTGTTTATAGGGTGCAAATTTGTTTACATGTCGAAGAATAAGAATTTAAAAATTTCATAATTTGCACCCATAAAATTACCTATCAATTATTCGTACACACATACGATTTTCTGGAGTTGTTTCACAAATAATTATTTACCACTTAACAACCGACTGCAATTTTGTTATTGTTTATGGGGTGCAAATTTATTTACATGTCTAAGAATAAGAATTTGCGCATTTTATAATTTGCACCCATAAAATTACCTCTCAAGTTGAACCTCGGTATAATCAGTTTTGTTCTATTTCTATATGTTTGATATAGCGCGTAAGTAGTTGCTTTTTAAATTAATTATTAATTTCGGCATGAAATAATTATATATAGCAAATTATTTTTAGGGTGCAATTTTGACGTGTTAGGGTGCTAATTTTTCGTAAAATTTTTTTTCAATTTGATTATACTTGTATTGCTGGCAAAAAAATATGTATTTGTTTATAACTTTTTTGTTATAAGTAATAAATATATTTTTATGTGGGTGCAAATTGGGTGCAAATTTTTGGCATATATTTTTTAAAATTATGCATTACTTATTGTGCTGGTGTGAAGTTGGCATAAAAATAATTTAATTGTTAATAACTCTTAAACAAAATAAGATAAAGTAATAATTAAAAGGGTGCAAATTGGTGCGAATTGGGTGCAAATTATCTGCCAAGTTTTAGAATTTGCACTTGCACTTGTTATGCCAAGTTCACGCACCTAATGTTAGGTCTAAAATATTGGTAAAAATACAAATTGTATTTTAAAAAATTATAAGTTTTTTTAGTAACTTGAGAAAGAATTTTTGTTGTAACGTCCTTATTTTGTATTGGTCATATGGCAGCTTTCTACGTCACACCACATATTAATCAATTTTCATTAATTATTTTTGGGCTTGTCAATAATTTTTTTTTTAAATATAAAATACGGGTCCCAAGTTTCAAAAATATATATAAAGAAATCATCATCAGGAGACGTCGTTAATAAAAGATGAGTGAAAATTAATATGCGCCGCTGGCTAATTTTTTTTCATTCAAGATCAAATGCCTTATAATTTAAAATTATCCTTTGAAGGTATACATCTCCGTGTATAACTGTATATAAAACAATTTTCAAAATTATTGGTGAAACACAAAAAAGTTTAAGTTTGCAATTTGGCTCCTCAAAGGATCTTTGCTCCGTCGGAAATTGACGACTTGCCGACAGGGCCAGTCCGAACCTGATACCGTACATATTACAGATACCTATATTCTATATTGTACAATTAATTCGATTTACAAAGTAAATTTAAAATAAAATTGGGAACGTACTCGACGATTGTTAGGTGCTCTGGTGGCAAAAATACGCTTTTTTCGTTATCTTATATATACCTATATATTTCTTTACAAATATCAAATACTTATTCTAAAGCTAAATTGCAGTAAACGATGCAAATAATATGAATGAATTTTACAATTTTGGGTACCTACCTATAATTCTTCCTAAAAGCGAGTTTAGCTGTTCACTATTCAGCCTACGACAAATATGTACGCCTCACCAAATATTAATTATTGTATCTTCACAGTTCCAACAAAATATAAAGTTCGTATAAAGTACTCCTGTCATTTAGAAACGTCAAATCGTTTATAATCTTTAACACTGTTCTTCACTGGGTACTGTATCCTGCACGTTTACAATTATTTATTACCGAATTTAATGAATTCATCCTTAGAAAACGTATTTATTTCAATTTAATTCGATGATAATTTACGAATTTAACAGTTGTAACGAATTAAATTGAAAATCGCATGACACAAATAACAGCCAATGGATTAATTCATTATAATAATAGTAACCATGGTTATATAAAATTTTTCTCGAAAATTTTTTACTAGTAGCTTGAGTAACTTAACTGAAATTAATAAGCGGAAACTTTACCGTCATCTGTCACTTTGACATTAAATTAAAAATTGGTTAAATTGTTATTTTGAGTATAAATAAGCAATTAACAAGGTAAATAATACATATTTATTAATTTTCTTGAAAATGAATTCAAAAATAGAGCGGCGGTGTCATTGCGATTTTCTTCCCGAATATGCACTCGTGCATTCATTCATGTCCAGGAAATATTTTATCGTACATTCCAACAACGTAATTAGCTCTCGTGTACTACTAGAGCTAATTAAAACGTTGTTGGAAAGCACTCAAAAAATGCCGGAAAGAGTTAACGCACGTGTGATATTATAAGTGAAAATTTGGCCACATTTAGCGCCAAATAAAATTGATCGACGAATTATCTTCACAAAATGTACGTTCCCTATAAAGTTTTCATTTTTAGCTTTGTCGTTACTTAGTAACAGAGTACTTGCTATTTGCTTGGATTATGTTATTTATAGTAACTACAGGAAGTTGTCCCATAAATATAATAAAATAATAGTTTTATGTTAAGATACAAGTTGATGGGCAAAAATGCTCAGTTGATTATTATTTAACATTGCTAAACTGGTAAAGAATAATTATTTAATTATTTAATACAGTTTTTCTGTATAATGATGTTTCACAGGACTGTTTTTCTCTCAGTTTTTGTAGATCTCTTATTTTCTGTAAACAATTACGTACTATTAATAAGTGCATTCTGTTGCACAATTAGTATCAAATAACGGCTGTTGAAACAATTGATGCTTTTCCATATCCACCTTGTATGCAAATTAGACGCTTCGGATTGTTGAATGTTTGGTTTGGTCGAAGAAGCACGAACTACTCATCCACCCACTACTACACTATACATCTTTCAGATCCGTAATTGTAATCCTTTGAAATTTCGATTTTGTTAGACGAGTTTCAAAGGATTTCAAATTGTGTTTGATAGAGATGATGACAGGATTGGAGTGCAAGAAAAAACATTTTCATAGTACCTACCTACATGCATACAGACAGTTGCAAGGATAGTTGCAATTATTGATTTCTATGTGAGTGGTATTCAGCTGTTATTTGAAAAAGCTGCAAAGGTTTTTCTGATTTTATGTTAAATATTTTGACAATGAATAAGTCAATTCAACGTTGAAATCTATTAGGCATAAAAGTACTAAGGTTAAATTAGGAAAATCCTAATTAATTGTATTTGTACTAAAATTACTTACCTCGAGAATAACTAATATAAATTTTACAACCTGTAGAAACCACTGACATTATTTAGAATCGTATTAATAACATGACTTAATTTCAGGTTTCTATGTAAAAGTAAGGTACAAGGCCGTACTAAGATATTTGGCGCCCGTGGGCTATTTACAATAATGCGCCCACTTTATAAAAAATCAAGGGGGGAGGTCGCGATTTACTAAACTTTCAGAATTAAAAGTCAATATACGAGTAATACCAATAAACAAATAAAAATTTATGAGTAACTAATACAAAATTCAAATAAACTATATAAGTATGAACAAAATATTAAATAAAACACAATATTTGGACCCTTGGAACAAGAAGAGCGTTGATAATTTTTATTTTTTATTTTTTGCTGAAAATAGTATATTATGATACAAGTGTATTAAGTAAGCTTTTAAAGCACATACGACGAGTTTCAGAGCACGACGCGAAGTGAAGCGATTTTAACGTCGCTAGTGTTTTACAAGCACTTATATACTTATATAGCTGGAAAGCAGTATTTGTTATACCACTCCGGGATAATTAACGATAGAAGGTGGGGAAAGAATATTGTTTTTGAATTTTAAATTAATGTTCATATAATAAATAAATAATTAACCTTTTAAATAAAATGTTACACATTTTGATTCATTTCATAAAGTAGTCGTCTTATGTGTCAAAATATTGTTATCTAGAAAATTGGTAACAATTTTCCGACAATTTTCATCATTGTTGCTTAGCAGCCTTTGAAACAGTGTTTTAATCTTGTGATTATGCACGCATTTGCGTGTTTTAAACACTGATTTCGATGCAAGTGTAATAAAAAAGATCTTTCATCACTGCAATTTGAAGCTACAACTTTAAAAAAGTGCGTATTGCATTTGAATCAATCATTGTCATCAAACTAAGTTTCAAAAATTTTCAAAGCTGGCGCCCTGGGGCTATAGCCCATTTAGCCCTGTGGTTAGGGCGGCCCTGGTAAGGTAGATAATAATTTTATGGCTATTTTAAAAAAATTTAGATGAAGCATACAAAATGTTGTCCACATTAATTGCTCAAACACCGCAATGTGCACTGGTCAACAAACCAAATGAAACTTCGACTAGTGTGTTCAATAAGTGATAAAGTATTTTGATCTTGATTTTGATATTGCCGCTATTGCCAATTAGCCTTCGTAATTTTTTTGTATAACAGTAGATAAATTGTGACAACTGCTCAAACCGCATACCGCATCTTTTGTGGTTGTACCTTTCCGGTTTCCGGTTTAGAGGAGATATTTATACGAATATAATAAAGAGGAAAGATTTGTTTGTTTGTTTGAATTGAATAGGCTCCGAAACTACTGGACCGATTTGAAAAATTTTTTCACCGTTGGGAAGCTACACTATCCCCGGGTGACATAGGATATATTATATTTTCAAAAAAAAATCTAAATTGTTTCTTATGACAAAAATGTACAGTGATTGTCACTTAATTGAACAAAATAACAAACAGATTAGATAACCAGGCATTTAATTAAACTACTATGTATTAGTTGTTGAATAGGAATTTCGAATTCAGTTGGTCTAGGTGTTTTGAAACAAACAGTTGTGGATTGTTCTATACGAGTAGTATTGGTTAGTATTAAGGTAGTAAATCCATGGGTAGTGACAACCCAAAATATGACTTAAATTAGTATACAGCATTCATTACAAGTCGTAGAATTTGAATAAAAATTAAAATTTATTGGTAACCGTTGAAATAACGGAGATAATTAAATTTAAAGTTGACACAAAAACGCGCTAAAATACATTGCGTATATGGAGGTTACCAGTAGATTTACTAAACGATTAGAAAATTTTATATCATAACAACCCAACACATATTTGGAAAACGAATATGTTATTCTTTGATATTTGAGGTATTTATTAGAAAAATAAAAAATATGAGTCACCGCAATAATGGTTGAGAAATCGCATGCAAAAGTTTCCAGTCTCAAGAAAAATTATGTTTTTGACGTACTACTACTGCATTTCAGTGTAAACTTAAATTTCAATTATATTTTTTATTTAATTGGATACCTATGATTTGTAATTTACATCCAAATCTACGATTTTTAATGATTTATTTCTGATTATTTGACTGCTTCGGCCTCACCTCATACCGAAATCACTCACGCTTATGTTCGACGGATTTTCTACCTTAAGTATTTTTATATTTTTTAATGTTTATAACGATGTCAAATTGCATTGTTGTCGGCGGCTATCTAATTCAGAGTTATTTACTGCACCGATTGAGTTCAAATTTGGTATGGTAATAGCTTAAGATGTAACATATGACATGAGCACAATAAAACGGCGGTAACCGATTGGGTTTAAATTTCATTTCTCGGAGTGGGGGGGCAAGCGCGTTCAAATTTGGTACAGTAATCTGTCTTGAAACATAGGTATATTAAAATGTTAGTCCGCCATCTTGAAACAAAATGGTGGCTAGCTAACTCAAAATGTACTGCACCGATTGGGTTCAAATTTGTAATGGTTATAACTTATGATCTAACTTATGACATGAGCATACGAAAATATCAGTCCGCCATCTTTAAACAAAATGGCGGTAACCGATTGGGTTCAAATTTGGTATGGTATCATGGGCGTAGTTAGAATTGTCACCATGTATTGTATGGTAATAACTTAGAATTCTTATAACGAGATTCCTTTAAATTCGAGTTTGAGGCGAGCCGGGTTTGCTAGTAGCTAAATATTTTATTATAAAAAATTGAGAATTACTCGAGTGGTGCATATATTTTATTTATTGAAATGTGAAATATTTTACGTAGTTCATGTTTTTCTTTAGAAATACAAAAATATCTTAGTTTTGACATTTTTCTCTATTCATTGTATTGTATATTATACAGGTTGGTGGAGGTGAAATGCGAACATAGGGAACATACATGACAATCGAACTTTTATGTCAGGTATCTTGATATATTTTGTAGTAGTGTCACAAAACGAAGTAATGTGAATTTGTCTGACAAAAAGAGTAATGAATATGATAAAAAATAATAAAATCTAAAAGTGCGTGTTAAATGTTCTTATAGTAAAAGTAATTATTATGAAAATAAAGCAGGAACATATTTATTTTAATTGTTAAATAAATTATAAAGCTAGAATTTCCAATAAATATTCCAACAAATTTCTTCCCTCGTTCCCTCTGCCAAACAGTAGCCTAAACGATTGTAAAATCCAGTTCTAACATTATTTAACATTTGTGGCGTAATTGCTGCAAATGCATCTAAAATTTTAATTTGCAGTTCATCCAGGGTTAAATTTTAGATTTAATATATAACACCACAAGCAAAAATCTTGGGGAGCTAAGTCCGCAGACATATCTGGCCAAGTAATTATTCCACGGATATAATAAAAATTTCAATAATATGACAGCTACTTTGACATTGACAGTATTCCACGTATATCAAGATGCCTATAGCATGATAACTCAATTGTCATATATTTCCCTATGTTCGCATTTCACCTCCACCAACCTGTATACGATTCTATAGTATCGGGTGGGCCAAATAAGACCTACCAATGTTAAACACAAATAACTTTGTATTTTTTGATTTAATTATTTTTTTCTTTTTGTAGGTTATAACTGAATTCTTGGAAATAATGTTATAAATAATGTTTTGATGTCGGATGAAGCGCATTTTCATTTAAATGGTTATGTCAACAAACAAAACTGCAGATTTTGGGGCTCTGAAAATCCAAGGGAAATACACCAGCATCAGTTGCAAATCCATCCAAATGTACTGTTTGGTGCGGTGTTATGGCCAATAAAGTGAAATTTTTGGCGAACGTGTGATTTTAAAAAATTCAGATTTCTCTGGGCTACCTCTCGTTCGCCAGATTTAACAGCGCCCGACTTTTTTATGGGAGATATTTAAAAGACAAAGT
Organism: Agonum fuliginosum; assembly: GCA_947534325.1. NCBI lineage: Eukaryota > Metazoa > Arthropoda > Insecta > Coleoptera > Carabidae > Agonum > Agonum fuliginosum. The sequence goes on from OX384039.1 coordinate 18,136,037, forward strand.
GTATGTTAATAAACCAGAGACTATTTGACAGCCGATCTCTGTATAGGAGAATAATGGTTTACATTTGTCTGATGTCATATTTCATACATAATTTCTATAAAATATATTCATTGTATATAAAAAAAATATAATCAAAACAAATGATTATTACAGGAGTTATCTGTGTTTAACATTAGTAGGTCTTATTTGGCCCATCCTGTATTAGCATAAACATAAATTCAAATTCTTCCATTTTGTAACAAATAATTTTAGCTTCTCTTCTAGCATAGCCATTTTAATTCTGGATAGAATTTGCTAATTTGCCGATTTTTTCAATTACCGGAAATTCTTTAAAAATAATTCAATTCCGGTTTCCGGTAATATATCGGTATTTTATTTATTTACTACTAAAACGTGCTTATTGATAAAAATGTCGATTTTATTTTTTTCACGATTCCTTTTAGACGAAAGGGAAAATAGTTATTTGTAGAGAGGAAAGCGCTTCTTTTTCCCATTCGAGCTCAAAATTTGAACCATTCGAGTGACGAGTGCGATTGTAATAAGAGCTTGCCCCTCGTGTTAGACACAACATTTTTTTCACGATGTTAAAACATTGTTAATGTAATATAAACACAGAAATAGAACCTAACTGTCATCTGTCAAAATGACGTTTAGTGAACAATAAAATGTTTCAAAGCAGCCAATATACCAAATAAAATTTAAGTGAAGTATTGTATAATTGTGACATATTGTACACAAAATAGTATAATACATAATAATTGTAAAATAGTCATTTTCAGTAGGTTATATCACTTATTAAATCAGACTTGTCATGTTGCTTACGTAACGAAATATATAATTCAATGAAAATGAATTTATTTTTTCCGAGCTCCTAATAGTATGTCCTGGGGAGCCCTTGTAATATGAGGCCCTAAGCTGCAGCTTGTCTAGCTTGTTTATTTATTTTAATTTATGTTAATTTACTGAAGATTACTGTATACATTACAAACAAAAACTGCATGATTTTACTTTACTTTTAATTAAAAGTAGAATTTTTGTTGCGGTTTTACCCTAGACCATATATGTTCTAGACACGTAACGCCTATTTTAATGTACAAAGTTTTATTGAATACTAACAATGATGTGAATGTGAATCAGGAACTGTCACTTGTCAAATCAAAAATGCAACCCGCATTACATCAACTTTGGTGCAAATGCAACCCGCATTACACCAACTGTGGGCTAACTGACAGAAGTGTCGGCTTCACAATAAATGACTGCATGCGGGGTCTAAGGTATCTATGGTCGAAGGATTTTACTGTAATACATTTTTTCCTAGCTTGACTAATTTTGAAAAATGAGGAGATTCCTACATTTACACAGTTAGAAATATTTTGTTAAAATTAACAAAATATTGACAAAGTTAAAGGGCTCTCCAGGTCCACAAAATATTTTGTTATAGTTTTGTTAAAAATAATTTGTTAATTCTGTTTGTTAAATTATAACAAAAATAATTTGTTACAGTAAACAACATCGTTTGCTAAGTTGTACTTTTAAATTTGCTAAAATTTATCAAATCATTTTGGACTATTTGCAACTGCATTTGTCAAAATCCACAGCAAATATAGTTAATACAACTATATCATTTGTTTATTTTTAACTACAGTAAAAGTTAATTTAACAATTTTTTTTTATAATTTACAAGCCACTGCGTTGCTAAAATAACAATATATTTGGCTGTTTTAGCAAATATTGAAGTAAAATTTTACAAATAAATTTTGTTAAATGCAACCTCGTTTAACATATAATTTTGCTATTTTAGCAAATAAATAGTTAATATTATTTAGAAATTTTGGTGAAAAAAATATTCGAAAATACAATACACAATTATTTATTTTCTATCCAGAAGTTTTGATTATCTTGTAACCATCCAGACAGAAGTTTCCAAAAATACTTGAAAGCTTATGATCTTAAAATGGTTACATGGTAACCAAAACGTCGGGACAGAAAATAAATAATTGGGAATTGTATTTCCAAATATCTATTTCACCAAAATTAATAATTTTTATTGTTATTAATGTAGGTGATAATAAAATATTTTTTAAAGACAAATATGTGTAATTAATTTATTACATGTATTTATATAATGTGGAACAAAAATATGTTTAATAAGCTAAAAAAGAAAATAAATAACATTATGTTAATAATATACAAAAAATAACAGTAGATACTAAGATACATTTATATCAACGAAATATCGAAATATGTTATAAAAGTAAATAATACCTTTTGAAATAAAATTAATTTTTCTACAGCTCCTCCTTAGGGATTTTGCTCTCCCTTTTGAAAAATGAGTAAGTAATTGTAATAATGCTAGAAATGCCCTTGTTGTTTTGTTCCAGGTATTTACACCTGTTTCCGCTAATATTGTAGATTTTACATTTTTACTGTTTCTTTATAAATAAGTAGTTAATATTTTATCGACAGAAATCTGAAATCAAAGTCATATATATACCTGGAAAAGTCAGGGAATTTTTATGAGTCAGGGAAAAGTCAGGAAAATAATAAATAAATTGTCAGGGAATTTTAAATATTTTTCTGGAATTGAAATTTTTAAAATTATATATTATATACGATCTTTATTTAATGCTTTTTTACTATGTGTATTATTTTGTTGTTATGGAAATATTATACCGTTTACGCATTCTATTAATTTAGTCCAGTCGGCAGGCACTTTTACCTGGAAAGTATTCCGAACGTCAGTTAGGGGTACTCTGGGATGTCGAATCTGAGTTTTCGACCTCGAGGGCCTTGTGCTAACTTGGGGAGGGGGTAAAAACCACGATTTTTATTACCTTTTTTCGGGTTTTCGCCTATAAATCAAAGACTATGGGTCCTACGAACTTTTTGTTTTCATTTTTGGAAAGAACATTAAATTTCCTTCAAATTCCACTATTCAAACCCAATAGGTAAAGAGAGACAAGCGTTCAAATATAGGAAATGTTTCTCAAAATGACATTTTCAGCCACACATTGACATTGCAAGTTTTGGCTCGTAACTTTAGTTTTTCAACATACATTATTTTAAGAACTTTTTAAAACCAAAATATACATTTTTTTTCGAGAGAAAATTGAGAAGTATTAAAATTTTTCGTATTTATTATAAAAACATTTGATATTTTGGCATAATGAACACCCTAAAATTTTTCTAAGATAATGTATTTTGTAGAGAAATGTTCGTAAAATTTAATAAAAGAAACCGGAAGTCGATAAGTTTATCCGTTCAGAAGTTATAGCTCATTAAACACAATAAATATTAGAAATTTAAAAATTTCTTGACTTTCCATCGGAAAAACATTTCATATTTTGGCTTAATGAACACCCTAAAACGTTTTTAAAATAATGTTCCTTATGAAAAAATGTTCGTAAAATTTAGTAAAAGCAACCGGAAGTCGATATTTTTATCAGTTTAGAAGTTACAGCTCATTAAACACGATAAATAATAAAAATTTAAAAATTTTCTTTTGGAAAAACATTTTATATTTTGGCTTAATGAACAACCTAAAACGTTTTTAAAATAATGGAAAAATGTTCGTAGAATTTAATGTAAGAAACCGGAAGTCGATAACTTTATCCGTTCAGAAGTTACAACTCATTAAACACAATAAAAACAAAATATTTGAAAACTACTCAAAAAAACAAAATTGATATTTTGGCATAATGAACGCCCTAAAAAGTTTTTTTATTCTATAGAGAAATGTTCGTAAAATTTAATAAAAGAAACCGGAAGTCGATAAGTTCATCCGTTCAGAAGTTATAGCCAAAAACTTGCAATATCCTGCTAAATGTCAATGTGTGGCTGAAAACGTCATTTTGAGAAACATTTTCTAATTTTGAACGCCTGTCTCTCGGTACCTATTAGGTCAAAGAATACGTTTGACCAGTGGAATTTGAAGGAAATTAAATGTTCTTTCCAAAAAAAAGTTCGTAGGGCTAATAGTTTTTGAGTTATAGGCGAAAAACCGAAAAAAGGTAAAAAAAAATCATGGTTTTTCCCCACTCACCAAGTTAGCACAGGGCCCACGAGGTCGAAAACTCAGATTCGACATCCCAGAGTACCCCTAACTGACGTGTCAAAATTTCATTAAGTTCGGAATACTTTGCAGGTAGACGCCTTTTTTTCGTTCTGCCGACTGGACTAATTATATATTATTTGTAATGAAATTGGTAGTTATAAATAATACTATTACAGTAGAATCGGGGAGACAGCCGAGGTACATCATCATTTGGTGAAAAACTTTATAATATTAAAGTAACTGAAACGAAAACAAAAATTGTACCAAATGTACACAAAAATTAATAATTAGTTTTATAAATATGCCTACGTGTTATATTATCATTAAATCAATATAAATTAGTTTATATATGTACCTATTTTTTAAATTACCGTATATGAATCCATCAATTTTAATTTTTTTTCTTCGAGTGGTAACACTGAATTATAGTACCTACGTTTATATGCTTGATTTACTGTGTGAGTTTCTGATTTTCTTTTGGCTTCTTTTTTACCAGTTTGGTTTTTTCTTAAATCTGTCTTTTTCAAAACAACATTTCGTGGTTGTTGCAACATTGTTGCTACATGCACATCATATTACATTACGAATTAAAGAACTAATGTAAACATGTTCACAGCTGACGTCACATAATTTAGTTACATTTCTTGATGACGTACCTCGGCTGTCTCCCCGATTCTACTGTATGTCCGCTGACCACGCCGACCGTCGTGGCGCATGCGCAATTTTCATAATGTCTGGATTTTTTTTTATAAGATCCTGGAAAACCTGGAAAAGTCAGGGAATTTTAAGACTCCAGTTGGCTGGGTACCCTGTATAGTAACAAGAATATAAAATAAACTTCATACAAGCCTTTTGTACCAGCAAACCGTGGAGATGTTTTTTTGGAATATTAGTTTTATGTTTTGTACATTTTCTAGCGTAACTGATTTTAGTCAATGGATGGTTTCTTCAATTTGTTCTTTGTCTAAATCAGATGATGTGGGTGCTGGTGATTTGAATTTTCAGTTCTTGATCTATGATGACTACGACGATTTATAGTTCTTAATCGTGTGGTAAAAAATAATTTTTGAGTAATCTGCTCGAAATATGCTACCTAAAAAATAGAAAGTGTAAAAATTATACACATATTTTCAGTAGTTATATTTTTACATATCCTTCAAATATATAAGTATATTTTAAGTATAATACAAATAAATATTAATTGGAAATGTAACTTACCAACTTACTGGACAGATGTCCACTCAATTATATCGTTCATTTTAAGTCTGAAGTAATTTTTATATATCGGGACACGTGGTGGTACATCAGCCAATGGATTTAAAGATTTTTAGTTATATATATATATATATATATATATATATATATATATATATATATATACAGAGAATATTATTAGGTAAATCATATTAACACGTGCTTATCTGCCAAAAACGCAAAAACTCACACTCAAACTCAAACTTTTAAAATTCCAAAAATGTACAATTTTCTCTTGCAGAAAATAATTAAATTTCCGATTATTAGAGGCCTTTTAAAAAAATAGTAGAATGTATCTTACATAAAAATGTCTAAGGAATCCAATACTGCAACTCGGACAAAAATAATGTTCAAGATACATCCGTTAACACTAATGTTTCTTTTTCAGTTTCCATTTTATTCCCTCCATATCTTCTTAAGTATTGATCCTAGCGAAAAAGTGTATAGAACCTATTTGTAGAGAATTTTATGTAGATTAATTTAATATATGAACATTTTTTCGCTACAGGCAGTAGTTTTCGAGTTATTTACGAAAAACTGAAAAAAGGGACCCCCACCCTTAGCTCCACCCCTACCCCTCAGTACTTTTAGTATGTTGTTAACGACACCTTCCCCTACAACTGTGCCAAAATTGGCTTCTACATGAATTATTTCCGCTATTTTTCCTTCGTTGCCTGGACTATTAATCGCAAACGCATTTACTGTGTTCATGATTCCTGAAATTGCAGACATATTATCTTCTGCATTAATAAATCTCCAAAACTTATTTGGATCCGTTAATAGAGAATTTTCAGCTTCTTTTGAGTAAGTTTTTAATGCATTTTTAATTTTAGTTTTGATTTGAGAGCGCAGAATTTTATAACGTTCAATAAATAATATTTGTTGGGTACTTTTTACGCAATTTTAATAATTTTGATTTCTCCTTTAAATTATTTATAATTTCTTTCGAGAACCAAATTGGATAAGAATTCTGCCGTGAGATTCAAAGTGGCACGCATTCATCGATAAATGAGTATAAAATAGTATAGGAAAAGTTACAAGCAGTTACATCAGAAACAGGTGAAATTTCACACGGTGCATTTGACAAAACTAGATCAAGTACTTGTAATCTATTATTTCGATTAGTAACATTGTTATATTGGGTCGCGTCAATGTACGACAAGAAGTCTTGTAGATAACGGACAGTTATATTATTACGATTAAAATCACCCAATATTAAAAAGTTACTGCCATTTAAAAATGGGAGTGACTCAATACAATCAAAGATGGAAATGTACTATACTGAAAATCACAAGTTTTGGCAGTATGGCAGAGATAGGCAATGTTATTCTTATGGAGATAAACTCGGCCTTGTTGCCAGTTTTACACTTAGATTGTTTCATGGTACACCATTCAGTTTTCATGCTTTAACACATTTAGTTTGCAGTGTTAAATTTCATAATGAAATGTTAGTATAGGGTTGTAAATCTTATAGCGGTGGAGTGGTGCCGATGGGAAAAGAAGCCAGCAGTTCCGAAACAGTTTGAAAATATTATAAGCTTGATTTCACATTACTTAAGAAATGATATAATAACTATACCTACTCCTGTAATCTCATTTCAAGACATATACTAATTACATTTCTTGTAATTTATTTGTAACTACCATCTAATGTAATCCCAATTAACAGTGCCATAATAGGATTATACGATTTAAATTGTTGTAACGAAGAATTTACGCAGAAAATCTGCACTGAGTTAGCTAATAACAATATTTTCAAGATACCTGTGTATTAATATGTGAAGCATATTCAAAAATTTCCGAGGAAAAATGGACAAATTATGATAGGCACATTGTAAATGAAGAAAAAAGATTTTGGGAAGCTGATCTATTGCAAGATGATATCGAACCTTTTATTATTAATCTTAATGACGCAAGTGACGACAGTGATACTGAAAGCGATGAAGATGTAACGCGTGAGTTGCATGTTTGAGTACCGCTGCTACCCCTAGCTACCTGCCTCGAAGTTTAAATGTAAACAGGTCCAGGACCTTACTTCAAATTTTCAATGTACTTAGTATGTGATATTTTTCTATAAGTTTGTAATTATATTTTATGCTATGTATATATTGACAACATTTGTTCATTAATTGTTATGTCTTTTAAACAACATGTATATATTTGTATTACTCGCCATTTGTGATTTTGACTTGGCCGTCTTTGGCTGTGTTTATTTTATTGTTACATTGTTATCAATTTGTTATCGAAAAAATAAAATAAAATTGTATATTTATATTAATTTAATATTTTACTTAATTACGTATCCTTCATATTAAACGAGAAAAATTATCACTATCAGTAAAGATGCTGAGAATAAATTGAAACACTGGAGAATTATTATTAGAAACCAGAGTTTTTTCTCTAAGTAAAAGATTTTAAATTGGAGGCATATCAATTGATTACTTATTAATGTATTCAATGAATTGAACATTATATTGGTTTTGAGAAACGTCAAAAAATAATCAGCATAATTTATTAAAATTACAAGTAAGCGAAAAACAAACAATCCGCCTCTGGATTCTCCATCTTTGTCTAACACATTACTCTTATGGGATACATTTAGCAACACTGTATTGCTATCTCTGCCACACTGCCAGAACTTGTGATTTTGAGTATACATATTTGTGATATTTGCGGCAATATAAATATTAAATATATAAAAGGGCACTACGCCCAGCTTTAGTTGAACACACACAATGTCCATATTCGGTGATAGAATATCTGTAATATGTCCGATTGCAACTTGTGATGAGGGAAAGTCATAAAGCCGAGGCCAGACATGCGGTATTCGGCGAATCCCGATCATTCGGGATTTGCCGAACGGAATTCGCCTTTGTGTTCACACATGCGACATTCGGCGAATAACGAGCAAAAATATGGGAAACTGCCGAACGTTCGCCTAGTTGAACATTAAGTTGTCAGACGACAAAATAGCTTTATTTTTTTCATTTATTCATACAAAATAGAGGACTTCGACAGTTCGCTATTCGCCGAATCCTGAATGTGTGATCGGTTGTCCGAACCCCCTCTAAAAGAACGTTCGCCTACTTTGATGTGTGCTAGTTTACCGACTTTGGGCGGGAAGAAGCGAACAGTTCGCCGAACGATTCGTCAACTCATGAACTCTCCATACACACTGAGCGAAGTTCGGCGAACAGGTGCTCGGGATTCGCCGAATGCCGCATGTCTGGCCCCGGCTTAATGCACTGCTAGTAAAACGCCACCACCTCTTGTAAGTCCACACAAACTAAAGTTGCGATCAGAGCGATAAAAATGTAGGTGTTTGGTGAGAATCCAGAACTGCACACACTGTCATTAAGCCATGTTTCTGTTATTGCAATAATGTTAAATTCAGTCGACATCATGGAAATGAGGAGATCATTCAGTTTTGAATTGATACCAAGAGCGTTTTGATAGTATACTATATAGAATATAGATAAATCGCTTGTATTACCAGAGGAAATATTATTTATGCGTTTTTTGATGCCTGAGTTTGATACAGCGTTAGTAAGTTTAATTGTAATGTTTTCTTCACCTTTTGCCAATCTGTCATTTTCTTTTTTAAATTGATTATAGTAGGTATTCATTTTGCATAGAGGTGTGATTTCAATTTTATATTAGCATTGGTAATTTTTTGTTTAGATTTTAGTATCTTTAACGCATCAGATCGATTTTTACAGATAACCCTGATAGGACGTATTTTTCCATTTGAGCGCTTGCCAAGACGGAATATAGGATGGATAAGCACGTTTTAGGGTCCCTAGAAAAATAATTTAACATTTTCGAGATGATGTCTGTGTGCGTGTGCGCGCGCGCGTGCGTTCTTTCGTTCGTTAAACCGTGTGTTACAATTTTTTCGGATGCGATAACTAAAAAAATATCAAACCAAATTTTATATCTAAGGTTTTCATACGAATCTCAATAACCCAATATAATTTTTGTTTCAATCTACAAACCGGAAGGAGTACTTTTTTAAATATTTCGATAAATAATTAATTTGAGACAATTTTTTTTATCTTAAATAAAAGCTTATTTGATTATTATCTACAATAGGTAATTTATATATTTTTTTTGCATCTGGTATCATTTATGAATAATTAAAGTTTATACTTAATTTAATTTTTCGGTAGCTTGTAGTCCATGATCGTTTAACATTGTTTGTACGTAAAATTTAAATGAATATTTCTTGACAGATGGTTTAACCAATCATATTGTGTAATGATGACGTCAGACGACGTAATGCAACCAATAGAATTGAAAATGTAAAATGATGTATCTGACTTACATATTATGTAGATTTTATATTAAACGTCAAAATGATCAGTTTTTGTACAGTTTTTAACAAGAAAAATATTCTTCCAAAATTCCAATCGAGATAATAATTTTTTGAGGGAATTTTTGTCTATTTCACTTCACAAAACATCACAGAAAATTTCCCGAAACATAGTTGAGGGAAATTTGTCAAATGATGTTTTGTATCGTGAAATTATTAGAAATAAGTTGCCGTGGAAACGACAAAACAATTCTCGAAAAATCTCTTATGATATTACCCCTGATGACATGACACGATAGTGACAGTGATAATTATAGACCGGATAAAAAAGCATGAAATATACGAAAAAAAGCGCTTAAAAAAGTTCGAAAATGTATCCAAAAAATCTGCTGTGGCCACCACACGACCTCTCGCCTAATTCTGCTTATTCTACTAATCTAATAAATAGTTTTACTTACATTTTAATAGTTTCATGTTCATGTAATATGTAAACGATAATGTAAACCAATATGCAAGCAAAAGATGTCAACTGTACTGTCACTGTCATAATAATTCAAATTTTATGTAGAAACAAATTTCATATCATGGACAACAAGATACTTACTGGAATTTCAAAAAAATAGAATATTAATTGTACTTTATTTTATTGTTAAATACTTCCAGATTCAGCAATTTGTATTTATAATTAACTGTACACATAGATAATCACAATATCTTTTATTTTTAATTCAAAATTGTCATAAATAAATAATGTACCAATATATTTAAGGAAAACTTTTCCAAACTTCTAAAAATACTACTTCCGGTTTGCGGATTTCTACCAAAATCTTATCCGGTGTTAAGATACTTATTAAAACCTTAAATATGAAATTTGGTTATAAACGGTTCGATACTTTTTAAGTTATCGTGGACGAAAAATCGTCGGTTCATACAAACGCACACACACACACACGCACACACACACACACAGACATCATCGTGAAAATAGTAAATTCGTATTCTAGAGACCCTGAAACGTGCTTATCCACCAAAAACTCATACTCGAAAATTTTGACCCATTACAATACCTCTCTTATAGAATATGAGGCGAGAGGTAAAAAGCATTAAAAAATAAAAATACGAAAAAAAGTGCTTAAAAAGCACGAAAATGTATCAAAAAATGCAATTAAAAATACGAAAAAAGTGCCTAAAAAGCACGAAAATGTATTCAAAAAAGCATTAAAAGAAAAAACAAAAAAAAGTTAAAAAAATACTAAAAAAGCATGAAAGTTTCTGCGAAAATTAAAAAAATAATCGCTAACAATAGCTCAAAATATACACAAAACCTAAAAATAAGCTTAAAATAAGTACAATAGCTGAAAATAAACTTGAAATTTGAAAATAAGCACAAAAATCGAAAAAAAAACTAAATAAGCATGAAAAACTTTGTGCCAAATTTTCACATTTTACATAATTCGTGGATATTTCACAAATTTATCTTGATGCTTTTAATATTAATCGTAAGCAAAATGCTTACAAATCCGGTCTCTAGTGATAATAGTAAAATATCGTTTATATCTTCTTCTGCAGTTTAAATGAAATGAATAAATTATATTTGTGAGTAGTAGTAGATGTACCTATCATATATGCTGGCCACATTAGATTTTTTTAAATGTTTGAGTAATACTTTTTACGTTTTGTGAAAGATCTGTAAATAACAGAAATTAAATACCTTATTAGTATTTTTGTTCTATATTTCGGATGTTCTTTCCCTCTTACTTTCTGTTTACAAACCTTAAGAGTATTTATTATTTTACATTTTTTATTTGTTTTACATACGCTGAAACAAGCATTTTCTTGTTTATTTGGGAATTGGACTACAAATTCATTTTTTGGTAATACTGAATTGGAGCGAAAGTTATTTACCGGAAAGGAAGCGGAACGAAATACAGATTTTATCGGAAAAATATTTTGTCGCTTTTTTGCTTGAGCTAAAATTTTTATTGAAAGTAACAAGTAGTAGAATACATAAACAGCAAGATATTTTATAAGTATTATAATTTTGTCATATAAATTAATAATTTGTGTATTTTTATGAATGTTTTATTTTCAGTGCTACTAACTGAAACAAATTATTTGTTACTGTACGCTTAAAATTAACTATTCGGTATTGTAAAAACAATTGCATTTATTTTAATTTAAAACATGTAATATAAACATGCAAAGAGCTTTTACCTCTCGCATCTCATATATATATATATATATATATATATATATATATATATATATATATATATATATATATATATATATATATATATATATATATATATATATATATATATCCGCAACCCTCTCCGCCCCCCTCTAGCAATCATGTGCAAAAAAATAATTTTAATTTTAAAAATGTCCAACTTTGAGGATGTGTACGGAGTTTAAACATTTTTTTTTTACTTGATCCACTAAAAGGGCATTAAAATTTGTTCATTTCCCTGTGCAGGACTCAAAGAACGAAGCTCCTATGATGATTTGGCACAAAGTTATGGATTTTTTTAAAAAAGGGCATTTTTTTATTTTTCGCACATAACTCGGCCACTTTTCAACCAAATTAGACGATTTTTTCGGGGAAATAACCCATAGTGGCTCTACTTTAAGGGGGTAAACTCAGATTAGTATGATCTCTTTTCGTAGCCTTCAAAACCCGAACAAAAAAAAACACGTTTTTGGGCAAAAACACGTCTAACTTTGGCCATTGAGTTGCAAAAAATTTGTCGACTCGATCCACAGAAAAGACATTGTTCAATTACCTACACAGTAAAAAATATTAACACACATTTAACACAAAACAGGGTTTCAGCAGGTCCACTACTTATTTTTGGTTAATTTAACAAATTACGCTTTAGTTAATCTTCAACAAGCAAAATTGTTAATGAATTATCAAAAAACTTTGTTACTTTAACAATGTTAGTTTTGTTGTTTTAACAATTTTTGGTGTTATTTGCTAACAAACTAATTGTGTTACAAGTAACACAATGTTTAGCTAAACTAACATTTTTTTTTGTTATATAAGCTATATAAAAATGTCGTTAATTTAACACTAGTTTTTGTTAAATGTAACTAATTGTTTGTTACTACTTACTACGCATTTTACAATATAGGTAATATTTATTTTCAAAAAAGTTCAAAAATAATTGTTATTGTAATAAATAAAGCCCATAACTTATACAGTAGGTACCTAAGTAGTATAGGTAGGTACTAAAAAAGTATAGAAGTAAATGTTGCCTGTGTAACATCGTTTATTATAGAAAAACCAAAATAATATTCTATTACAAACCATATAGGTAAAAGCAACGGAGAAGTAACTACTTTTTTTAAATTCATGTCAACACAATGTGTTTGTTAAATTGACAAACTGTTTTGGTCAAAAATATTTAACCGAAAAAAATAACTAAAATATTTGTTAATTTAACATTATAATATCAGAATTTTAACTAGGTGCTTAGTAAATATGAAATTTACATATTTTGTGGTTAAAATAACAAAATAAGTGTTAAAAGATATATTTCACACTTAAATTGCTTTAACAATTTCTAGGTTTGTTAAATTTACTAGGAAAATTGTGTTATTTTAACAAGTTTTTATTAACACACAAAAATTTAACACCGATTTCAATAAATTTTTTACTGTGTACCTGTGCAGGACTCAGAGAACGTAGTTCCTACGACGATTTGGCACAAAGTTATGGTCGTTTGAAAAAAGTGCATTTTGTGGTTTTTTGACTCATAAGTCGGAAGTTTTTTCTCTGTTCACCCGTCCAACTATCTATTATAAACTAAATGGTAGACCACGTTGATAATGTTGAGTCGGTTATTTTCTTCCCCACCACCTCCCTACGAGCTCTAAGCCCCACATCAAATATTTCCATTTGACTGGCGAACCCTGTATCTTTTGTCATGTTTTAAATAAAGTATTTATATAATTTTGCTCGCTTAAGTTTTAAACGAGTTTCTTTCCTGTTAATAATATGTTACAGTTTCTTTGATCCTTTGCCATATCCAAAAACAAAATCTGGCTAACTTACTATCTGCTGGGGATGTAATTGTTACCTATATACAAAAATAGAATTATATTTTAGTAGGTTGTAAATTTTGACAAATATAGATTTTCTATATGAGCTATGAAATAGAGTCAGTAACCATTTATAAAGCTATAGAAATGTAATAACCTGATAACAAGGAAATAAACATCAACATCATTTAATCAACTTTCAAGTTACTAATATAAATAATGCCTGTGGCACACCGGCCGAGGAGCATCGAGGACCATCGAGTAACTCCTCGATGAAACGATAGAACGCACCCCGTCCTCGACGAAAAATAGGGGCGCCGCTATTTTCATCGAGTTGTTCCTCGATGAAACGAATGTATCTCATTTCAGACGTATCTTTGGATTTGATTTCGCGCAAAACTTTGATGTATTTGTCACCGATTAAATACTCGATGGTCCTCGATGCTCCTCGACCGGTGTGCCACAGGCATTATACAATGCATCTCTACTGTTATTGTCATCTTTGTACTTCCCCGATCTATGTAATAGAGGGAAGTATTGTAATAACAAAAAACATGTTTTGGTCAAATGATGCGCAAATTTCGGTCACCAGCTCCCCGACTATTTTATTGCTATGTTATTCTTAAGAAAACTAGCAGATGTTTATTGCAGGGTCGGCATTGGGCAATGGAATTTGTTTACACAATGTACATTTTGGGTTTTTAAACGAGAATCAAGATTATGTGTATAATTGCATAGTTTCGTTATAGCAAATTGTTACTTTAAACTATAGCAGTTACAGTTATTTTAATCTGTTTATCCTATCCTATACTAAGAAGTTAACGGTAAGTTAAGTACATGGTCTTAGGTTGAGTGTCAAAAGGTAAATTTTAAGGGATTACGAAAAATAGTTCAAGGAAAGCCATAGTTCTAAGAAAATCAAGTACGTTCTCATTCCTTCCTTTAGTGCAGGTAGTAACAATTAAGGAATGTTGGCAATTGGCTTGAAATGATCATTCATTTAAGTTTTTGTGTTCGTTCGAGTAGTTTGTGTTTATAGGTTTACTTTATTGCAAAAGAATATCCTAAAAGAGTTTTCTTGACGTACAAGGTACAAGGTAGTAAACTCCACCCACAGTTTGCCCATTTTCAAAAACAATTTTTTTATGTTGAAAGCGAGAGACTTCAGTCACTATTGTCATACACATATAAAGACAAAAAATCAGAAATGAAGATGGAATAAATATTTCAATGTACGTAAATTAAATCACTAATAAAAACAATTTGTATTTTCTTTTAATATTATGTGGAAGCAAAAACCAAAAAGCTTAAAAATCGATCTCTATGCATGACAGTAGTTTCTGCGGTCACTCGCTTACGTCAAATTAAAAAAAATGCTTAATTAACGGTCGGATACTATAGGGTAATCATAGAGATGAATAGGTCAGTAGGGTATCCATCGGGTAGTGTAGAACATTAATTAATCGTATAACGGGTCAGGTCGGGTAAGTCGGGTATTTATCAGGTTTTTTCGGATACAGGTCGGTTCGGGTCAGGTAACTGTCGGGTTCGGGTCATATCGAGTTCGGGTCATATCGCGCATCTCTACGCATACTAGCATACTCAACTAAGCGATAGGCTAGTAGCTAGTACCTCCCTTTCGCCAGCGGTACCAACTCACAAAAAAAATTAAAAAAAATATGAAAAATAATAGGCTAATTAAATGCCTCATTCCCCAATTTTAGGCTCTTTAATTTTTTTGCAATAAAAAATTCCGCTAGCGGAAGGAATGCCAGCGGAACTTACGGTAGTAACAACAAAAACTTATTGGAACTTAGTTAATAATTAAAGGCTATTTATAGGCTCCAGAATGGTATATATAAACTTAATATAGGACAATGTCTTAAATAAATATTTAAGATACTTGTTGAGGGGAAGTAGCCGAGATTACATGGAGTACCGACAACGAAAAATTGTCAGTGGCACTGAAACAATGGTTTTGGTACAACCATGTTTTTAGGTTAGCCTGCGGCGCACTTTAAAAAATAACTCGAGGACTGCGCGCTCCGCGCTCCAACTTGCGCTGCGCGCGCCTTTGGGACTACAATGAGCCGTTAGTCGGGGACAAGGTCCAATTGGGATAGTGAGACGGCAATTGTGGAGCCTATAAATAGCCTTTAATTATCAACTAACTTCCAGTAAGTTTATGTTGTTACTACCGTAAGTTCCGCTGGCATTCCTTCCGCTAGCGGAACTTTTTATTGCAAAAAAAATTAAAGAGCCTAAAATTGGGGGGTGAGGCATTTAATTAGCCTATAATTTTCCATAGGTTTTTAATTTTTTTTTGTGAGTTGGTACCGCTAGCGGAATGGAGGTGTAGCTAGTACATGTTTACACCAGAAATATGTTTTAGATGACTAGCTATAGTGCTAGTACTAGTTCAGTTGTTGAAAAACAATGTTAATATTTTCAGGGATAATCGTAATACCATAAGGCCTACCGCGCACTAGTGATTTTAAAGTTGACCAATTTAAAAGTTAGGTACTCAATTAAAAAAGTGCTACTACCTTTGAGCTCCGTGCACTATCGACTAGATGTCAGTTGTCAACTTATTTTGTGCATATGGATGTTACTGAAATAGCAGATCTTTGTGCAGTAATAATTAATTTTTTAGTTGCTCTGATTAAATAGTTGCCTGTGCGCGCTACCTCATATAATTCAATGTATTTTATTGTGGGGATTTTTATGTTGCCGCAACAAAATCGCTAGCGCGATTGATGATAATTTTTGAGAATTGTTTTGTTGTTTCCACGGCAATTTATTTGTAACAATTTCACGATACAAAACATCATCTGACAATTTCACGAAACGTAGTTGAGGGAAATTTTCTGTGATGTTTTGTGGAGTGAAATTGTAATAAATTATCTCAAAAAATTATTAAATATTATCTCGAATGGTATTTAGGATGAATATTTTTCATATTAAAAACACTACCAAAACGACTCAATTCGACAAATTAATTTGTTTATTGTAACAAATGTAACTAAATAAAATCTAACATACATAGTATTATGTTGTCAATTACCTACATAAATTTATATTTTCATTTCT
Source organism: Agonum fuliginosum (assembly GCA_947534325.1). Taxonomy (NCBI): domain Eukaryota; kingdom Metazoa; phylum Arthropoda; class Insecta; order Coleoptera; family Carabidae; genus Agonum; species Agonum fuliginosum. Next base: position 18,152,794 of record OX384039.1, read on the forward strand.
GTTGGTTGCATTACGTCATCCGACGTCATCATAACCAATATTTTTTATCTAGATAAAGATACAGATAACTTACCTACTTTTTATTTATTGATCTAGTTAAGATAATTGATAACCATTGAAAAAATTATCCAGATAATAGATAAAAAATAAATAATTATTATCTAGACAATAACTATTAGATAATTCATATAGATAATATAAAAAATATAAATACCAGCTGGCGAACCAAAAGCGTTGCATCAGGCTTGTGCGTTGTACACAGTTTGATTACATTTGAATTCGATTAAAATTACAAATGAAAAAATTTGTTTCTAATTTTAATAAAATTATTATCTAGGTGATATTTTAAAAATAAATAAAGATAATTTATAATGTTATCTATATAAGGCAATAGATAAATAAGAAAAAAATATCTAAATAAGATAAAAGATAAAAATATGTTATTTAGATGATTTATCTAGATAAGTTACAACACTGATCAAATCATAACGCAATATGATTGGTTAATACTAGAGTTGCAATGAATATTAGGCAACTATTCGATATTCTGCCTATTCGGCAAGTTTAGTTTACTATTCGGCCGAGTACCGAATAGTTTGACGTCAAAACTTGAAACTTCGATTGCCTTTAAACGGTCTCCTGAAAGTGCTTTATTTAGATGTTTCATTAACAAACAAAAAATATATGTTTATTATTGAGCTTTTAAAAATTATTATTGCTAAAAAAGAAAAATAATGTCAAAAACTTTATTTTGTAATTTTGATAAAAATTAATATGATAAACTGTGCATTATTAAAATTTAAAAGTGACAAATTATGGAACAAAAAAATTAGTTTCTCTGCACGCAAAGCAGCCTCGTCAATCCTTGCAAGTTTATCATTTGGCACTGTCGCAGAGATGTCAATATCACACATGCGATGTTCAATTAAATGTCCTAACAATATTTCAGAACACTTGCAGCGACTGCTAATGTCCGCCCCTTGTTACCTTTTTACTTCCTTGTACGGAGTAATAAGGAAGTATTGTAATCGCGAAAAATTTCGTTTTTCAGATTTTGATGGAAATATCCGTTTTGACCTTTTCTGAATCCATTATGACTAGTTTCGTCGTGACGTCTGTATGTACGGACGTACGTACGTACGTACGTACGGACGGACGTATGTGTCGCATAACTCAAATACGGATAGACGTAGAAAGTTGAAATTTTGTATTTAGGACTGTTATAGCATCTAGTTGTGCACCTCCTATTTTTGGTTTCAATCTACAAACCGGAAGTAGTACTTTTTTCAAATATTTCGATAAATATTTAATTTAAGACAATTTTTTTTATTTTAAATGAAAGATTATGTGATTATTACCTACAATCGGTATTTTATAAATATTTTTGTATCTGGTATCATTTAAAAATAATTAAAGTATATATTTTTATAATTTAGTATTTCGGTATCTTGTAGTCCATGATCGATTAACATTTGTTACTACGTAAAATTTAAATGATTATGACATGACAGTGACAATAGTAAAATATGCTTTATATCTTCTTCTGCAGTTTAAATAAAATGACTAAAATATATTTGTGAGTATAGTAGCAGTAGTAGTAATACTAGTATAATAAGTTAAAAGAATTTTTTATATTATTCTCCATTTTAGTTATTAAGAAAAGTATGAACACACAAGGCGTACAAGGAAGTCATGTGGTGTCCACGTCAGATTTTTTTGTAATGTCGCAGATATAATCTTTAAAAATGTCTCAGCGATCTCAAATAGATGTTATATTTTAGATTCTTTAAAATAAATAAATTAAGCCAATTAAAGAAGCCAAAATTAAAATGATAGCATTTATTGCACAATTATATACGACGCGTCGTTTTTAAACCCAATCATGATCGAGGATAAAGTGCAACCATGAGCGGCATTCGAACCATGAGACCTAATAATCAAACTCCAAAATAATAACCACTAGATTTGACCAGACCACGCTGTAAACCTACGTTTAAAGCTAAGAACTGGAAATATGTACAATAATACGCGTTTGATTACTATATTCTTCTAGAAATTGTTGTTATATTTTATAAAACACACTAAATAAAAATACATTACCTATTATTGATTTTTGTTGATTCGTTGGTCTATACTTCAAAATTATTTTGCTATAGTACTCACTTATTATGGCAAAGTCGAGGGAAAAGTAGGTACTACATCGGTACTACATATTTACAAGGTTCATCACATTTTGACAACAATTTAAGTACCTATTTCTGTTCTTTGTAGACTAGAAATTAATTATGTTGTTGATGTCTACTGCGATCTCGACTGCGATCTTTCAACGATATCTCGATAATATTACTTTTATAATGCTCTGCGACCTCACACAATTGATCTCTCAGTGATATAACATAAATGTTCCTTTGCGATCTTACAAAATCGATCTTCCCGCGATATCACTATTATGATATTCAAACGACCTCGCGAAATTGATCACTTAGCGGTCAGCGACATTACTTTTTCGATATCAGTTTTGTGATCAATTTAGCACATCACGGGGATATTACAAATGCAAATCGCAGGGATATCCTTTATTTAACCTCTCTGTGATATGGTTTACGCTATGTTACCAATGTGACGTCTCTGTGATGTTTGTGGTATAGAATAGTGTGATATCACAAATGCGATCTCCTAGAGATTAAATTGTAATATCGCACAGATGAAGCATGTTTATGGGTTAGTGGGTGAGTAGTTATTCCAGGAGGTTAGCGAATTCACTACCCCGACTACTTGTTCGAACATTGGTACTTAGCGGTCCGGTGAGTTAATAGTACTAGTAACTAATCCATTTACTCTACCAATGTAAATCCGGCTTTAGACTTTGTAGCAACCGTGACCGTGTAACCGTTTAGATAACAAATAACAAAAGGTACTAAAATATACTTCTGTACCCACGTACACAATACACCATGTTAAAAATACATCAATAACTATACATAAAAACGCCCTATACAATTGCTTGTCAGCCAATCTTACATACACACCTGCACGTAAATGTACCATGATCATGGACGGCGATATATAATATTTTTACATTTTTTCTTGATCTGTTTTTTATCGTTTCTATTTACGCGATGATCAAAGATGTTTTGACAAATTAATATGCTCAGTAGTCTGCTTTCTAACGTATGAGAAGTTGAACCACCCATAATAGCCCGCCCTGTTAAAATCTATCGTAATCGTTAGTTTTACGTTAGTTGAGTTTAGTTTTGTAGAAAATTGCGTTAGTTTTGAAAGTATATACGTATTTTTCAAAATAATGTTTGGGTGGCCTAACTTCACAACTTACATCAACTAATCAATTAAAAGTTATTAATGTGTTTTCCTCGCACTTTCGAATAAAGGGTTGGGTTGTTGTGAAATTAGTCCACCCAAATATTTTTTTTTTAAATACGTATAAACCTTCAAAACTAACGCAATTTTCTACAAAACTAAACTTAACTAACGTAAAACTAACGATTACGATAGATTTTGACAGGGTGGGCTATTATGGGTGGGTCAACTTCTCAAACGTTGCTTTCTAGGGTTATAAACGAGTTTATAAATTATTTAAAGCTTGTCAGACGGTCAGTTTTTACATCAAACTGTCATGTTTTAAAATGACAAACTCAATAGTTTCCAACCTAAAGCGTCTCACTCTGCTTCTGCTGTTATAGAACAGTAGATATTTATTTTTCAATTTATTTCACTAAAGCCTCATTCAAGAAATAAGTTTTTATCGTTAGTGGTTATAGTAACTTGTTAAGAATTGAGAAATGCTGTTCACATCAGTAAGTTTAGAAAACTAAGTTACGGTCATTCTTGTTGTGTGGCTAAAAAAACATAATCTTCACGCCATCAACCAAAACAGATAAAGTCAAGTAGACTCGGAAAATTTATATCAAGAAATTAGGTTAATGACGTGAACCGAGCTTCTATTATTTTTCTTATTTTTTTGTTTGCGCAAATAAAATTAAAAGCAATTTCTTTCTTACTTCGATGCAGACTGATTTTACTATAATCTATAATACAGTCAACCACTAACTAAAAGACTAAAAGTTTGAAGTTTACAAATCTTTGCGCTAATCAAGGTTAGCGCAGCGCAAGTTACACTGATTTCGTTGTCTCTTATATCCTAGTCAAACTTCTAATAATACGGGCGGTACGGTACGAGGAAGGTCATTGCAAATTGTGATAAGAAGATGCCACTTTACATAATATAATATGTTAAGGACACCCTAATTAGTGATTTAAGATCTGGAAACCATTATTTAAGATGGCGGAAAAAATAAAAAAAACTCTTATATCTCGGCTTCTAGTCATCAGATTTTCTTTTTTTATCTGAAATCTCTTAACGAGCACTTTATTTTTGTTTATAACTTTTTTTGTCATAAGTCTCATGGTTTTGCTATAAATAATGATTAAATAATTTTATAGCAAAAAATTTAAACAAAGTGACAGTGATTTTTGCTTAAAACAATTAAAAATGTAAGTAGTAATTAATATATTAAAATAGGTACCTAGCTAATCAGAAATCAGGTTCAATAATTATGCGAATTTACAAAAAATACAAATTCCTGTAAGCAACTGTTTTGCTCTGTAATACCTACTTAAGGGGAGACGATACCAAAATGCTGGATTTCACTGTGCGGCTTGTTACACATTAATCAACAAAGAATAAAATTATTAATTTAAATAAATAAATACTACTCTTAATGAGCTATTTAATTCAGAAAAACGATATTCAGTTTTTCCCTTAAAACTGGTTTCAATATTAAGATTTTTTAAACAAATAAGATATTTTTAAATGGCTAAAGGTTGTCCTCAAGTGCGTCTAATGCCACTTTTTTTAATTTTTTGTTTTAAATATGTGATAAAATACGAATAAAAAACTCACAAAATAGCTAAAATTGGCCATGTTTAGCCATGAATATAAAAAAATAGAGTACAAATATGAAAAATGTGGCATTAGACGCATTTGGAGGCAACCTTTATCTATTCAAAAATGTATTTGTTTTTCTAAAAAATATAATTTTTACTTCAATTTTATAGAAAAAACTAGACGTACTTTTCACCATTTTTATGCCGGAAGTGACCCCCCTTAATACTTATAGTCCAGTAACCTAGTACATCGTAAGTTGCATCAAGTGGTGGTAGTATGTTTCTATTTTTTTTCTTGTATAGGATGTGACTGAGATGCAAAATCCAAGTTTTCGACCTCGGCAACCCTCCGGATCACTTTTGAATATCTCAAAAACTGCTAAATTTTTGCACTTTTTTTGGTTTCTTACTATTTAGACAATGAAGGAGCACGATTTCGACAAAGACCATTATATGCATTTTTAAACTAGATTAAATTGTCTACAATCTGAGAATGGATTCGGTAGCCCTAATAGTTTCCGATATACAGCTTTTCAAAGTTTGGTAAATTTTCCAAACTTGAAAATTTTAAGCTAGTTTTCGTGATACACAAAAAATGGCTGTAACTTTCCAACGGATAAAAGTTTCGCCGTCCGGTTTCAAGCATTCGATTCCACAGATTTTTATCTATTTACGATATAATTTTTATAATTTTCGAGACCCTAGTTTAGCCACAATCTTAAAATAGATTTTTATTAAAATTTTGTGTTTATAACATAATAATAACATAATTTCTGAACGAATAATGATATTGACTTCCGGTTTGCAGCACTGAATTCCTCGTACTTTTTTTTCTATAAGATACATTCTGTCAAAAACTTTCAATGGTCTTGCTTGAGCTGAAATTTAAAGTTTTTCCCCGAGAGAATATAGTAAAATTTTTCTTTATTCTTGTCATTATTGTGTTTAATCAACTATAATATCTGAACGAATAATGATAGTGACTTCCGGTTTGCAGTATTGAATTCCTCGGAATTTTTTTTCTATAAGATACATTGTGTCAAAAACTTTCAGTGGCCTTGGTTGAGCTGAAATTTAAAGTTTTTCCCCGAGAGAATATAGTAAAATTTTTGTTTATTCTTTTGTTTATTGTGTTTAATCAACTATAATTTCTGAACGAATAATAGTAGAGACTTTCGGTTTGAAGCACTGAATTCCTCGTACTTTTTTCTATAAGATACATTCTGTCAAAAACTTTCAATGGTCTTGCTTCAGCTGAAATTTCCCCGAGAGAATATAGTAAAATTTTTGTAGAAGAGAAACGGTTGGAGTTTAAAATATGTAGATTTTGCCAAACTTTGAAAAGCTGTATCTCGGAAACTATTACGTCTACCGAGCCCATTCTGACAATTTAATCTAGTTTAAAAATACATATAATGGTCTATGTCGAAACCGTGCTCCTTTATAGTCAAAATGGTAAGAAACCGAAAAAAGTGCAAAAATTTAGCAGTTTTTGAGATATTCAAAAGTGTTCCGGAGGGTTGCCGAGGTCGAAAACTTGGATTTTGCATCTCAGGCATATCCCATACAAGAAAAAAAAAATAAACCTACTACCACCACTTGATGCAACTTAGGCCCATTATAACCATGACAAGGTTACTGGACTATTAATAGCAAATAAAATAAAAATGACAATAAAGCTAAATCTTTATCATCGGGATCTGCGCATCGATTTTTGCAAGTAAATTGACAATTTGTACAAAGAAAAGTACAGGGTAGTCCTGCTTTTTGACAAGAACACCTTCAGATACACAAGTTCTTTACATGCCAACCCCAGAATTCTGCTGAAGAAATCTCTGCATTTTTAATGCATAATTGTCCCCAGATGACCAGCTTGATACCATGCACGCAGAATATGTGCTCACATATAGTCGCTGATGTTGGCTGTAAGCTATACAAGCATACAGTCTTTAAAAGTAAACAAAAGTTTCCTTGTTTGGGAGAGCCAAAGCTTTACACATCTTGTTTGTCAATACAAAATTGCTACAGTAATCTGCGGGAACGAGTTCCATGCTTTCCAAAAAGATTTTTCCCCATATGTTGTAAAAACACAGAGACTGTGTCACATACCGAAAAACTGTGAAATCCCCTTAACGAGGTTGGGAACTCCTGCAATGGCGTACCCAGACATTAGCGGGGACGGAACTGAAAACAAAAATATTTTTGATAATGTAAAACAAAATTCGCTCAACGCGCATTGGCTGATATCATTTGCAATTCGTTTAGTTGCGGTCATATATTTTTACAATAATTAGGTACTAATTCACTAATCAAAAAATGCTTGGCATGCTTATATTTTTTTAAATAACTTGAAAATGGTTTAGAAAATGTACACAAAATCTTCACGAACTTATTTTAAAGGTTTATAGGAAATATTAATACAAGTTCTAAGAATTTTACATCATTTTATCCGAGATTTTATCACATAATTTAAAGCATGCAAAGCAAAATTTTTAGTAAACTACCATAAGAGTCCATGTAAAACGAGCGTAATTTTCAAATTCAGTTACTCAAAAACCAGATAGACGAAAATTCAATTTTTTAAAAGAATTTCAAAAGTGTAATAAAGGCACTGTATAAATTTCAGCCTCTCATCATCATTTTAATATAGGGTCACTAACCTCCTTAAGGCTACTGACTTCGCCTGCCCAAGATTTAACGCAATTTGATGTGGAGGAATATGTCGCAACTTTTTCCCAACTCCAAACAAAACCCATAATTTTTGTAAACCTATCGACTGTAAGAAATGGAAGATTGAAATGGCTAAAATAAGAACATCACTGTCAGTGGCAACACAATGTCCAATTAAAAGTAAGATTGTCTTTGGAACTTTAACGCTCATTATTTCTCTTAAACAAAAACTTTTCGAAAAGTATGAAATTAATATATTGTAATACAAGCGTGGAAAGAGCTTCATTAAAAACTAGTATGAGTTGGAGCACGAGCGATAGCGAGTTCTCCTATCATACGAGTTTTTCAGTGACCCTTTCCGCAAGTGTGTTACATACTATTTTTTCTATGAAAGTGGGAAATATTGAAAATTATGATTTAAAAAAAAATATATGATAATAACAAATTTAAGAAAAACAAATCAGGTAGGCTTGCTGTCATAGCTGAAAACAATACCAATACTTATAAATTGACAGTTCATTTTTTGTAATTTTACATTTGTGGTGTGATTTACAATAAAAATAATGGAATTTCTTGCAGAAAGAAATAGTGATAGTGAAAATGAGTTTATTTGTACTCTGCCGGACATTTTATGGCAATTGTGAATCTAAAATTTTGTCTCCCAGAAGTAAAAAATACTGCTTTGGCATTCCATAGTAAAACAATTTCTAATTCAGCAGAAGTATTTGTGTCTCAAATTCAGTGAGAATCAACTATTTGAATACTATACAAAGGTTACTCAAATAAAGTGTTTTAGGTATGAAAAATTTACTTTTTGAAAAATTCGCACTCCGTGCACAAAATGAGTGTGAAAATTATTTTCAACACTCAACGTTTCAAAAGCCTACTTTCACCATGAATTTTTATATGAGAAAACATATATAGAAAAATATATATCTATATTATTATTAAATCGTATTATCAATATTTAAATACAGACAAGAAAACAAAAATGAAGAGGTACTATAAAGAAAACTAATCATTTTTACAAATTTGAGATATTGGCCGTATAGGTTGGTTGTAATTTATAATGAGTCTCACATTATGACAGAAGGGCGTATAATTTTGTTTGTTCAAAAATCAAAACTAAGTTAGGCGTACGAACCAAATAAGTAGGTCAGGTCAGAAAGGCGTAAGTGCACAGATCCGTTTTTATGTCACGCCACGCTTGTCAAATTCAACAGGCGTATTACCATGCTCGAATGGAATTCATGTAATAGAATCTTCATTTATGTTTTGTTATAGGTATAAATTAAATTTTTTTTAAATTGGCTTCTAGCTTTGTTTTAAATTTGTACAAATTATGACCAGTTGCACCGCTTCCACTTAAATTTTAAGTTTTTCTTAAATGAACAATATCGAATTAAAACCAAACTGTCAAATGTAGAAATATCATTGCAGTCATGAGTTCGATTCGATATTTTTCACATAAGTAACACTTAAAATTTAAGTTTATTGCACTTATGCCTACAATTTCTCATAAACAATTACTTAATTAATCATATCCGATCAGAAAGGCGTATGTACAAAATTAACAAAAATAAACAATTTTTCAAATTTGTAACTAACTTGTCTTGATTGTGCTATTTTTAACAATACATCACCTTCCAAAATTTACGTTCATATTTATTCAGAAATGGAATTTTGAAACGTTTTTAATGGTTGTTACGCCCTTATGACTTGAGGCCCACGGTATCGGCATCTTATTAATTAGATAATTTTGCTATGCTAGATCCGGTATTTTGCAATAAATCATAATGTCTATATGGTCTGCTGGCTGGTGGCTGGCACTCCTGGCACTGCTGGCAGACTCGACTGCCTCATTTCCTGAATTGAATGGAAGGTGAAGGTGTGTAAAGCAGTACTGGTTTGTTTCCTTCCTATTCCGCTCTTCAATTTTGCATAATGTGTCGCAGCGGACGACATAATGAATAATGACATCTATGTGCGTAAATGTTCCATTTAAATATGCATTATTAATAGCGCATTATGTACAATCACACACTGACCGCAAAAAACATTAAGAGCTGTATTTACCCTTTGTGCTACGCACTCGTGTTTATTTTCGACGCAACAAGCAGTCGTGACCAGACTGCAAAAATTACCAAAAAATCATAGTCACGTATGGTTTGACAATTTCTCGAATTATTTTATTTATTCCAAAAAAAGTAATTTTTTGACATAACTAAGCAAAGTAAACAAAGTCAAGCAAAAATGTTCACAGAAAAGCAAAGTACAATGTGCACTTCCAGATTTGGTAATAAAAGCAAAGAAGAGATTGAACAGGCAGTTAAAATAAACGTAACTCCATAAAATACGAAAAAGTCTCAGAATTCTGTATGGATTCAGGTTTCTAGTTTTTGTAAAGAAAGAAATTTTTTATTGGACCATCCCATGTCTATCGCCGAATTAAGAGATTGGGCCTTCAATATGAAGCGAATTAATGGATCTGATTATAAGGAAATGGTTGTGAAAACTATGTGGAACACGACAGCAAAATTAGTTCAAGAGTTATATTTGTATATTTATATATAATGTATTTTTATTTTTAAAACAATCATCAATTTACAGACATAATATATAATCAACGCTTCGCGGCAATTTTCACTAGTGAAAATTGTCAGTGTATTTTTCACTAATGAAAATTGTCACTGTAGTTCGTCTGTGATTGGTACAATTCAGCAAAATAGTGTGTTTTGATTGGATGAAAAACTATGAGTGGAATTGTCAATAGTAATATATCAAGGGACCATTATTTTGCTGGAAAAATTTATTTCAAAAGATTGTTGCTTGGTAACATTTCGAGACAAATGACATGATCAATTCAATTTGTCGAGGAATAAGCAACAATCTTAAGAAATAATTTTACCTGCAAAATAATGAGACCGAGATATATTTTGTTAGACTATTTCCCAAATAAACAGACATAAAATACGAACTAGTCAACTTATGTTGGACTGTCCTAATATTTTTATTATTAAATGTTTTCTAATGCCGGAGTAAGAAAAATTTGACACTCTGCAGACCGATTAAAATAGTTATTCGTGGTTTTTCGTGTTTATAAATCAAGACTAATTTTTTGTACCGAAACGGTTGTTTATTTTGACATTTCATTTTTTTACTTACTTTCTGAGTGTCAAAATTTTTAATTTTAGAATCTTTCGCTTCACAAGTTCATTAATAATTGGTTCCAAAGGTTTTTATCGTAACTGTATTTTTTGGCGTTTTATTTGATATATTTTTTATTTTATCGTAAGAAGTTGTCACAAAAAGATTCATTTGACACTTTTAATTTCAAATAAAAAACAATACAAAATCAATAAAATTGCCCTCGAAATTGTCATACATTGTAGTCTTAGCAATGTAACGGGAAAATTGTCATATATAATACCATTAGTGACTATGATTTTGCCGGAAAAAATTACCAAAAAATCATAGTCACGTATGGTATTCGGCTTGACAATTTCTCGAATTATTTTATTTATTCCAAAAAATGTAATGTATTTTTAAAACAATCATCAACTGACATAATATCTAAGCAACGCTTCGCGGCAATTTTTTACTAGTGAAAATTGTCAGTGTAATTTTCACTAGTGAAAATTGTCACTGTAGTTCGTCTGTGATTGGTACAATTCAGCAAAATACTGTGTTTTGATTGGATGAAAAACTATGAGTGGAATTGTCAATAGTAATATATCAAGGGACCATTATGTTCCTGGAAAAAATTATATCAAAAGATTGTTGCTTGGTAACATTTCGAGACAAATGACATGATCAAAATCCGGAGCTGAAGGCGAGGGATTTTATCATTCAATTTGTCGAGGAATGTTACCTATAAGCAACAATCTTAAGAAACAATTTTACCTGCAAAATAATGAGACCCGAGATATATTTCCCAAATAAACAGACATAAAACATGAACTAATAAATTTACGTTGGACTGTCCTAATATTTTTATTATGAAATGTTTTCTAATGCCGGAGTAAGCAAAATTTGACACTGCTGCAGACCGATTAGAATAATTATTCGTGGTTTTTCGTGTTTTAAATATGTTTTAAGTTCTTGTGTCCTGCTTTCGAACAAATTGTGTGTAGGTACCCTGTTTCTTTGATTTTAAATGAAAATGATAGAAACTGACATCTATCAATAAATTGTCCAAATAATAGTATTTAAAATATCAAAATCTAACTATATAGTCCAGTAAACTAGTACATCGTAAGTTGCATCAAGTGGTGGTAGTAGGTTTCTATTTTTTTTCTTGTATAGGATGTGACTGAGATGCAAAATCCAAGTTTTCGACCTCGGCAACCCTCCGGAACACTTTTGAATATCTCAAAAACTGCTAAATTTTTGCACTTTTTTCGATTTCTTACCATTTTGACTATGAAGGAGCACGATTTCGACAAAAACCATTCTATACATTTTTAAACTAGATTAAATTGTCTACAATCTAAGACCAGAATGGGCTCGGTAGTCCTAATAGTTTCCGAGATACAGCTTTTCAAAGTTTGGCAAAATATACAGATTTGAAACACCAACCGTTTCTCTCTACAAAAATTTTACTATATTCTCTCGCGGAAGAACTTTAAATTTCAGCTCAAGAAAGACCATTGAAAATTTTTGACAGAATGTATCTTATAGAAAAAAGTACGAGGAATACAGTGCTGCAAACCGGAAGTCAATATCATTATTCGTTCAGATATTATAGTTAATTAAACACAATAAACAAAAGAATAAACAACATTTTTACTATATTCTCTCGGGGAAAAACTTTAAATTTCAGCTCAACCAAGGCCACTGAAATTTTTTGACAGAATGTATCTTATAGAAAAAAGTACGAGGAATTCAGTGCTGCAAACCGGAAGTCAATATCATTATTCGTTCAGATATTATAGTTAATTAAACACAATATACAAAAGAATAAACAAAATTTTTACTATATTCTCTCGGGGAAAAACTAACTATAATATCTGAACGAATAATGATATTGACTTCCGGTTTGAAGCACTGAATTCCTCGTACTTTTTTCTATAAGATACATTCTGTTAAAAATTTTCAATGGTCTTCCTTGAGCTGAAATTTAAAGTTTTTCCGCGAGAGAATTTAGTAAAATTTATGTTTACTCTTTTGTTCATTGTTTTTAATCAACTATATTATCTGAACGAATAATGATAGAAATTTCCGGTTTGCAGGATTGAATTCCTCGGACTTTTTTCTATAAGATACATTGTGCCAAAAAATTTCAGTGGTCTTGTTTGAGCTGAAATTTAAAGTTTTTCCCCGAGAGAATATAGTAAAAATTTTGTTTATTCTTTTGTTTATTGTGTTTAATTAACTATAATATCTGAACGAATAATGATATTGACTTCCGGTTTGCAGCACTGTATTCCTCGTACTTTTTTCTAGAAGATACATTCTGTCAAAAATTTTCAATAGTCTTTCTTGAGCTGAAATTTAAAGTTCTTCCGCGAGAGAATATAGTAAAATTTTTGTAGAGAGAAACAGTTGGTGTTTCAAATCTGTATATTTTGCCAAACTTTGAAAAGCTGTATCTCGGAAACTATTAGGACTACCGAGCCCATTCTGGTCTTAGATTGTAGACAATTTAATCTAGTTTAAAAATGTATAGAATGGTTTTTGTCGAAATCGTGCTCCTTCATAGTCAAAATGGTAAGAAATCGAAAAAAGTGCAAAAATTTAGCAGTTTTTGAGATATTCAAAAGTGTTCCGGAGGGTTGCCGAGGTCGAAAACTTGGATTTTGTATCTCAGTCACATCCTATTCAAGAAAAAAAATAGAAACCTACTACCACCACTTGATGCAACTTAGGCCCATTATAACCATGACAAGGTTACTGGACTAATAAATAAAAATATAAATTTTTATTAACTTTGAGCAGTCGTGGATAAAATTTTGTAGGTATATCACATGTGGCCAAAGCATTTATTACAGCACTCATGTGATTACACGACTCGGTCTACGACTTCGTCATTCAATTCTTCACACTGTGGTAAAATGCTCTTATCCCAGATAGCAGAATATTCATCATTCGAATCATGTTGAAGCCGAATATTCATTTTCAGAATATTCTAATCTCGAAAGTTTTAGTTTTTGGGTTTACACAGAATCTCGCACAGAATTATTCAAATTTCGAATTATGTTTCAGCCGAATATTCATAATCCGAAAGTTTTAGGTTTTTACTTTGCACTAATTCCAAATCATGATGCAGATTAATATTCATTCTCAGAATATTCTAATTTCGAAAGTTTAAGTTTGCACAGAATTATTCAAATTTCGAATCATGTTGTAGCTGAATATTCATTTCAGAATATTCATATTCCGGAAGTTTTAACAACATGATTTTGAATAATTCTGTTATAAAAATGATTCGGGCTTTGAATAATTCTTTGCAAACCTAAAACTTCCGGAATTTTAATATTCAGAAAATGACTATTTAGCTACGACATGAATTTGAATAATTATGTGGAAACTTAAAACTTTCGGAATTTGAATATTCTGAAAATGAATATTTGTCTACAATATTATTCAGAATTTGAATAATTCTGTGCAAACTTAAAAGTTAAAACTTTCGAAAATAGAATACCTAATACTCTGAGAATGAATATTCGGCTGCAACTTGATTCGGAATTTATGTATAATTCTGTGCAAAACTAAAACTTTCGGCATTTCAATATTCTGAAAATGCATATTCGGCTGCAACATTGTTCGGATTATGATTATTGTGCTGTTCACACGACACCCTTTTATGGTAAAGAGGAAAACATAATTTTGACACCCATACCTACTTGTAATAAAATACAATATTTGTAAAAAGAGGGTTTACGCCAGCCACTCTACAACTTTTATTATAAGTGAATTAATTTCAAATTTTGTCAACAGAGCTTGGATCTGCGAAATAACCGATGGAATTTATCAAATTCGTATTGCAAAATTTGACAATTCTACTTCGACAATTTAGTAAATTATATTACTTTTATCTATAAGAAGGTATTATTGCGTATTATGTTTAACAAAACAATAAACGTTGTAGAGTGGCGCACGAATTTTTGGATTTTTTCTGGCATGATACCTACTTAGAGGATCGTATTGCATTATTTGAAGAAAAAAAATTGAAAAATGCGGAACTACCCCATTTTGTTAATTTCCTTGAAATTTATTTTAAAATTGAATACCTATTTCTAACTGAATTCACGAAATTAAATTTAATTGGAATTAACTTGATAATTTATTACTGTATTTTAAAATAATTATCTTTACAATAAAACAATGAGCAATAAGAATTAATAAAATTTATCATATTTTGTTTCAACGTAGTATCGTCTTATCTAGTCTGCAAAATATTAATCCAGATCTTGTTTATCTCTGATTTAAAATATAAATCCATTTCCATTTGCACTACATGCATGTTTACTTAAACATTTCTTTTTGGTTTTTACTGATAAATTGACCTAAAATATTGTAAACAAGATATCAAAAGTGTTTCATAACTCGGTAGCAAAAATAAACGAAGTTTCTTTTCACTTTTCTTCGCACAAGGACAGTAAAAACAGTTGAAGCAATAAACAAAACTCGAGTGGAGCGAGAGTAACTGAGATTGGCAGGCACAAAGTGTGTAAACAAGATGAATACATCATTTTTTCATCCTTCATCGTACGGAAACATGAAAAATTTTACTACTTATTTATGAATGCTGCTTGTAGCCAAAGAAAATAAGCGCTAAAAATGTATTGCTGAGAGATGATGAGATGATATAGGTATCTGACAACAAAAATCACTTTCCTTAGGTAATAGATTCTTGGATCTTCAGTACTATGTAAATGTTTCGTACATTAAAAAACCTAATGTCATGGGTATCCACGGGAATTTTTTCCAGGAGGGATCAAATCATATAAGAAAGACTAGTAGTTAAGAAACTAAATATTTTTCTGGTTCACGGTTGTATACTATTAAATTAAATTTTGAGAAATGATGAATGATTAACTGCCTTTTTATCTTAAGGAAGAAAATCAATCAACATTTTTAAAATAAATAATCGCCTGTTCCTAAGTATTTGTAAAAAAGTGCCCTCCCCCTCTGGATGCCAATGCCTAATATACTGTTATTTATTAAAAATGACGAGCAAACATTTAATTGGCACACATTTTTCTTCGTGCCCTGCCTAGTGATGCGAGTAGATTAAATGGTCATTTTAGTTAAAGACGTGTGACCGTCAATTTTCTGTTATTTTGAAAATGACGCGTTTATCATTGTAAAAATGACGGTGACGAACAAAAACTTTTCTTTTAATGCACTTCTATGTACTTATAAGCGTGAATATAAGCTTGAACAAATGAACATTCATTTTCAGTCATTATGTCAGCATTTAGTAGGGTAAGGATAGTGAAAACTTTACATTTTATATGACTAGTCTATATTAACGTAGGTATATAACGAAATTTTGGCAAAAAATGTATCGCTTACGTAGTTTGTCTATAAAATAAATTTAGCAAGTAACTATTAGAAACAAATGTTGTAATTTTGTAGTGTACTCATGTGTTTGTTAGTTTATGTCAAATTTTTTACAAATCATGGGACGTACGAATTTGATTTAGAAATAGTTATTTTTGATTCTAGATTGCGAAATGATACGTATCCTTTCATTCTCGAATGCAAAGCATTTCGCAATCGAGTATCAAACAACGTTTTTTCGAAAAATATATCCCAATACCTATTAGTAAAAATGTAAAATCAATGTGATAATGTAATATTTCCCTGACAACAAATCAAACAAACTTTCTAATATTTTCTATAAATATTCTGTTATTTTTGCACTATGAAGAGAAATATTTCAATACTAGGTACTAGAATGATATCAGAAAGCGACGAAGACAATCTGCCTCCTGATGTATTACAAGGATAGGCGAGAGGATAGTGTTAAGTGTAATTTTTTTAAATTGTGGCTCTTTCTTCTATCAAAAAATTGTTGGTTATAAAAGACTTTTACATCCTGGATGTAAAAATCTTTTGCGTTCTGTAGACAAAAAACAATCATTTCGTGTGTTGATAGTTGGCAACTTTTTATGACATTTTTAATAAGGATATCACAATAATATAGGAACAACATTAAATGCTAATTAATTGATATTAAATCACACACATTCGCGTAATTAGCACCCTCGGAAAAACCGGTGTTGACTGGAAGAGCGCGGAACATTCGGTTTCCAATCAGCTCACCTTGCAAAATAAGGTTTGCATGCTAGAAGTATTCAAGCTCTAAAAATCTGACCTCTTCGATTGTTTTAAACAATTTATTATACATACAATAAAAAACAGAACTCAAAAATGAGGAATCTAATTCCGGAAACCGGAAGTCGATATCTCAGTCCAGTAAGAAATTAGAGTTGATTAAAACAGTAAACAATAAACTTCCGTTCTAACTATAACTTCATGCGTTTCATTAACGTTTAAGGCAAAACTTTGAAATGTTCAATAAAAATGTAAAGTATGGGTACTTATTTTACTCAGAATTTCAAGTTCTACAATATTCTTAAGACAGAATTGTGATTGCATTTGTTGTTTTTAAGATATTATTATGTTTACTGACAAAAACGTGCTTCATTAAGAAATCTGCACGCAGCGGCTAAAGCTCATCTAGCAGGAGGAAGAAAACTTAATATTTTCATTCCATCCAGACCTAACCTGAAGGGAGTAAAACAATTTCCAGCTTTCCCCTTCCGAATTCGGCTTTTTTTTACTCCCAACCACTGAACTATATTATAACAATCACTCTGTTATATACAATTATTGTAGCTATTTATTTTATTATTTGAATATTGCGCTATATTTTCAACATGTGCTTACGGTTTTATGCAGTACGATGCAGTATGATTAACTTGAAAAAAAGTCGTTGGATTTTCAAACTTTGACTTTAGTGGGGCACGTGTTTGTTATTAACATTTTTCACTGACATTTTGAGAATATTATTTTTTAGAAATTCTGAAGCGAATTTTGATACGCGAAAACAAAATTTCAAATTTTCCAAAATAAGGACAACCCTAATAATTATATACAGTCGACGAAAGAAAAAATCTGACGTGGACACCACATGACTTCCTTGTACGCCTATTAAACTGTTCATACTTTTCTTAATAACTAAAATGTAGAATAATATAAAAAATCTGACGTGGCCACCACAAGACCTCCCGCCATACCTACTTTATTCTTTTAACTTATTATACAAATATATTAATATATAAGTACTACTACTACTGCTACTATACTCACAAATATATTTTAGTCATTTTATTTAAACTGCAGAAGAATATATAAAGCATATGTTACTATTGTCACTGTCATGTCATAATCATTTAAATTACCGAAATTCACAGTTTTGTTAACGTGCACAAACACGCTGCACGCATGATAATAGTAGTCCATAGAAAACACTACATATTTGTCCAAAATATATTAAAAGAACTTAATATTGAATAACATAAATAAGTAATGTAAAGAAATTTGATGAAAGTTTTTGTACATTCATTAAAAAATATTGGCATTTTATCTTTTTAGGAGCACATCCCTTGCGTGCGCCACTGCAATTAACTATTGCATAAAGTTTCGCATGTCACATGTTATTATTAAATTATTGTATTTTTTTATCTTCATATAAATTGTCTTGTATTGTTTTTGCACAATTTTGGCAAATAATTGAAAATTATATTTAAACTAACCACAAAAAAATAACAATAGTCACTGCCACACATTGTGGTACACCTGTAAAAGATTTAAAAAAAACCGGGACAATAAAACTACTAAAACTTGTTTTGTATACTATAAACCTTGATAAATCCAAATATACACAATACATTACATGAGTAATACTGATAGATAACATGAAGTGCATAAAAAAACTATAGAAATGTAGACTATCAACTGTGTTTTATATTACGCAGTGACTGGATATATGATTTGGTTTTAGTTTCTTTTTCAGAATAAATAAAACGTAACTTTCAATTCATATTATGAACTTTTCATGAAACATAATAAAATTTTAATAACAAAATACAATTATTAAAATATAAATATATTAAAAAAAAAAATATATATATATATATATATATATATATATATATATATATATAAAAAAACACTTGAAATTCGTGAAATTTCGACCATTTTGCAACCGCCATAACTCGGCGTATTTTCAATCGATTTCGATGAGTCTTTACGAGCGAAAAACTTTGAAGTGTCTACTTTAAAGTCATGCATGCGAATTTAAGCGCAACCCTTTTTCGGAAAAAAACCCATTGTGGCTCTACTTTAAGGGGGTAAACTCAAATTAGGATGATCTCTTTTCCTACCCTTCAACACCCGAACAAAAAAAACACGTTTTTGGGCCAAATATATCAATATCTAATTATGTTATGTTTCATGAAAAGTTCATAATATAGTGCATTCTAATAATTGGTCAAAACTGACGTTCGTGCAATAATCGCTGAAAAACTCTTCCTCTATCAAATTCAGAAATCTGATTAGTAATTGTTTAAAATTACATGATATTGTATAGAATAATCAAAATAAAACATGGTAACTATACGAATAATTCGGGAATAATCTGGACTTTTGGTTGGGCTTGAAATTTTTGACTGAAATGTTAATGTCAATGACAGTTTGGTGAAAAAACAGGTTTTACTGGGCTTTACTATCTGCAATTTATACTTATTACAACTTGTAAAGCTGTTTCAAACAGATAGATACATAATATAAATTGAAATGTTTGTAGCAGTAATTATGTTTCTCCCCAAAAATATTATCAAAAATAGCGATAGAAAAATTGCGTGAGAATTATTTATTTATTAAGTTTATTTCATTTATAATTATTA